>CM055118.1:166274512-166856299 GCA_029206835.1 Rana muscosa
ATAGTACATATGCGCAGGCTTCTATGGCTCAAAAACTGGTCTGCTGAAGCTCCCTGTAAAAAATTGCTGGTTAGCTTCCCATTTCATGGTGAACGCTTATTCGGGGAAGACCTGGACAAATATATCCAGAAAATTTCCAGCGGTAAAAGTACACTCTTGCCGGTTAAAAACAGAGTTAGGAGGTCCCTCTTTTAAGAGGCCTGCTTCTCCAGTCCCTGGGGCATCGGCTGTGAAACAGTTCCGACGGCCTCCTCGGTCAAATCCCGGGGGTAAAAATCAGGGACAATCGCAGGGTAATAAGAAACCCTGGGTCAGGAGAGGTACAAAACCTCCCCCAAAGTCAAATTCATGAAGGGTTGCCCCCACTCAGTCGGGTGGGGGGAAGACTCCAGTTGTTCGCAGAGACCTGGCGGGACACGATCAGAGACAGATGGGTGCTCTCCGCAGTAAGTCTGGGATACAGATTGGAGTTAAAAGACTCTCCTCCTTCCCATTTTATGAGGTCAAACGTGCCAAGGGATCCCCGGAAGAGAGAGACCCTCCTGTTGGCACTAGAACAACTATTGCTCCAAGGAGTAATTATGGAGGTTCCCCTGGAAGAATGGGGGTTCGGGTTTTACTCAAACCTCTTTACAGTCCCGAAGCCAAACGGGGACGTGAGGCCCATATTAAATCTAAAAGGGCTAAACAAATTCCTACATATCAGGACTTTCCGGATGGAGTCGATCCGATCGGTGGCCACTGCCCTACAAGGGGAGGAATGGTTAGCCTCGATCGACATCAAAGATGCTTATTTGCACATTCCCATCTTTCCAGTCCACCAAAAATTTCTACGCTTTGCAGTAGAAGGGCGCCATTTTCAGTTCAGAGCCTTACCCTTCGGTCTGGCCACAGCACCACGAGTGTTCACAAAAATTCTGGCCCCATTATTGGCCAATCTAAGAACACAAGGTGTAACGATAATGGCATATCTAGACGACTTGTTGCTGATAGACCACTCAGTGAAAAAACTAGAAGTGGTCGTTCACAAGACAATCAAGTATCTGGAATCTCACGGTTGGATTATCAACCGAGACAAGTCAGCCCTAAAACCAGTCAAAAGTCTGGAATACCTGGGGCTAAGGCTGGATTCAGGCCAGAGGAAAATATTCTTGCCTCGAGAAAAGGTGTTGTCTTTGAGAGATTTGATCCACCTAGTGGGTACAAAAAGACAGCCGTCCATACGCCTGTGCATGAGGCTGCTGGGAAAAATGGTGGCATCATTCGAAGCAGTACCCTATGGTCAATTCCATTCAAGGAATTTGCAAAGGGCCATACTGTCAGCCTGGAACAAAAAAGTTCAGGCCCTAGACTTACCAATGTCCTTGTCCCCTTCCGTTCGCAAGAGCCTCCGTTGGTGGTTGGTTCTCCAGAATCTGGAAAAAGGGAAATCCTTCAGTCCGATTTCTTGGAAGGTGGTCACTACAGATGCCAGCCTTATAGGCTGGGGAGCAGTACTGGAGCAATGGTCTCTCCAGGGCAGATGGTCGGATGCAGAAAAGGCCCTGCCCATCAATCTCTTAGAGATACGAGCAGCCCGGTATGCCCTAGTAGCATGGACATCCAAACTCCAAGGGTCCCCTGTCAGAATTCAATCAGACAATGCCACGGCAGTGGCATATATCAATCATCAGGGTGGCACCAGGAGTCGTGCAGCCCTGAGGGAAGTAAATTACATCCTGAAATGGGCAGAAAGATATGTCCCAGCCATATCCGCGGTATTCATTCCAGGAGTGGAGAATTGGAAGGCGGACTTTCTAAGTCGCCAACAATTATGCCCAGGGGAATGGTCCCTTCACCCCGAGGTTTTCCGGACAATATGTCAGCGGTGGGGAACACCGGATGTAGATCTGCTAGCATCCAGATTCAACGCAAAGGTGGACAGGTTTGTCTCTCGGACAAGGGATCCCCTAGCTTGCGGCTCGGATGCCCTAGTGTTCCCTTGGGATCAGTTCAAGCTGATATATGCGTTCCCACCGCCACAATTGTTACCTCGATTACTCCGCAGAATCAAGGTAGAAAAGAAACCAGTGATTCTGGTGGCTCCAGCGTGGCCCCGAAGAGCATGGTACACGGAGATTGTAAAAATGTCAGTGGGGAGTCCTTGGACTCTCCCACATCGTCCGGACCTGCTTTCGCAAGGACCGATATACCACCCTTCCTTACCAGCCCTAGGTTTGACGGCCTGGCTATTGAAGCCCACATTCTAAAAAAGAGAGGGCTCTCTAATCCTGTGGTATCTACCATGATCAATGCCAGGAAGCCGGTATCCAGGCAGATCTACTATAGAATCTGGAAGGCGTACATCGCGTGGTGTGAGGCCAAGAAATGGCATCCACGTAAGTACGTAATAGGTAGGATTCTGGACTTCCTACAGTGGGCTGTAGATAGGAAGCTTGCCTTGAGTACTATCAAGGGTCAGATTTCGGCCTTGTCAATATTTTTTCAAAGGCCCTTGGCTTCGCATTCACTAGTCAAAGCCTTTATACAAGGAGTGATGCGTATTAGCCCTCCGGTTAATATTCCCATATGTCCATGGGATCTAAACCTGGTTCTGTCGGTTCTACAGAAACAACCATTTGAACCATTACAGTATATTTCCTTGGTTCTTCTCACCAGGAAATTGATTTTTCTAGTAGCCATTTGTTCGGCTAAAAGAGTGTCGGAATTAGCAGCTATGTCCTGTAAAGAGCCATATCTGGTTATCCATAAGGACAGAGTAGTGTTACGTCCTCATCCAGCCTTTCTTCCTAAGGTGGTATCGAGGTTTCATTTGAACCAAGATGTGGTTCTTCCTTCTTTTTTCCCCAAGCCTAGTTCGGTAGAGGAAAAGTTATTGCATTCTTTGGATGTAGTAAGAGCAGTTAAAGCTTATCTAAAAGCCACTGCTCAGATTCGCAGAACGGATACTTTGTTTATTCTGCCGGAAGGCCCCAGAAAGGGTCAGGCAGCGTCAAAATCTACTTTAGCCAAGTGGATTCAACAGGTCATAATGCAAGCCTATGGCTTGAGAAGGAGACCGCCTCCGTTCAAAGTTAGGGCGCACTCCATGAGAGCAGTTGGAACTTCATGGGCAGTGCATCACCAGGCCTCCCTGGCTCAGATCTGTAAGGCCGCAACATGGTCTTCAGTACACACGTTTACTAGGTTCTACCAGGTGGACGTTAGAAGTCAGGAGGATGTCGCCTTTGGGCGCAGTGTGTTGCAGGCCGCAAAAGATCCTCATGTCTGATAGCTCTCAGCTTATGTATGGTGTATCCCCCCCCCTCATTGGGCATTGCTTTGGGACGTCCCACATAGTAATGACTATGTCGCTCTGTGTCCCGTGATGTACGAGAAAGAAAATAGGATTTTTATAACAGCTTACCTGTAAAATCCTTTTCTTGGAGTACATCACGGGACACAGAGCTCCCACCCCTCTTTTGGGGACACTTATTGCTTTGCTACAAAACTGAGGTACTCCCGGATGGGAGGGGCTTATATAGGGGAGGGTACTTCCGGTTTTGGAAGTTGCCAGTGCCAGCACCTGAAGGTATCTATATAACCCACATAGTAATGACTATGTCGCTCTGTGTCCCGTGATGTACTCCAAGAAAAGGATTTTACAGGTAAGCTGTTATAAAAATTCTATTATATATATATATATAAAAAATATACACAATACACACACACACACACATTTTTTTTTTTTTCTGTATATGTTACAATACACAAAAAAATAAAAATCTCCATAGATTATCTCGATTTGCGTTTTCTGTGTAATCAAACGCTCATGTAAGTGAACTTAACGTCATGGAGTCGCTGTAAAGGTGTCTCTGTTGTGCCAATTGTGTTCTTGCAAACCTTACATGATCTTATCTAAATTTTAACAATTTACGCAAACAGATTATTTTTTCTGCATGGGTTGGAATGGGAATAAAGGTGTGCTAAATTAAAGTGCAAATATTCACTTTGAGCTTTACAATTTTGTTATATTACACGTTTTCACATTTATGTGAAATTTGTTTAATCAGCAGACTTTGACAGTTCTATTTTGGGTTGCATATCGTTGGGCTACGTTAATTAACAGTTGTGCTGGGAATAATTACAGGAAAATTGATTATTTTTTTTAAATTTCATGCTAAATCAAACCAAGAAAATAAAAATATATACAGTATATATCCAAATCTGTTATCAAATTGAAGCCTTATCTGTCCTAAGGAGACATCATTGTAATGAAAAATATGCACTGGGACTCATGGATGTTAAAGGGAACAAAAGGTCCAGATACTCAAGTGAGTTTTGTGATAACGGTCACCAGGACAAATAGAGAGGGTGAATTTTCCAAACAGTAGATCATAAGGCAATTAAAACCTAAAAACAAGGGTTCTAACCTATTTCCACACTATCCAAATCTAAAAAAAGGTTTGCCTTTAGTCAAACGTTAAGCATTTTTTTTTTTGGTGAATTTGTTGCAAAGTTTCTTTCCCGGTGATTATACTAATAACAGCACTTCCTGTTGCAGGCTGGCAACGCAAAGCCACTGCCTCGTAATTTGCAACAGCCTGCTGTTGTGTGCTACTATGGTTTTCAGGTTATCTCATAGTATATTAACAAAAAAGTAACATTTCCAGCAACACACAAACAAGAAATCTGTGCTAAAAAAAATAAAATAAATAGCAGCGAAATGTCTGCTCCATATATAATTGATCTGGAAAATGGCTTCTTCATTCACATAGATAATAGGGACGTTCAGTGTGCAATCACAGAAAGGAAAGAGCCCAAATTTCAAGTCGGGGTAAATAAACTGATAGCTTTGCACTATTGGAATATTAATGATGCTTTTCTCTGTGTTGTGTTTCTGTAACTGTATCTGAAGCAGGGCCCCTGGATTACACACATCATAACATCCTGGCTGGCGATAATCCCACAATGCACTGGCAAAGCCGTATTTCTCCCCGCCAAGATAGAACACAGCCCAGATCCTCTTCAGAAAAATTTCCAGAGACATTGAAGCCGACCTCTAAAAAAACTGTTTGTCTTGGCCTCAGCTCAGACAGATAAACGTGTTTAATTGTAGCAACTGGAATATGATTAGGGGTATGTAAAGACATTAGTCTTTCAGCGTTGCTTTGTTTTTGCTATGAAATGAACCCGTCACAAACCGAACTGAGAATATGATGACAAAAATTAAATAAACAGGAGGTGACCTCCAATGAAAACCACATTTCAAAACAATCAATAAATCTGGAGATGCAGTTATATACAAATTTAAACATTTACCATTGAAAGTAGGTTGGCTAACAAATTCTTCCCACTGGTCAATGAGTCTGGTACATCTCATTAAAGGATCATTAGAAGGCTCTTTAAAGTGTAACTAAAACGCAAAACCTTTTTTTTCTCATTTTGGATAGAGTAAGGGAAAGTTATAACCCTCATAATTTTTATTTTTTTCCCATCTGTGCCCCATTGGGGAGATTTTCCTTCTCTTACTGTCCCATAGCCAAAAGAGGAAGTAAGCAAGGAATACAGGTGTGTCACCAGAACTAGTGTCCCTATTGGAAAAATTCCCCTCTATTAGTGTGACGGGAGGGCCTGTGGAACCCAGAGTCCCTTGGAAAGTGTTTCAGCTCCCCATACACCTCTTATGTCTAAGTCACCATGTGCCATCCTGGCACGGGGTGACTGAGAAAATATGTCTTGGATTACTTAAAATGGGACAGTTCTATTTATCCACGATATCTCCCAGGATATATGTAAAGACTATTCTTGGTTTGTTTGATTCTGGACTCAACATGTTGGTTGAGAGAGCTGATCACATTGGCCTCTGTACAATGTAGGAGACGGGCTTACTCCTGCTGGAGCTTCTGCTATTGTGAGAAGGTGTCCTGTGTTTATACTTATGATAATGTAAATCTACTCTGTGACAACAAGTCTGACCTGTAGTGAAATCCTGACTTATCATAACAATGCACAGAAGGGCACAGAGTCACATCGGCTGCTTTAAGGGATTACCGTATATACTCGAGTATAAGCCGACCCGAGTATAAGCCGAGGTACCTAATGTTACCACAAAAAACTGGGAAAACTTACTGAGTCGAGTATAAGCCGAGGGCCAACAATGCCCATTTGCACGCCTCACTGTGCCCATTGCAACTTCACTAAGCCCATTGTCACTTCACTGTGCCAATCCTCACTGTTCCCATCCTCACTGTTCCCATCCTCACTGTTCCCATCCTCACTGTTCCCATCCTCACTGTTCCCATCCTCACTGTTCCCATCCTCACTGTTCCCATCCTCACTGTTCCCATCCTCACTGTTCCCATCCTCACTGTTCCCATCCTCACTGTTCCCATCCTCACTGTTTAAAGTGAACATTGTAAATTGTACCTGAAAAAAAAAATTGAGAGGCTGCGGCGTCCATCGTTTAAAACTCGGTCTCTTCCTCTTCCCTTCCGTGATAGGCGTTTTCTAAGCAGACACAGTTCCGCCTATCACGAACGTTCTCTCATCCTCAGTTTCCCAGCAGACGTCTGTGATTGGCGGAACACTGAACACAGTGTCTGCTGGGATGGGTGAGGATGAGAGAACGTTCGTGATAGGCGATTCTCAGCAGACACTCTCCGCCTATCACGGAAGGGACCAGGAAGAGACCGCGAGATTTAAGCGATGGACGCCGCAGCCTCGCAACTTTTTTTCAGGTACAATTTACAATGTTAAATTTCGCTGACTTGAGTATAAGCCGAGGGGGGGGGGGGGGGGGGGGGGGGACTTTCACAAAAAAAAAAAGGGCTGAAAATCTCGGCTTATACTCGAGTATATACACGGTAGTTAATTAGCTCATGTTAATTAGGTTTTTGGTTACAGGTGTATTGTTAGAGTACTATGAGCAGGAGGTAGGAACCTCCTCTTCGACTGTATATAAGACTTGTATTCTGGTTCTAATAAACAGTTCATGTTCAGCAATCAAGCAAGTATCATCTTGTTTGTCGTTGATAGCGGTTGGAATATCTGATATCTAGATTCAGACTGGGAGGAAGTGGTATATGACGAAAGCACTCAAGCAGAGTGTGGGACGTTTCATTACAATTAGTATTCTGATGTCAACCCAAAATTTGGGATTTTCCTTTACTTTCACTTTTGATGATAATGGTAAACAGGACAAATAAAGAGAGTGAATCTCCAAGACAAGGGCACAGGCAGCAACAAAAACTGGCAAATGTTCTAATCCCCCCCACTCTATCCAAACCTTAAAAAGTTTGCCTTTAGCTACACTTGTATTAAAAGGCATGGATCTAAGCTCTGAGTATGCAGACTATAATAATTATAAATGTACGGGTGTACTTATATATCTCCCCCTTTATTAAGCTTTACTTGTCTGGCATCATTCCATGTCCCCCAGCATAATGTGTGTGTATAATAGTGTCAAATAACAAAGCCCTGTAGTTGTCTACATTACTCCTAATTAGGAATCTGTGTTATTTAATGCTGTTATGCACTCTGTGGAGCTGGGAGTCAGAGAACTCACATCAAGTAACAGGGTAACATTTATCAGCCTTCAGGTGAAATCTCACCCCCAACACTTCATACTCAAATAAGTATCTAAAACACAATGCATCTTCCACATATATTTGTAAATGTTCTGCAACTAAAACCTCTGTCTTAAATACAAATTTTTAGACAATGTATTTTTTTTGCTAGCTAGCTGGTAAATGTGCCGTAAAATAACATTTTAATTTGTTTGCTCTATGCAAAGCCTTTCCATGTGCTCCTTAATTTAAAAGCTAGTTATAAATTTGGCAGTTGCCATTTTTGATCAGCTTGCTGGAATTGGAATAGTTCTGCTTTAATTGAACAAGCTGAAGTTAGCAGCTGATTGGCTACCATGCACAACTGCACCAGATTTTGCAGTCTCCAGTTTTAGTAATGCCCCGTACACACGATCCGAATATCGTACGACAGATCGTACGACTTTTTTCGCTTAATAGTCGCAAGTAAAATTAAATAGGTTATTAAAGTCACGAAAATTCTCGTACGACAGAAAAAAAATAAAAATCGGAAGTGATGTCATGTGTTGTAATGTATTTGTATTGTATTTTCGGACGACAACTGTACTGACTAAACGAAAATCGTACGATCTGGTATCGTACGAGGAAAATTTTCATGCATGTCCGATAAAATAATACTCGGATGAACTGTCATGATCGGCTCTCGAAGCTCTGTACTAACGATCCGATTATCGTACGATTCTTCCTCGGACGACATTTTTCGTACGATATTCGGATCGTGTGTACGGGGCTTAAATCAACCTCATTGGAGGCCTTCAGCTGCCGTTGTGCTCTTATGGGCTTCTGGTGTGTCCATGTGCCTTTAAGGAGGAATGGGCTGCCTCACTGATTCAAATCAGGGCCGCACCATACAGAGGAACCTTGGCGAGGAAGTGTGGCTTCCACATACAGTATATCTGAAAATGTTGCGCAATTACAAACTGTTTTTAATGCAAATTGTTTTTTGCTGGCTAGCTGATAAGTGTGCTGGAAACATATTTTGTTTTGTTTGCTCTGTGCAAAGTCTTCCCATGTGCATCTTACTTTACTGTAAAAGCTAGTTATAACTTGGGGCGGTTTACATTTTTGTTTATTTATATAAAAATCCCCTTTGGCTTACATGAAAAATCATGGATGTACCTTGGCATGTAGAGGACTCGCTCTGCCACCACGAAGCCCACCCTAAAGAAGAGATTGCTGGCTGGTATAAATGGGAAAACCAGGAAGAGCAGACCCACCAAGACCTCCCGATGTCCAGTCATCTGCAGAGCAGGCAAAACGTTAGTTGAAGCAACAGAATTCACAACTATTAAAGGCTCGGTGCAACCAAAACTGATATTTTAGTCTTTGGTAGATGCTGGTTAAACTGTCTGATTTTATTACTTTTTTTTATCGCTCAGTGGCTCAACTGGTGAGATCTCTGTGCTGAGTTCTTAGCTTTGGACACCTTCCCTTCCCATTATGAGGTATTATCAACAATCCTATTGAATTTGTATTTATTTTATATTATGAAGAATGCAATAGGAGGAGCTGGGACACACTAAAGCGGACAGCTGCGGACAGCTCCAGATTGCCTTTAACCACTTCTCGCCCAGCCTATAACAGATTGACGGCCGGGAAGTGGTTCTGTTATCCGGACTGGGCGTCATTAACATAGTAGTGAATTATGGCAGAGAGATCTCACTGTTAGAGTATCAAGAACATATACCAAACCAGGGGGTGACTCAACAAAACACGCTCCATCTATAACCAAAATATCACTTAATGCCCCGTACACACGATCGGAAATTCCGACAAGAAAAGTCCGATGTCAGCTTTTGGACGGAAATTCCGACCGTGTGTATGCTCCATCGGACTTTTGCTGTCGGAATTTCCGCCAAGAAAGATTGAGAGCTGGTTCTCAAATTTTCCGACGGAAAATCCGATCGCCTGTAGCAATTCCGAAGCGCAAAATTCAGACGCATGTTCGGAAACAATTTGATGCATGTTCGGAAGCATTGAACTTAATTTTCTCGGCTCGTCGTAGTGTTGTACGTCACCGCGTTCTTGGCGGTCTAAAGTTCAGAGAACTTTTGTGTGACCGTGTGTGTGCAAGCCAAGCTTGAGCGGAATTCTGTTGGAAAAACCATCCAAGGTTTTTCCGACAAAAATCCAATCGTGTGTACGCGGCATTAGGATAGACTCGTTTTTTTAAACACAACACACATAAAACACAAAACTGAAAACTGCAAGAATTGCTCAATGGCAATGTGATAAACTCAACAACCACTTTGATTTTGCTGTGCTGTAATCAGATTCCTAAAAAAAACAGTGTTATTACCTGTTAACTACTTTTTCCAGGAATCTTCCAGGACGGCTTACAGAGAGATAGGCTCCTCCCACCTAGAACAGGAAACACATGATCCACATCATAAAAGTCTTACTCATGCATTAGCCCCTCAGTATTTAACAAATAACCGAAGGCCTCAGAATCATTAAACCTGGATCAGCGTAGCTCTATCCTTATATATGCTTTACATTGCTACTCACCTCATAAAAAAGGGAGGGAACTGACGCCGTCCTGGAAGATTCCTGGAAAAAGTAGTTAACAGGTAATAACACTGTTTTTCCAAGTCATCTTCCAGGACGGCTTACAGAGAGGACAATATAGTACTACCTGATCAGGGCGGGACCACAGCCTGCAGCACTTTGCTGCCGAAAGACTGGTCCTGGCTGGCAAGCAGGTCCAGTCTGTAATGCTTCACAAAAGTCTGGAAACTGGACCAGGTTGCGGCCTTGCAGATCTGGAGGGGAGATGCTCCTGCCCTTTCAGCCCAAGAAGTAGAAACCGCTCTTGTGGAGTGAGCATTTATACCCAATGGAGGTGTGCGGGAGACTGCCTTGTATGCCTCCGCAATGGCCGACTTCATCCACCTGGCGATGGTACCTTTGGATGCCTCTTTCCCCTTGTTAGGACCTGCGAATAAAACTAACAAGCTGGTGGAGCGTCGCCACTCCTTGGTGTGCTCTATGTAGGCAATCAGGCATCTCCTGACGTCTATTTTATTAAATCCTGCTTCCTTATCATTCTTGGATTTCCGCAGAATGAGGGTATCACGATTTCTTCTGACCTATGGAAGTTAGATGATACCTTGGGGAGAAAAGCTGTGTCCAGTGAGAGGATAATTTTGTCTTGTAAAATGGTGCAGAAAGGCTCGATCACTGAAAGTGCCTGGATCTCACCGACTCTCCTAGCCGAGACTAGAGCCACCAAAACTACTGTCTTCAGGGTTAACAGCTTTATGGGTAGTTCGTCTATAGGTTCAAATGGTGCCCTACCGAGACCCTGTAATACTGTTGATAAGTCCCAGGGAGGGAACCTCCTTGCTTTGGGGACTCATTTCCGGCTGATGGACACAAGAAATCTTTTGATCAGTGGTTCTTCTGACAGTCTTTGATTTAAAAAGTTGGACAGGGCGGCCACCTGAACCTTAAGAGTACTAACTGCAAGGTTTAGATCTGCTCTGGCTTGGAGGAAATCTAGAACCGCCGGGACCATGGCACCTGACACTCTGTTGTTGAGCCTGCGCCAGTCCCCAAATCTCTTTATTATAAATTGTGTTGGTGGACGGCTTTCGGCTTACGGCTGCTAAGAATGGTATTGATTACCTTGGCCGATAACCCTCTCAGCTCTAACAGCTCCCTTTCAGAAGCCAAGCCGTCAGAGAAAGAGAGCTCAGTTCTGGATGATTCGCTTCTCCCTGGTATAAGAGGTCCGTCCTGTAAGGTAGTCTCCAAGGTTCTGTAATGCTGAGTCTTAGAAGACCTGAGAACCAAGACCTCTTCGGCCAAAATGGCGCGATCAGGATGACCGTTGTGTTGGACCCTCTTATCTTCCGGATAATCCTCGGAATGAGGGCAAACGGTGGAAATGCGTACACCAGATCTGCCTCCCAAGACTGGGATAGGGCATCTAGGCCCCGACTGAGAAGATCTCTCTGTAGGGAATAGAACTGTTTCACCTGCCTGTTGTGTCTTGTAGCAAAAAGGTCTATCTGTGGGTCTCCCCACTTCTGCACTATTTCTTTGAACACTGTTCGATTCAAGCACCATTCTGTCGAAGACAGCGTCTCTCTGCTTAGGGCATCTTCCAGAGAATTTAATTCCCCTTTTAGGTGAATGGAAGATAGGGATAACAGGTTTTCTTCTGCCCATTGAAGGATCTCTCTTGCTATCCTCATCAGACCCGGGACTCTCGTACCCCCTTGCTTGTTGAGGTAACAAACCGTGGTAATGTTGTCCGAAAGGACCTGCACATGTCTTCCCCTTAGGGATGGGCAAAAGGCTACTAGGGCCTTTAGAACCGCCTTCATCTCCCTCACATTGGAGGAGAGGCAGGCTTCCTGCCGGTTCCAGAGCCCCTGGGCTATCAGAGTGCCTGAATGGGCCCCCCAGCCCTGCCCGCTGGCGTCCGTGGTGACTGCCAGAGGACAGTGTTGGGACCAGAGTCGGCCAGCCGAGAGGTTTGCAGGGATCAACCACCATTCTATTGAGAGCTTTACTTCCTGCGGAATTTCCGTCTGTCTCTGAAGTAATTTGTTTGTCCATCCCAGAGAGAAAGCATGAACGCCTGAAGCGCTCGAGTATGGAACTGAGCCCACTGGACTCCTGGGATGGCCGCTGTCATTAACCAAAGGACCCTCATTATGCTCTGAATTGAGGTCCTTGAACAAGTGCAGAGGTTCCTCACCTCTGTCAAAATTGTCTCTACCTTTTCCTTTGTCAGGAATGTCTTGGACTTCCTTGAGTCTATCAGGTATCCTAGGTATACAATGCTCTGAGTAGGTACTAATTGTGACTTCTTCTGATTTACCAGCCACCCTAGTTGCTGAAGGTGTCTGGTAGTTCTGCTCAGGTTCCGTCTGACTTCGTCTGCTGAGTCTGCAAAAATCAGTAGGTCGTCCAGATAGGGGATAATCTGAATTCCCTCTGATCTCAGAGTCCCTAGCGCTTCTGCCAGAATCTTCGTAAAAATGCGTGGAGCCGACGCTAGTCCGAAGGGCAGAGCATTGAATTGAAAATAGAGGGTTCTGAACCCTTTTCTTACTGCAAATCTGAGAAATTGTTGGGACTCCTCTCGAATAGGGACGTGAAGATAGGCGTCCCTTAGGTCTAATGAGACCATGAAGACCCCAGGGGTTAACAGCTCTCTGGTGGAGTAGATTGATTCCATCTTGAAACGTCTGTACTTCACGTACATGTTTACTTGTCTCAGATTTAGAATCAGTCGAAAATTTTCCTGATGATTTCTTTATCAGAAAAACTTGAGAGTAGAATCCCTCTTTTCTTAGAGATGGGGGGATGAAGCTTATCACCTTCTCTTCTAGCATACTCTGCAGGAGGGAAGACATAGCTGTGGCTTTTTCCGCGTCTCTTGGGAGACTTGTTATGAAAATCCTAAAAGTTCTATCCTGTACCCTGATGCGATTAGATCTAGGATAAAACGGCTGCTGGAGATGGTCTGCCACTGTGGAAGGAATGACCCCAATCTCCCCCCCACAGGCCCGACTGAGTCACTGGGAAGTGTTCTTAGGCTGGGAGGGTCTAAAGAGGAAACCTCCTCTGCCCCTTCCCCTCCTGTATTGCCAACCCCCTTTCTGGTCTTGGGCTCTGTTATTCCGTCTCCTATCCCCCCGGTGAGAGTTCCTTTCACTTGACACCTGAAAGGGACGAAAACTCCTCTTTTGTTGTTGTTGTTGCTGCTGTTGCCTCTTGGGAAAAGGGAACCCTTTCTTTTTATCGGCCGACCTCTCTAGGACGGATTCCAGCTCCTTTCCAAAGAGCAGATCTCCATCGAATGGGAGAGAACAGAGTCTTGTCTTTGAGACAGAGTCTCCTCCCCAGGTCTTTAGCCAGATAGCCCTCCTGGCTTCATTAACCAAGGCTGTGGCTCTGGCCGAGAATGTGACCGACTCCGTGGATGCATCCGCTATATAGGCCACTGCCTTGCTTAGCGTGGGTAAAGCATCCAGGATCTCTTCCCTAGGAGTGTCTGACTCCAGAAGAGTGCGGAGCTGTTTAAGCCATAAGTCAAGTGTACGCGCCACGCATGTGGTGGCTAGTGCGGGTCTAAAGTTGGCGGAGCAAGCTTCCCACGCCTTCTTTAAATAGCCCTCCGCCTTCCTGTCCATTGGGTCCTTCAGGATACCTGTATCCTCAAAGGAAAGTTCCGAAGCTCTAGAGACTTTGGCTATGGAGGCGTCCAGTCTGGGACATCTATCCCACAGCTTTGTATCCTCCTCCTTAAAGGGGAACCTTCTCTTTAAGTTTTTAGGGAAGAATACTGCTTTCTCCGGCTTCCTCCATTCATGAAGTATGGTCTCCCTTAGGGATCCATGCACCGGAAAGGTTCTGCCCCGTCTAGTCTGAAGGCTTTCATATAGGAGGTCATGCACTGACAACTCCTGGTTCTCTGGGGACTCCAGTTCCAGGGTGTCGTAGATTGCTTTCAGGACCTCCTCTGTCTCCTCTGAAGGAAAAAGGAATTTTTGTATCTTTTCTGGCCCTTCCTCGTTCGGGTCTATCTCCTCAGGCTCTGAGGCTGAGCCTGAGTTGTCCTCCCCGTCCTCCAGGACTCGATGCTGGTGGACTGCCCGTACCTGGACCCTAACTTCTGGCCTCACGGTAGTACTGGTGCCTGAAGTACCTGGGCTGGGTTCAGCAAGTGTCTCCTGCTGTGTGGGCTTAAAGGACTGAAACGTCTGTTTCATCCCTGACTTTAATGAGTCCATAAAGCCTTTGAGAACAGGGCCTGTTTCTTCTTTGACAAGTCTGTCTATGCAGTCCTGACAAGCATTCTTTTTCCACCCAATCTGCATCTTCCTGGTACATATTGGGCATCTTTTTCTAGGTGTTTCTTTTTTATCTCTGGGCTCGTGGGTCTTGTCCTGTAATACAGTAAATGACAAGCCCCTGCATATTACTTACACTGAAGTAAACACCCAAACCAGAAACACCACGTGGACTCTCTTATTCTAGTCTAAGAATTATGAGAAGTACCCACCACCAGAGCCTATGTTAGAATATGTGACGTCTGCCACCATCAGCATAGGAGAAAACAAACGGTCTCTGGAATAAAACAGACTCCCCCTGTGCCGCCCCCACAGGGGGGTAAGAAAAGGAAAGAAGCGGTCTGCCCCTTATTTTCTTACCTTAGGGCCCGATGCGACCGATGGCGCCTCCAGATCTGCATCTCTGGATCCTTCCATGTTGCGCGGCGCCATCTTTAGGTCCGGGTCCCTTAAATATGAGAGGAGTGGAGGTCCGGGGTGGCGCTGTGGATCCGACGCCGCCCCACGGCACAGCACGCCTGTTATCTTTAACTAGGCTTCCAAATGGGTGTACCAAGATGGCCGCCGCGGGACTTCCTGTCGTGTCACTTCCTGTTTTCTGCGCCGGAAGTGACACTCTAGCTGTGCACCCAGCGCTACGCTGTTCTGGAGCTAGAGACTCCCCTCTGGAGATCTGTCTGCCTGGGAAGGATACCGGCCCGAGCCTCCGCCAGGAGGATACCCTGCTGTGCCGCGGCTGGACCCACTGGATCACCTCCTCCACCCTCACAGGTAACCTCGCTGAGGATACACCCGACTTGGGAGGTGGGGTCCCATACCATCACCCATGACCCCTGTTTCGGGTCTCCTGGGTGACCCCAAACTGACTCATACCCCAGGGGAACTACCCCTGTTGACTGGGTATGGACGTCGGGGGGGCCCCTGCCGCCTGGCACGAAGGCCCAAAAAAATAAAAATAAAAAATAAATAAATAACAAACATCCCTTGGATGGTGCCTGTCTAGCCTGAGGAAACACAAATACTGAGGGGCTAATGCATGAGTAAGACTTTTATGATGTGGATCATGTGTTTCCTGTTCTAGGTGGGAGGAGCCTATCTCTCTGTAAGCCGTCCTGGAAGATGACTTGGAAAATAATGGTTTTGAAACTGGCTGGACTACATAAATCCACCTATCCCCGCCCCTCTTTGTCCCGCTACACCTGCATACATTAATTATTTTATTCCAGCAAAACGATGCTGCTGCCTTAACTCCTAAGAGCCTGCCCTCACACTGTACTTGGGAAAGGACTCTTGAGATATGTAGTTCTGAGAGTGTGCCTGATGATGACAATGGGTAATAAAAGCTGCTTTTCACCACAGGAAAAGGAAAAAAAAATGTCAGGTCATGCTCTAGAGCAGTGGTCTCCAAACCGCGGCCCGAGGGCCGGATGCGGCCCTTTGCTTGCCTTTATCCGGCCCTTGGGACAGTATTCCTCCCACTGATACGAGACACTATTCTGACATCTGACACTGACAGTGGAGCACCATTTCTCCCACTGACACCACTAATGGGGCACTATTCCTCCCTGTGATACCAATGATGGGGCACTATTTCTCCCCCTAATACCATATGTTTAGTCCCACTGATGCTAGGAAAATTTCCATCCCCCACTGGCCAAAGTCTGGCCCTCCAAGAGTCTGAAGGACAATAAACCGGCCCTTTGGTTAGCATGTTAGGAGACCACTGCTCTAGAGGAGAAGAAGGTTTGGGGTTAAATTTGTAGCGGAACATACGGAGCTTAGTGAGAGACACGGACGAATGCCGTAAATTGTATTGCTTCTTCGCATCAATGCTGAACTTGCTTTTGGATTTTGTAAGTGCAATTTAACTTTTAATAAACTCCGCTGGTTTTTCATACTACACCATGAGCTTTTCCCTTTATGTCTGAGATCAAGGTACACTGTGGAACCTGCTGTATTGGAGTTTTTATGGTTGTGGGAAAACCTTATTTCCTATGCTAGGCGAGACTGTCATTTTACAGTCATGGCTTTCTGGTAAGCAGAATCATATTCCCTTCACTTTGGGTGTCAGCACTATCTAGAGGATCATACTCACGTGTTGAAGCTACTCTTTTCAAGGTGTTTTGGAGCACATCGTTTTCTTCACTTTGGACTCATTTCTTTTTATATGATTTTCACTTGGATTGAGTTTTTGGACTTTCTTTTCACTTTATTTATTTTTCATTTATATTCTTTATTAATGTTTTTATCACTTAGCACATCCATCATTATATGCTAATTTTGATCAATTATGTTAATGTCATTGATAAGCGCTGCATATTTTTGACCCTATTAAATTTGTTTAATCTCTTCCCACAGATGGGAGCCAGCACCTTAGGTGGACCTGCAACAGCCGAGACTGGCAGGGGGTTCCTGATCATGCAGTACTGTAATTGACGGCACAGTGCTGATGTAACCGCAAGTCCATCCCACTGGCTCCAGGTCATTAAGTAGTTGACCAAGCTGTCATTGCCAGCTTTCAAGCTGTCATTGGTCACAGCTTTGGGCGGTGCCAATGGATCACGTCCCAGAACAAGACAGCATTAGGGTCAACCTGCCATCCTCCTGTATTATTACATATTGCTAATGAAGGCCTCTTGAGCCCCTATAGAGAAAGAGAGCCTTGACTGATGGGGGCATGGCCAGGTGCCGGACAAGGTAGTTGTGTGGGCACCAAGGATTGGTGGAACTATGGGGGATGGGCTGGGCCTGAGCTCAGAAAGTATTGCCCGAGGGAATACTGGGGTCTTTCAAGAAACGTGACTGGAAGAGCTGCTTATCCTCCCGCCCCTTTTTTCCTATGGTATGTCCCAGCTTGCTGTGGTTTCTTGACCTTGCCAGCATAAAAGTTTCTGTAATGGGCTATGCCCTTGATGGAAATTTGAAAGTAGGCTGTCTGTCCAGCACTTATGGTAAAGATAGCCCCCCCCCCCTTTGGAATTGTGTGCTCACAGTACAACTGTGACTGCCACTGGATTAAAGTGTTCACATATTATTTGTTGGAATTTAAATAAAGCTGTGGCCTTGCCCTTTCCAACCTAATGGTTGTAAGTGTGTTTATTTAAATGGGTGAGGGGGCAAGGATGAGGGTTCTATCCATTTATGTTACATTTGATTTGTACCTAGGCCCATTGTGCCTCAGCAGTCATGGGGCTAATGTTTGAACATAGGCACAATACCTCATGCCATGACAGCATTAATTAATGTTGCAGCAGATAACTAAAATTGAGTCACTCAAACCCAATTTTTTTTAGAAAAATATCTGTTGGATCCTGATTGGTCATGATGTTTTGTTAATCCTGTTCAGTTAATTTCCAAAAATACAAGAGAGAGAAATGCATTTGTTACATTAGTTTGCAAAATCAATCAATGTTTATAGTTAAACTGAATGGCAGAACAAGTTCTGTGACACGCTAACACTCCATTTAGACCCCATTCACACAGGGGCGACTCGTCAGGCGACTCAGCCGCCTGACAAGTCGCGTCCCGTTCTGTACAATGGAACCATTCTAATAGGAGCGACTCAGGTCGCTCAGACTTAGAAAAAGGTTCCTGTACTACTTTGGGACGACTTCAGGGCGACTTCCATTGACTTCAATACAGAAGTAATTTTGTAAGTCACCTTTGAAGTCGTGTGAAGATCGCCCAGCAGAGTCGCAGGACAAGTCGTGCCGCCCCTGTGTGAATGGGCTCTTACACTTGCATTATTTACACATAACTAGATCCTTATCGCACTGCTGACCCGGGTTCATGGCAACATTGATAACTGAACACAAACAGCAGCATGGAAAGCTGTGAAATAAACTCTTATGTTCTGGCGGCAGAAGAGAAAGTTTCCAGGAGTTTGTTTGAGAGAAATGATTGAACAAACTTCCTGGTAAGATGATAACGATCAAATATGGAGGAGGTGATGGCGGAGGGAGGAATAAGTGTAAGGAAACGTCCCGTACTTATTTTAAGAAGTTGCTATTAATCAATCCGGGGGTCTGAGGGAGTGGTGCCCTTGTCCTGTCCAAATCATGACAAGTTAGGGCTTTTAAAGGGAACCTGTATTTTCAGCGAGCACAGTTTCTAAGTTAATATTGTTATGTTTTCCTGACAGAAAAGGAATATCATTTCCTGTTAAAGAGAATTTACAGTCATTAAAGGAGTCAGGGGAGCCTGGTTGGCTGAATCTACCCCCGGCTTTGTATATAACTTGAATTCTCAAACAGCAAGATCGCTCTACCGTTATTCCTGCCCATGAGGGAGTTTTGATTGTTCCCTTCCTTCTTTTGTGTTTTCTGGCTTCTCCTGTTACATTCTCGATAATTTAAAATAAATGTTAAAACCAGGGATGGTGTGAGCTCCTCATAACGAGCAAAGCACAGACCCAGGAACAGCATTAGGGTTAGAGTTGGCATTAGAGATACAGTGCCTTAGAAAAAGTATTTACACCCCTTGAAATTTTGCAAATTTTTTCATGTTACAACCAAAGTTGTAAATGTATTTTATTGGGATTTTATGTGATAAACCAACACAAAGTGGCACATAATTGTAAAAGGAAAATGATAAATGATTTTCAAATTTTTTTTACAAATAAATATCTAAAAAGTGTGGCGTGCATTTGTATTCAGCCCCCTTTACTCTGATACACTCTATAACTAAAATCTAGTGGAACCACTTACCTTCAGAAGTCACCTAATTAGTAAATAGAGTCCACCTGTGTGTAATTTGATCTCAGTATAAATACAGCTGTTCTGTGAAGCCCCAGAGGTTTGTTAGAGAACGTTAGTGAACAAACAGCATCATGAAGGCCAAGGAACACACCAGACAGGTCAGGGATAAAGTTGAGGAGAAGATTAAAAGCAGATGTGCAAAGCTGGTAGAGACATACCCAAAAAAACTTGCAGCTGCAATTGCATCGAAAGGAGGTTCTACAAAGTATTGACTCAGGGGGGCTGAATACAAATGCACACCACACTTTTCACATATTTATTTGTAAAAAAAAAAAAAAAAAAACTATTTATTTTCCTTCCACTTCATAAATATGTGCCACTTTGTGTTGGTCTATCACATAAAATCCCAATAAAATACATTTACGTATTTGGTTGTAACATGACAAAATGTGGAAAATTTTAAAGGAGTATGAATACTTTTTCAAGGCACTGTATACAGTGCTTTCCTAAAGTATTCATACCCCCTTCACATTTTTTCAATTTTGTTATGTTGCAGCCTGATACTACAGTTGTTTAAATTAATTTGTTTCTCATTAATCTACACTCAACACCCCATAATGACAAAGTAAAGACAGAATTTTAGAAATCTGTGAATTTATTAAAAAGAAAAAATTTAAATATCACAAGTACTTAAGTATTCAGACCTTTCACTCTGCACCTTTGGCAGCAATTACAGCCGCAAGCCTTTTTGGGTATGACACGACAAGCTTTGCACACCTGGATTGGGGGATTTTCTACAATTCTTCTTTGTAAATCCTCTCAATCTCAGTCAGGTTGGGTGGGGACCATCGGTGGGGAGCCATTTTCATGTCTCTTCAGAGATGTTCAATAGGGTTCAAGTCAGAGCTCTGGCTAGCCTAGGCCACTCTAGGACATTCCTTCTCTGTGCACTCATCTAACCATTACATGATAACATACCAACTGCTTCTCTTTAATTTCAGCTTTGGGAGAGCTAGTTTCCTCCTGACTCTCTAAAGGGGGACAGAGAAGGACTGGACTGTACTAGACTACACTTAGCACTGTGCACTCCTGAGATTTGTTTACAGATGACTGGTTCTCTTTGATAATATCAAAGTAAAGAAAGTACCTTTCTTGCCACCAAGCAGTGCAAGCCAAGGGATAAGAGTACCACCAACAGGACAAGTGTCTCCAAGTTCCGTCTGTCCCAGAGGGAATGAAGAAGAGGTATACTGCCCACCTGCCAGTCATAGCACATGGTGATGGGAGCCAGAAGCAGGCAGGCATTGAATGCCAGGATGTAGGAGAAGGTCAGAAACCTGCAAGACAGAGAAATTGAAGTCCATTATGTGAAGCCTTGTAGTTTAGGGTCATGGGTCATGTGACACTTGTGATGAGGCCACTAATCCCAATTTCTTTTGTAAACGGTGTAGAGAAACGCAGCCTATGTAAACTACTGAAAACATTCTAATTACTGAATGTAATGATGTACTCTGCTTTATGAGTAGAGGTGTATTTTATCTTCTACCTTTCAGATGGTATAGAAGGGTGCCTTATAGCTCTCAAACTTGTAGGAAAAATATACATCCACCCCACACCTTATTCATGTACCGAATTCCCTTTTACAAGTGGATACTGACCAGCCCTCCTTTATAGAGACTGGCAGTATCTGACCTATGAAGAGTTGGCAGACCTGCAAGGCCTGGAGGTCCCCATGGGCCCAGATGGCAACCCCCCTTTTTAAAAGAAAAAAAAAATGTTATTATTTATTTTTTTGTAAGGGGCCCAGAGGTCCCCAGAGCACCGGATGGCAACCCCCCCCCCCCCTTTTTTATATATATATTTTTTTTTTTTGTAAGAGGCCCAGAGGTCCCCAAGGCCCCCGGACGGCAACCTCCCTTTTTTTTTTTTTTATAAAAATAAATTAAAAAAAATGTAATATTTTTTTTTTATAATTTATTTTTTATTTTTTTGTAAGGGGCCCAGAGGTCCCCAGAGGTCCTAAGGGCCCTGAATGGCAACCCCCCCTTTTTTCAATTTGCGGCGGCAACACCCCCCCCCGCTTCAATTCGTGGAACCCCCCCGCTTCTCAATTCACGGCAGCCCCCCCGCTTCCCAATTTGTGGTGGCAGCTCCCCCCCGGTTCTCCTCTGCTCCAGGGGGCCCATGCCTGGAGCTGTGTAAGGGGTCCCAAAAATTCCTGATGGCGGCCCTGCCTGCAAGAAATGCTGGAGAATGCAGCTTAAAGTGGTAGTAAACGCTCTGTTTGTATTTTAACCTACAGGTAAGCTTATAATAAAGCTTACTTGTAGGTTAAATGAATATCTCCTCCTAAATATGCACCATTTAGGAGCTAGTAAGCAGCAGTTGGTGATGTCACTGGCGCATGCATTCTGATTTAAAAGCATACCCATGCCATTCCTTTAGAGCTCTGTGCTGTGACTGCCAAGCAGCTAGCTGAAGAAAGACAGAGCGAAAATGGAAGCCTCTGCAGCAATGACAGCGTGCCGCTGGAGGGCTTAGTTTCAAGGTAAGTCTTTCATAATGTGCTAGCATGTGATGCATACTAACACAATATGCCTTTGCCTTGCAGGGAGAAAGATTTTTTTCCTTACTCAACGTTTACCACCGCTTTAAGACTTTCAGAATTATCATATGTCTTTGTCAACGATCACCGCCAAGAAACATCTCCGGGAATTATGACACACTGCATTGAGGGGGTGCTTCTATAACGATACCAGTGTGAAAGAGCCTTTAAAGTGGATGTAATGACATTTCAGCTGGGCACATATATCTATAGTGTTTTCTTTTCTCTCTTCAAAGCCCTGAGTCCAGTGGCTTTCTTCTGCTCCGTTCTTCTGTTATCAGCATGATAACTTCTGACAGGTTCTCTGTCAACCGAGATAAAACCAACCTGAATTTTGTGTGAGGGAGGTTGCTAAAAAATAGATTAGCAGAGAGCTGAACTATTCTCAGAACAGCTCTGCAAATCTCTGCCTATGTGGAGTGGGGGTGTGTGCCTTTCCTCCAATCAGCTGTCTTGGCTGTATGCCCAGATTTCACTTCCAGTGCTGAACAGGAAGAAAAAATCTTGAACATGATGTGAAATTTCTAAAGAATATATAAAGCTGAAGAGAGCAGAAAAACATGTAAAACTTATATAGGGAAATTTGTTTCATCTCTGTGTATCATCTGAGGCTGTTGACTTCATTGGGTATAAGAAAAAACCTCCGGGAGCATTTTTTACTGTCAAAACATGAAAAATTTACTGGCGGAGCACATTTTTTACTAACAACCACAGAAATTACAGAACTCCTATTGAAAACTAACACAGTGAATATTTAAACATTATAAACATGATATGGAAACACTGACAATACCTATAACAAAGTAATTTGCTTGATTTAGCCCCTGATAATTACTGGCAGTTGTAAAAAGATTTTTACAAACTGTCAGTAAATTTAGTGGCGGTTAGCAACCCTGGGTATATGTGAGGGTTTACATCCACGTTAAAGTCCATCAAGACCTTCAGTTTACACAGCTACATATATTCCAGGTGCATAAAAACAAAATCTGTCCAAAGCCTTACACAGTTCATTTTCTTTGCAAAGTTATCGGAGTAGAAAAGCCTGTGTTCTGCCAGCATGCTCCAGAGAAGGACCCTTGCTCTATATAGGGAAACAGTGGTCTCTCTGCAGAGGTCCAAGATGACCCCAAGATGCTAGGTCAGAGCTACAACTCTCCAATTAGCAGGGGGCATCTTGACATTTCTAGGAGGATTAGATACACATTCGGAAGCTACACTGTGTTTTGTCAGTAAGGCCTGGTTCACACTGGGGCGACAAACGCTCCGACATTGGGAGCTCATGTCGCATGACGTGTGAAAATCAATGTTTCCCTATGGGAGCCGTCTTAACTGGTCCGACACGTCGGTCCGACTTTGAGAATGCTCCCTGTACTACTTTGGTCCGACTTTGATCCGACTTCAGCCCATTGACTATCATTGAAGTCGGATCAAAGTCGGACCGCAGTCTTGAATGATCCGACTTTGGCATGCGACTTGTGCTCTGCTGATCTTGAGGGGGAACTCCAGGCCAAATTTTAAATAAAAAACCGGCATGGGTTCCCCCTCCAGGAGCATACCAGGCCCTTGGGTCTGGTCTGGATTTGAACGGGCACCCCAACGCCGAAAAAACGGCGTGGGGGTCCCCCCAAAATCCAAACCAGACCCTTATCCGAGCACGCAACCTGGCAGGCCGCAGGGGAAGAGGGGGGGACGAGAGAGCGGCCCCCCCTCCCTCCTGAACCGTACCAGGCCGCATGCCCTCAACATGGGGGGTTTGGTGCTCTGGGGCAGGGGGGCGACCTGCGGCCCCCCCACCCCAGAGCACCCTGCCCCCATGTTGATGAGGACAGGGCCTCTTCCCGACAACCCTGGCCGTTGGTTGTCGGGGTCTGCGGGCGGGGGGCTTATCGGAATCCGGGAGCCCCCTTCAATAAGGGGGCCCCTGGATCCCGGCCCCCCCACCCTATGTGAATGAGTATGGGGTACATCGTACCCCTACCCATTCACCTGGTGGAAAAAAATTGCAATAAAAAAACCACACAGCTTTTTAAAGTATTTTATTGCACAGCTCCGGGGGTCTTCTTCCAACTTCGGGGGTCTCCGGTGTCGTCGCCGCGCTCTCCGGTTCTTTCTTCCGCCGGGCCCCCGCTAACTTCTTTTTAGCTCTTTTGCTAACGGAGGCCCGGTCTTCTGCGTCGTCTCGTCCGGCTCTCCGTTGTCCTTCTGCCGGCCCCTCCACTAACTTCTTGGTAGCTCTTTCGCTAGTGGAGGGGCGCGGTCTTCCCGTCGTCGCCGTCGGCGTCTTCTTCCCTCTTCTCCTCCTCGATGTTGACGCGTCGCTTCCTCCCGCTGTAATACTGGCTCTCCGCTCCGCATTAATATAGGCTTCTCATGACGTCACAGTCACATGTTCCGGGGCACATGGCCCCGGAGCATGTGACTGACGTCATGGGAACATGTGACTGTGACGTCATGGGAAGCCTATATTAATGCGGAGCGGAGAGCCAGTATTACAGCGGGAGGAAGCGACGCGTCTACATCGAGGAGGAGAAGAGGGAAGAAGACGCCGACGACGACGACGGGAAGACCGGCCCCTCCACTAGCGAAAGAGCTACCAAGAAGTTAGTGGAGGGGCCGGCAGAAGGACAACGTAGAGCCGGACGAGACGACGCAGAAGACCGGGCCTCCGTTAGCAAAAGAGCTAAAAAGAAGTTAGCGGAGGCCCGGCGGAAGAAAGAACCGGAGAGCGCGGCGACGACACCGGAGACCCCCGAAGTCGGAAGAAGACCCCCGGAGCTGTGCAATAAAATACTTTAAAAAGCTGTGTGGTTTTTTTATTGCAATTTTTTTCCACCAGGTGAATGGGTAGGGGTACGATGTACCCCATACTCATTCACATAGGGTGGGGGGGCCGGGATCCGGGGGCCCCCTTATTGAAGGGGGCTCCCAGATTCCGATAAGCCCCCCGCCCGCAGACCCCGACAACCAACGGCCAGGGTTGTCGGGAAGAGGCCCCCCTGCCCCAGAGCACCAAACCCCCCATGTTGAGGGCATGCGGCCTGGTACGGTTCAGGAGGGAGGGGGGGCCGCTCTCTCGTCCCCCCCTCTTCCCCTGCGGCCTGCCAGGTTGTGTGCTCGGATAAGGGTCTGGTTTGGATTTTGGGGGGACCCCCACGCCGTTTTTTGGGCGTAGGGGCGCCCGTTCAAATCCAGACCAGACCCAAGGGCCTGGTATGCCTCTGGAGGGGAACCCACGCCGTTTTTTTTATTTAAAATTTGGCCTGGAGTTCCCCCTCAAGATTCATACCAAACACAGTGCCTGATATTGGCGGGGATCCAAGTCGGATCCCCGTTCATTGAAAGTCGGACATATGTCGGCTTCATGTCACAGGGCAAAGTCGGATCCAAAGTAGGACAGATGTCGTGTCGCACTAGTGTGAACCCAGCCTAAGTCTGTGACAGGTCTTCATTGCCTATTCACACCCAAACATGGCTGAATTCCACTTTTGCATTCTTGAGAACTGTTAATACAACCTGCAGAGACAGGACAGAGCTCCTATCCAGCTGCCGGAGACAAAGAAACGCTGTGTTGGCCTTGGGCCACGGCTCTTCCACATACCTGGTGAGGATGTAAGGCGAGAAGGAAGCTGGATTGTCTTGCTCTGAGAACAATGGCATAGAGCCTCCCATGATGTGGACGCGGAAACCTAACACCACCATCACCTGCAAGAGAAGAAGGTTCTGATATCAAATATCCCCTTTATGAGTGGTGGTCAGTGATTCCTGCCGAGCTGAGACTAGGTGTAAGCCAGTATTTTTACCACTCTTGTTGTCTAGACAACAGAGGGACGACAATATGAACCATTGAGTATACATACAGATATATGGTGGGCACAGCTTGACAGTGTTAAGCCACTCAGAGGAGCCAGGTATTCATAAGTATTTATTTAATAAATAAGGGCTATTGTTTATAAAAGTTCAAAAGAGAGAGGTAAAAGAGAGAAACTAAAAAAAAAAAAAAAAAAAAAAAAAAAAAAAAAGGAATGCCGCGTACACACGATTGGAAATTCCGACAACAAATGTTCGATGTGAGCTTTTGGTCGGAAATTCCGACCGTGTGTAGGCTCCATCGGACATTTGCTGTCGGAATTTCGGCTTACAAAAGATTGAGAGCAGGTTCTCTATTTTTCCGACAGAAAAAGTTCTTGTCGGAAATTCCGAACGTCTGTATGCAATTCCGACGCTCAGAATCAAGCAGAAGAGCCAAACTGCCTATTGAACTTCATTGATCTCGGCTCGTTGTACGTCACCGCGTTCTTGGCCAAGTTTGAGCCAACATTCCGTCGGAAAAAAAATCCATGTTTTGTTGTCGGAATTTTCGATCGTGTGTACGCGGCAAAAGTTTCAAGCCAGCCATAAAGGCCCTGAAAGACCTACAAGACAGCTGTATCACCTAACATCACCAGTAAACGCCGTAAATGCCGTGTACACACGATCGTTTTTTCCGATGAAAAAACGATCGTGTGTGGGCCCCATCGGTCTTTTTTCCATCGGTGTAAAAAAAATAAAACATGTTTTAAATTTTACAGATGGAAAAAAAACTGATAGGATGCTCAGAATCAAGTCGACGCATGCTCAGAAGCATTGAACTTCCTTTTTCTCGGCACGTCGGAGTGTTTTACGTCACCGCGTTTTGGACGGTCGGAATTTTGTCTGATGGTGTGTATGCAAGACTGATGAAAGTCAGTTTCATCGGAATTCCGATGGAAAAATCCATCGGATTTTAGTCCTTCGGAAATCCGATCGTGTGTAGAGGGCATTAAAGTGAAACTTTACCCATAGCAACTTGATAAAAAATAATGTTCTTTAGCAAGGAACATACATTCCACATTAATAATTATGCTACCAAAATAGTGTGTGCTGTAAATTGCCTCCAGCATTGGTTCTGTTTCTTCTTGATGAAGGCGGCCATTTTGCTGAAGCCCAGAGCTCCTGAACAGTAGAAAACCATAAACCCATTGATTTAACGGTTAAAAAAACCCAAAACAGATACATTCACTTTGCAGCCAAACGAGTCCTGCCTAGTTCTTGGTTGTAATATGTGGCTATAATATCTGATATCTATATTCAGACTGGAGGAAGCAGTATATGACAGAAGCACTCAAGCAGAGTGTGGGAAGCGATTCCGTGACACATTCCTGGAATGCTGGGATTGCTAACTTTCACATTTGCTTGTGTCCTCAATCAAACTGTCAAACCATCAAATGACTGGTGAAAAAGAAAAGTGCCGCTCAAAGCTGTAAGAACTCCAAATGGTTGCTCCCGCGCTGATATTCAAACAGGTGCTGGCTCTGCACTAATGCATGGTAAGAAAAGAGCCCTGGACTGCCGCACTCTGTATTAACAATTTATTCTTCAAAAATGGTTGTATAAAATCCCAAATCAATCCATGAATCCAAAACAAACAAAAACAGACAGTGGTCATGCAGGGGTATGTGGCTAACGCGTTTCACGTCAGATATTGACGCTTACGCATAGCTATACCTGCAAAAGGGGCCAGCCTGAAGTGATCTAGCAGGACTTCATTTTCTGACTAAAGTTCCACTTTAAGTAATCTTCAATGGTGTCATTCTCCCAATTCTCCTTTATGGCAGTGAAGTATGGGGTTCTGTCACCTACCCAAATTCCAGCCCAACAGAAATATTGCATCCAGAATTCTGCGAGCACCTCCTCCAAGTCCACTGGAGCACCCCCAACAATGAAGGACTGAATTGGTCATATTAGGATCACCTACAAAACAGCAGCCAAATTCATACCACCAGAAAGTCTCACAATCAAGGCCAATAACTCATTAGCCCCTTGTCCAACCAAAACTCTCAACAACGCAGCCTGACAAAATCTCAAATAACAGCCATAATGAACAATTCCAAAGAGAAACATCTCAAAAAATAGAAGAAGAAACAACAAACTTATGAAAACGAACTACTTACCAGTCAATACAGAAAGACTACAAACTGGCCTCATGACTGGAGAAGCTGCAAGACCCCAAATACAGACACACAGACTGAGGGCATACCACCGGCAAATACAATCAGGATGGCATAGACAGACCTACAAGCCCAGGAAGCTTAGACCGTGGCAGCAATGTGCCATGGGGGTCTTTTTGGACCACTTCCTGCTATGGTGCCCCAATTACTTCTCAGTGAGAGACACTTACAGAGATTCTCCGCTCTCATTCCAGACTTAGGCCCCTTTCACACTGGGGCGTTTTTCATGCGGTTTAGCGCTAATATTATCGCTATTATACCGCATGAAAAAATCATGCCCTTTAGCCTTCAATGTGAAAGCCCGAAGGCTTTCACACTGAAGCGGTGCGCTAGCGGGACCGCTCCAAAAGTCCTGCTAGCCGCTTCTTTACAGCGGTAAAGGAGCGGTGTGTTCACCGCTCCTTTACCGCGGTCCCCCATTGAAATCAATGGGACAGCGCGGTAATACCGCCCGCAAACCGCGGCAATAGCCGCGGTTTGCGGGCGGTATTAACCCTTTTTCGGCCGCTAGCGGGGGTTAAATTCACCCCCCTAGCGACCGCATACCGCGGTAAGAACGACGGTATAGCAGCGCTGAAAATCGCGCTGCTATACCGCCACCGCTCCTGCCCGCCCCAGTGTGAAAGGGGCCTTATAGCAGAACTACACTGCATCTGAGCAACACAAACCAAAAACGCTGTTTAATCAATTTTTAACATTCAGCGCAAACTCCCCCATCCATCCATGTCTTCACGTCTCACTTTGCTGGGAAATCACTTAGAAAAACACCCCCTTAGCATTTCTGGCCATGTTGAGCAAGAGCAGATGAATTATGTAGCATTTACTTCCTGAAATCCATCTACCCTTGGCTCAGACATGCAGGCAAGAAGGTGTGCTTACCTGAGAAAACCCCTCCTCCCCTCCTGAAGACTCCTGGGATGTATGACATAATTTGCCTAGGCATGTAAACCAGAAAGTATATGAGGAAATGTAAAAAAATTGAAAATAAACACTATATTGTCACAAGTATTGGGACACCTGCCTTTACACGCACAGGAACTTTAATGGCATCCCAGTCTTCGTCCATAGGGTTCAATATTGAGTTGGCCCACCCTTTGCAGCTATAACAGCTTCAACTCTTCTGGGAAGACTGTCCACAAGGTTTAGGAGTGTCTATAGAAATGTTTGACCATTCTTTCAGAAGCGCATTTGTGAGGTCAGGCACTGATGTTGATGAGAAGTCCTGGCTCGCAGTCTCTGCTCTAATTCATCCCAAAGGTGTTCTAATCGGGTTAAGGTCAGGACTCTGTGCAGGTCAGTCTAGTTTCTCCAGCCCAATCTCATTCATCCATGTCTTTATGGACCTTGCTTTGTGCACTGGTGCGTAGTCATGTTGGAACAGGAAGGAATACAAAGTTGGGAGCATGAAAATGTCTTGGTATGCTGACACCTTAAGAGTTCCCTTCACTGGAATTAGGGGCCAAGCCCAACCCCTGAAAAACAACCCCACAGCATAACCCCCCTCCACCAAATGATCTGGACTAGTGCACAAAGCAAGGTCCATAAAGACATGGATGAGCGAGTTTGGGGTGAAGGAACTTTTCTTGAGTCCTGATCTCAACCCGATAGAATACCTTTCGGGTGAATTAAAGCGGAGACTGCGAGCCAGGCCTTCTCATCCAACATCAGTGCCTGACCTCACAAACGCACTTCTGGAAGAATGGTCAAACATTCCAATAGACACTCCTAAACCTTGTGTACAGCCTTCCTAGAAGAGTTGAAGCTGTTATAGCTGCAAAGGGTGGGCCAACTCAATATTGAACCCTATGGACTAAGACCCCATACACACTATACAACTTTTGTTGTCAGATTTCCTTTAGATTTACCAAAACCATGTAGTGTAAGGGCCTGCCTGATTGCATACAAAATGAAACTCTTAAGCCGTGTACACACGATCGGTTTTACAGATGAAAACAGTCCGATGGACTTTTTTCATCGGACAAACCGATCATGTATGGGCCCCATCGGTCTTTTTTCCCATCGGTGAGAAAAAATAGAACATGTTTTACATTTATCCGATGGGAAAAAAAACTATAGCAAATTCTGATCGTCTGTGTGAAACTCCATCGGACAAAAAACCCACGCATGCTCAGAATCAAGTCGACGCATGCTCAGAAGCATTGAACTTCATTTTTCTCGGCTTGTCGGAGTGTTTTACGTCACGGCGTTTTGGACGATCGGTTTTTTGACTGATGGTGTGTAGGCAAGACTGATGGAAGTCAGCTTCATCGGATTACCGGAAAAATCCATTGGTTAAAAATCCATAGGAAATCCGTGTGTACAGGGCTTTAAGGTTTGACCTCATATTATATGGTTTTGGTAAATCTGAAGGAAAAAAAAAAAATCGACAGAAAATTGTATAGTGTGTATCTAGCTTGAGACTTGGGATGCCACTAAAGTTCATGTGCGTGTAAAGGCAGGTGTCACAATACTTTTGACAGTATAGTCTACCTTCCTACTTGTTTACTAATGCTAGCAGCATAGGGATTAAAAATAGTTAGGCTTCTTTCACACAGGGGGCACTTTGCAGGGGCTATAGAGCTAAAAATAGCGCCTGCAAAGCGCCCTGAGGGCTTTCACACTGGGGCGTTGCGCTGGCAGGACGCTCAAGAAAGTCCTGCCAGCCGCATCTTTGAGGCGCTGTAGGAGCGGTGTATACATCGCTCCTACAGTGCCCCTGCCCATTGAAATTAATGGACAGCGCCGCCGAACCACCGGCAAAGCGGCGCTGCAGCGGCGCTTTGCCGGCAGTTTTAACCCTTTTTCGGCCGGTAGCGGGGGTTAAATGCGCCCCGCTAGCAGCCGAATAGCGCCGCAAAAACGACGGTAAAGCACCGCTAAAAATAGCGGCACATTACCGCCGACGCCCCCACTGCCCCAGTTTGAAAGTAACCTTAATTTTGATTGAGAGAGTGAAGTTCTGCTTTAACTTCCATAGAAGAGGAAAGGAAATTCCACATTCTATTGGCAGAAGAAGAGCGATAAGTGAAAATCGCTGCACAGTGTGTAACCACATGTCACAAACTGTGAAGGACATGAACAATTTTTGACCAAATCCCTTACCTGGACTCACTCCCTATCCTCCGTTATATTACCCCTTAATATAATAGTGTTCCCGGTATTATTCCAATTTAACCTTTATATTAGGTAAGTATGAAAAAGAGATAAATGAGATAGAGAAGAATTAAGTGTGGGGAGACTGAGAAATAACTGGAACTTTTGATTTGAACACAACTGCTGTAGTTGCTGGATAGCATTAACAGTGCACACATTGACTTTGCATTTAAAACTGTAACTCTATATACACACACACACACACACATAGACTGGGCTAGTACCAAATATTATCAGTACTCCTGGCATTATAGAAGTGGCCCCCCCAGGACACATCATATAATTTGGCTCCAGCTGTCAGGGGCCCCACTCACTCAATGCATGCTGAGGCGGAGAATTGGCTGAACACATTCCACTCACATGGCAGGAAACCAGCGCTGCTCTCCTCAGGAAAGGAATGGCCGCAGCCCACAGATCCTTTACAGGGCGCTCCAGAGACGGCAACCTAAAAGGTCAGGGAGAGGGAGAGGTGATACAGGAACCCTGCGTACATTGGTAGGCGAGGCACAGGGAGGACCTGTCACCTCTGAATGGAAATATTATTGTTAGTCAGCTGACCTCCCACTCTGCACAGCATGTATCTTACAACTATTTATTCAAACGCTCCGCTGAGACATCATAATTGTTTCTGCTAAAAAATACTACCACAGCTTAGTCTCGGTTCACACTAATGCGATGTGGCAAACGCACAAGATTCGCTGTGTTTCCTCGCATCGCATCGCACTCTAAGCAATGACATGGTGTCCATGCAATCTGCTGTAGGTGTCGATGTTATCTTAACGACACCCCGAAACAGATGGCAATACGCAGTGCCAGAAAAAAAGGGTCCCGCACCATTTGGGTGCGTATGCAATGTATGGCTGAAACGCATTGCACAGACATCGCATGTGATGTGCACAGGAATGCAGTGCGATTCTTGTGCAAATCACATGCAGTTTTCCCACGTACCAGTGTGAACCCAGCCTTAAAGTGTATGTAAAACCTAACAATGAACTTCTCTTATTCGCTCCCTTTTCTGTAAAAATTACCAATGAAGCGTTTTGTTATATCAGTTCGGTAAGCGCAAAAAAATTCTTGTTGATTCTACCAGAAATCTTGTGAACTGATAACTTCCTGTGCTCTCCACCTGTACTGCACTCTCAGCTGGCCATACACATATAGAATTTCGGCCCAAACGGGTGGTTTTCAGAAAGATCGTTCGACATTTGTGCAATTAGCAGACTCAACTTTACCGTCGATTTCCACAGTAGGCCCAGCTAATGTCGATGGATCCGAAGCAAAAACTTTTACCTTTTCAACCAAAGTGTATATGTGTATGTTATATTCGAAACGAAAAAAATCCTTTGCCTTTAATTGCGCATGTCCTTGCAATATAGGTAAACCGGAATATATATATATATATATATATATATATATATATATATATATATATATATATATACACACACACACACATACTGTGTGTGTGTGCGTATATATATATATATATATATATATATATATATATATATATATATGTTATTGATTGATCACTTTTGACCATGGAAACGATTTTATTCCATCAGTTAGTTAGTTGCTATTGAGCGACGAATAGTCGCTTGCACTGCAAATCACCGAAATTCTATACGTGTATGGACACATTGTTTTCAGTTTTTTTCTATGGACTATAGGAGGGGGGGGGGTCTCCAAACTTTCTAAGGGAAGGGCCAGTTTACTCTCCTTCAGACTTTAGGGGGGCCAGACTGTGCCCAGTAGGAGTAAATAATGCCCGATCATTGGTATTAGGAGGAGTCGATAGGTGGAATAGTGCCCTATTTTTGTTGTCAGTGGAAGGCATTATACCCCATCATTGGTGTCAGTGGAAGAAATAGTGCCCCATTGTTGGTGTCAGGGGCAGGAATTATGTCCCACTATTGGTGTCAGTGGAATGAATTATGCCCCATCATTGGGGTCAGTGGTAGGAATAATGCGTCCAGGGCTGGATAAAGGCAATCTGGCCCAGAGATGCAGTTTGAAGACCACTGGACTATAGAATACCTTCTACTGCTGGTTATACGGGTATCAATCCAGTCATTTGAGGAAACAGTTGCATTGATATGGTCTTACATTTATTGACTGTGTTTCACTATCATTTCAACCATTGTTACCAATTTGGTGGGATGGAATCAAACAAGCATTTGGTTAATTTGAAATCTCAAAAGGGCCCATTAAGATATAAACCATGTTAATATACATTATGTAATGCATTAAGGCATTACACAATGCACCACAATGCAGTAAAAAAAAAAAAAAAAAATCGGACAATTTTTTGCATTGCAGTGCACCACAAAGTATGTTACTAGGCACTGTGGTGGCCTGCAACACAAGTGAGCTCGCTTAGTGCTTTGAGGTGCCATTTAAATAGCACCACAATGCACCACACCATGGTACATGCACATGTTTCGTCATGCATTACCACAGTGTATTGATGTGAATGTGAAAGCCCCAATTGTTTCCAAACCAACTGTATGGTATACAAAGCAATCTGAAACAATTGGGGCAAGGGATATGGTGGCTTTGCATATTTTTGAATAAACGTCATTAAAAAAAGTGATGCTACACAATTTTTAAAACACTGATTAATCATTTCAGACACCCTGTTGATTAAAATGAGTGACTGTGTGTATGGTTGGCACAAAGTCTCAACACACGTGTACCGAGATAAACACACATGCTGTCATTACTAACCTCCTCCTGAAAATGCCAAGTGCCTGGTTGCCATGCTGATCGTTTGGCTTCAATACTATTCGACTGACATAGTAGCCAGGACTTCTTTAAATGTTAAGTGCCTGTCAATCATGTCCATCCTTTGGCTATGATGCTTTTTCAGTTACTGACCCAGAGCAAGCAGGCAACAACGGGATCCAGAACTACTGATCCGCATATGTGTTAAAGCCTGAGGATAAGCACAACTGCCAGGGAAGTACAGTTTCAGAAGGAGGTAGTGTTGGCAGCTCCACATATTTCAGGAATGGCTGAAGAACGACGATATTATTGAACTGGGTTGAAACTGGTAGAGCTAGAGGTCAGAAAACGAAGGTGTAGAAATAAATGCTGAACAAACCTTTTCATCCTTCGCAGGCACAGGACCTGGAGGTCATACACCAAACACACGCCAAACACTGTAATTCCCGTCTCCTTCACCAGCATGGCACAGGTGCCCAGTAGTAGACTGAGCATTAGGAGGAGAGGTGATCTTGTACCGGGAAAATGTTCTGGCACCACTTCCGTCTCCACACTCCTGGAACAACAAGATGTACATGGCAGATGCATATAAGCTTCAGTCCTGAATACAATGATCCGATACGAGGGCTGCATCCAATGGTAACCACTCATCTATTAACATTCTCAATGTGAATTCTGATTGTTTTAGCAACAGGTAACCTTGGATAAGAACACTTCTCCTAATGCGTTATTGGCTGACCCAAATTTCATTCACTTTTAGAGGTTCAATCCGAGAATAGATCTGTGTTCTCCTTTTTCCCCTTTTGCTTCTGTTGCAATGGGGTTGATTACCGTATATACTTGAGTATAAGCCGACCCGAATATAAGCCGAGGCAACAAATTTTACCACAAAAAAATGGGAAAACGTATTGACTCGAGTATAAGCCTAGGGTGTCCATCTGCATGCCTCACTTTGCCTCACTGTGTCCATGTGCATGCCTCACTGTGCCCATGCCTCACTGTGCCCCATTAATAGACTGACGTTTAACATGAGAGTGTATGGAATGGGTGCCCGGCTTTGAAAAATCTGTGTTCTCCATCCGTAGGTCCCCCAGACAAAAAAAACGTTGGGGTCCAGGGGACTTACGGCCGGCCAGTACCGGGTCCCCAAAGTCACCGGAGAAATTACCGTTTAACATGGGAGTCTATGGAAGGGGTGCCCGGATTTGAAAAATCGCTGCTCCCCGGCCGTAGGCCCTCTGGACAACAAACTTTGCACACTTATAGAGGAAGAGTGGGGCTACATGTGTGACAAGTTTGGGGGGCATTTTCAGCACAAAAAAATTTGCTGAAAAACTCGGCTTATACTCGAGTATATACGGTACTTAAACTGGGGAGTGTAAAATCTGGTGCAGCTGTGCATGGTAGCCAATCAGCTTCTAACTTCAAGTGATTGTAAACGATCACCTTGTAAAACAACCCATGCAGTTTAAACTAGAAATAAAAGGCAAAACATTTTGTATAGATATAAAAATACATTATTAATACCATTCCCTCTGTTCTCTGCTGCATAAGCATAGCTCTGAAACTGTCCCTGATTTTGAGGGACTGTCCCTGATTTGGATCAATGTCCCTCTTTCCTTCTTATTTGTCCCTCATTTTGGTCTGATCTTCATAGTTGTATATAAAATACACGTTTTATCTTTCAAAAAGTGTTTCCCAGTGATAAACCTTTCATTCAATTTCTAAATTGCTGCATTTGTACATTTCAAAAGCCGGTATAAAAGAATGATAGTGGTAAAAAAAAAAAAAAACATTTTTTTGTATAATTTTCCTTTAAGGGGGCGTGGCAGGGGTGTGTGTCCTATGCCTACATACTTTTTCTAATAGGTGTCCCTTATGCATACCTCCCAACTTTTTGAGATGGTAATAAGAGCTGGGGAAGGAGAAGCAGCAGCAGCACACTGAGCATCCCAGTGAATGGCTGTGCAGCAGGACCGTATCAGGACAAGTCTGATTATTGAAGAAGAGTACACCAAATTCCCAGCATAGCTAGAGAACTGACCACAGTGTGGTTCTCCTGCTTAGTGTGGTCAGTTTTTAATAGGAAAGCAGAGGCACTGGCAGGAACACCAGGGATTTCACATAAAGAAAGCAATACAAAGAGAACAGGATACTTTCTCATACAAGTACATAGTACAGCAGGCACATATCAGGAATTTGAAGCTTTGGGGTAACAAACGCTTTCAGCTTGATCAATTAAGCTTTGACAAAAAAAAAAAATGGAAGCCGATTGGTTTCTGTGCACAGCTGCACCAGATTTTGCACGCTTCAGTTTAAGTAAATCGACCTCAATGTATCATTGGCAACATGTTACCTGAGACAATGGCAATACCCTTTTCCTCACAAGTTATTGGCTGACCTCTATGTCAGTCACTTGATAGCAATTGGGTCCATGAATAGGGCTTTGTTCTTCCCCTTTGCTTCTGTTACAATGTATTATTGGCAACATGTAAGCGGTCTTATGAAATATACCCAGGTTCACATAGAAGACATACCTTACATAGGAGAGAAACGCCAAGAGGAACAGCAGACAAGCTAAGACATCCGCTCTGCCCACAATGCCCGCCACCTGCGTGGGAACCAGAAAAAATGACAATTAGAGGTGTATGTGAATTCAATCTTTCTTTATTTTATACGCAGTGTCAGAACTGTAACATGAGAGGAATTTATTGTTCTCTGTACACTGTACTGGCTGCATTCAGTGTCACTCAGCTGTCAGGACAGGGATTTGGTGTCAAGTTTTCTCCCTTTTCTTCTACTCCTACTACCTTGTTACAGTGTAACATTGGCAATATGTACCCTGAGACAAGAGTGTTCCCCCTGCCCTCACACACTATTGTCTGTGCCATCCCCTTATCGGTTTTCCTGTGTCCTCCTGCCTCCTGCTTTGTGCTTCTGTTACAATGTATCCTGAGAGAAGAGCATTCACCTTCAGTGCCAGTTTACACAGGGGCAGCTTCAAAGTCGTCCGACTCTCGTCCGACTCTGAAGCCGCCCCATACAGCGCAGCTTGCAAAACTACTTCTGTATAGAAGTCAATGCAAGCCACTCCGAAGTCGCCCTAAAGTAGTACAGAAACATTTTTCTAAGTCGGAGCGACTTGAGTGGCTCCTATTAGAACGGTTCCATTGCAATGCATTGATCGCGACTTGACAGGCGGCCAAGTCGCCTGACAGGTCACCCCTGTGTGAACCGGCACTCAACCAGCGGGTTAAAAGGAGGAAAAGGAACAATAAATAAATAATAGGCAATTCCCCTATCCACATCAAGAATTCTTCCTGCTGAGTTATGGTATTCTGACAATGGGGAGCTTTCCCAACCGCTAGAATATACTGATCAGTGCCGCCGACTATAGCTGGTGGCACTGATCTTTCGGGAAAAACCCAACAGGCTTGCTGTACAGAAGTCGATTGGTAGATCAACTTCTGTACAACCAGCCTACTCATAAATGGATTGAAATTTAGACTTGTTAGTTCTTGAGTCTAATGCCGCGTACAGACAATCGGACATTCCGACAACAAAACCGTGGATTTTTTCCCAACGGATGCTGGCTCAAACTTGTCTTGCATACACACGGTCACACAAATGTTGTCGGAAATTGCGAACATCAAGAATGCGGTCACGTACAATGGCACTATAAAAGGGAAGTTCAATACCAAGTGCGCCACCCTTTGGGCTCCTTCTGCTAATCTCGTGTTAGTAGAAGTTTGGTGAGAGACGATTCGCGCTTTTCAGCCCCGTGCTTTTCAGTCCGTTACTGCTCTTTGCAGCGTGACGAATGTGCTTTCTCCATTACGAACGCTAGTTTTACCAGACCGTGCGCTTCCGTCTCGTACTTGATTCAGAGCATGCGTGGAATTTTGTGCGTCGGAATTGTCTACACACGCTTCGGAATTTACCAGAATGGATTTTGTTGTCGGAAAATTTGAGAACCAGCTTTCAAATTTTTGTTGTCAGAAATTCCGACAGCAAATGTCCGATGGAGCCTACACATGGTTGGAATTTCCAACAACAAGCTCACATCGAACATTCTGAGCGTGTGTACGCGGCATTAGAATTGATCTATGTTCTTCATCTTATGTCATTATGCAGGGGTCTTCAAAGTTTCTAAACAAAGGACCAGTTTACGGTCTTTCAGGCTTTAGGGGGGCCAGACTGTGGCCAGTTGAAGTAGAAAATTCCCCAGCGTCAGTGGCAACAAGCAATGTCCCATCATTAATTTTAGTGGTAGGAATAGTGCCCCATTGTTGGAAGTGTCCCATCAATGGTGTCAGTGGGAGGAACAGTGCCCCTTCATTGGTGTCAGTGGGAGGAATGATGACCCATCATTTGCCTGCTATACTGTACCATTGGCAACATGTACTTGAAACAAGAACACTCCTATTCTCCTCACACATTACTGGTTGGTCTCTCTGCCATTTGCTCGTTAGTGATGACGTTCTACAACTGAACATTGTCCTCTCCCTTCTTCCCTTACGCTTTTCTTATACTGTATTATTGGCAATATATAATCAAAGAGAAGAGTACTGCCCTTGGTTGGCCACCTTGTTATTAACCTGTGAGTGATTTTTCTATTTTATAAGCCCATGGTGGATGCGCAAGAACTAAACACCAGTAAGTGAACAAAAAAGTGGTCCATCTCCAGAAGAAGTAGGATCCCTCCCTGACCCCCCTGGGCACAAGGCTCCTGACGGGGGTAAAGCACACTTAGGTCCACCTCGCCAAAAGGCTTGGGGGACCCCTCTCCTCATGATCAGCCAAAGCCGACCACCGAGTACTAGGTGAGGAGCTGTCCCGAAGGCAGATGAAGAAGGAACTTCAGGGTAGGCCCAATTCCCACACCCTTTATCCTGAGTGGAAATGGAACACAAAAGTGCCATTTCCTGCACTAGATTGGGACAGATTTCGTTACCAGGCTGCAAGGCCTAGCCAATGAATCTGCACTGGCACCTTTTTTATTTTGCATATTTATTGCTCCATATTTGGACATTTTCACTTAGGGGTGTACTCACTTTTGTTGCCAGCGGTTTAGACATTAATGGCTGTGTGTTGAGTTATGTTGAGGGGACAGCAAATTTACACTGTTATACAAGCTGTACACTCACTACTTTACATTGTAGCAAAGTGTCAGTTCTTCAGTGTTGTCACATGAAAAGATATAATAAAACATTTATCAAAAAATGTGAGGGGTGTACTCACTTTTGTGAGATACGGTATATTGTTATATTGCTATATGTTATAACGTAATAATTTATTATTTATCCATTTACTGTGAAATTACTGGTTGGAAGTTATAACTTCAAACTTCCGTAATTTGTCCGTTAAGCCACCTACTACAGTACAGTTTTTGAAAATATAGTAAAATTACATTAAAGCAGAGGTCCGCCTAAAAAAAAAAAAAAAATATTAAAAGCCAGCAGCTACAAATACTGCAGCTGCTGACTTTTAATAAATGGACACTTACCTGTCCAGGGTGCCCACGATGTCAGCAGCCGAAGCCGATCAATCGCTCGGCTCTCAGCTGCCCCCGCTGCCATCCTTGGTGAGGGAATCAGGAAGTGAAGCGTTGCTGCTTCACTTCCCGGTTCCCTACTGCGCATGCGCGAGTCACGCTGCGTGTCCTAACTGGTCCCTGCTGTTTTCTGGGACCTTTGTGTTTCCCAGAAGACAGTGGGGGGACGGAAAGGGGCGTGACCCCTGCGGGAGTCTATGCCCGGAAGTGGGTGCAAATACCTGTATTATACAGGTATCTGCACCCCCCTCCCCCCTGAAAGGTGCCAAATGTGACACCGGAGGGGCAGAGGGTTCCGAAAAGCGGAGGTTCCATTTTTGTGTGGACCTCCGCTTTAAAAACAATATATGATTATTTGTATATTACTTACTTATGGTAATTACCCCCTTGCCACACAGGCCAATTCTGACACTTCTCTCCTACATGTAAAAATCATCATTTTTTTTGCTAGACAATTACTCGGAAGCCCCAAATATTACATCTTAAAGGGACAGCGTTTGTTAATATTTTTGTTAAATGAGTATAACTTAATGAGAATCTAATACGTAACTTGTGAATACATAACCTGTGGCTCGGATACTAGCCAGTGCCTCACCAGCCACTGACCTCAGCGCACGTCCCTGTAGCACAGTAAGCTTATATTGTTTTGTTGGACACCAAGCCCTACTCCATAGAAGCCATGGTTTCCATACCCTGCACTGATGATTTCCAAAAAAGCCTGAGACAACTGGATACAGTTTAGAATAAATAGCTCTAATACCTTGCTGCAGGATATTTGCACTATACACTAGTGGTTCTGGATGTGCATCTAGCCAATAAGGTGAAAAGCAATGATTTACGTGGCTCCACCCATTATCCTGAAACGAGAAATACTTCTTCTATTTTTGGAATATTTGATAGAATGAGACATTGGAATACCCCATTGGCAATATGTAATCTATGACAAGAGGATTCCCCTTCTCCTCACACATTATTGGCTGATCTTTGCGTCATTCACCTGTCAGTGATCATGTCCTAGAACTGCATTCTGACGACTCCCCTTTTCCTCTTGTGCTCCTGTTACAATGTATCATGTAACCTATTTTCCTTACTATGTGGATGCAATGTCAGGCCTGAGCGGTCAATGGTCAGGCCCAAACATTGTCACATGGAGTAAGGAAGCAGGTCCTTAGCCCTGTGTAAGCTGTGACATTGACTTGGAGCTTATACATGTGTAGCGGAGCCTCACTCTCCCTCTCTGTTATTCCTCATGTGAGGGACTTGTGTCTAGGGGTACCTGGGAGAGGAGAGTGCAGGAACACTACGCCAAGCTCTCCCCTCGTGTGTGTATGAGGTTTGAGCAAAGTTAGTTCAATTACCTCCGGGTCTGTTCACTGCATACGAAGCCTTAGTTGTTCTGTGGAGATGTGTCTGCCAATAATAGAGCCCCACACCAATCGAAAGTCCAACACTCCTTTATTTCTCGTACAATAGGGTGAACACAATCAGTTGAACTTCCAATAACAGACGAACAAGGGGGTGTGGGTACGAGTAGGCCCAGGCACAACTGAACTCTCCTATTCCTTTGCTAGCGAATAGGCTTGGCGCACGATCTCTGCCACTGACCGTGAGTTTTGGTCGCTGCCACCGGCCGGATGAACTGTTGAGGCCCCTGCCACAGGCCTAATAGCAGGTCTCTGCCACTGACCTGATTGGAATAGTTGGACCGCTGCCACCGGTCATTGAACATGGACTGAACTTCCTCTCTGAACTTGGCCCCTGTTCGGGAAAGATATCCCTCCGGGCGGTCTCCAGAGGTTCACCCGGCACTGGCAATCTGCTGCACCAGGTCTTCGGGTGAGTCCTCCCTCCGGTCCCTTATGCCTCTGGATTCGGGTGCCCCACTCCCGGGGCCCCCTAGGACAATCTCTCCCTCGCGGGACCCAGCGGAAGGGACTGGGCCCCAGGCCTCCGGCTGAGCACCTCACCCCAGACTGAAGGTGTCTGGGATGGAACGCGAACTCCAAGTATCCAGCCCTAGGCCGCCTGGACACCGACCACACAGCAGCCCTCAGGCTGAAGGTGCCTGGGACTCCAACCTCGTGGCGAAGATGTCTGCCCCCTTTATACCCTCTCCCAGCAAGCATGGCGGGTTCCCCGCCCCGCCGTACAACCGCTGCGAGTGGTCACAAAGGGTACGGCACTGCAGCGATGGTTCAACCCCGGCCCAAAGTGACAGCGCCACCTGCTGGGCCGCAGGGAACTATACATCACTGGTGTCCTCACCAGATTTAAAAGTACATACCCGCTACACTTGGATTGGTCTCAGGGCTTCAAAAGACAAATACAGTGGTGAGGGAGCCTGGCAAAGTTGATCAATCTGTGGGGTGAGCTACAAGGAGAACCTGTCACTTTATCTCAAAACAGCAAAATGACAGGTTCCCTTTAAGGCAATTATTTGCTACAGAACAACAAATTAAACATCTATATAAATGACTCTTACAGCCTCTGTGTGAACCGGGTGCACAGCGAATAGGAGTGCAGTGCCCAATGCCGGTCTGCGGTCTTCAAATACGGTCCGACTGCACACATAACAGAGCAAGGCGCTGACCAGGCAGTGTAATACGACATTCACCATATGGAAATAGAAGGGATCCAGACCCCACAAATATACATTCATTCTGCAACAGGAGAAAAGAAAAAAAATAAATAAAAATGTTAAAAATGTATCTAAACCCACAAATAAAATTATAATATATTGCGGCTTACCAGTCCTTACATGTGGTGGCTGCATTCATTTTCTTTTTTCAGGCTAAATACATTTAATGCAAGTACAGCAAATACCTGTTGATCCTGCCTGAATTCCAGCGTGTTTGTAATTTCCTGTGGTGTGGACTGAACTGAAACTTGTAATAATGTGATTAGCCTTCCCAGCTATGAATTACAGAGAATCTCCCACCTACTGTATGTTATAGATAGGAGGGGAAGAGGGAAGAGTATGAAGTCCAAATCATAAGCGAGAAGGGTGATTACATTACGACTTCATAGATATCGTACATTTAGTGAGCCTTGTCACAGGAAATGTGCGACTTACAGGATCACCAGGTGAGAATGTAAATGAAGGCCTTAAAAAAGAAAATGAATGCAGCCATCACACTGGTAAGCTGCAATATATGACATTTGCGTTTTCAGGTTGACATACATGTGACTCAAAAAAAAAAAAACACACCAAATTGCAACTGCAGTGCATTTTTGATGCGTTTTTCACATGTTACTGATGTATTTTCCATTCATTTCAATGGTGAGCAGGGCTTTTGATGCAGTTTTGAAAAGCACACTTTTCAAAACGTACCTTACCCTCTGCACAGTGGTGTGAATAGTCCCAAAGGATTTTTACCACTTGTTGACCGGTCCTTTTTCTGACATTTCTTGCTTACAAGTTAAAATCAGCATCTTTTACTAGACAATTACTTAGAAACCCCAAACATATATATATTATATATACATACATACACATATATATATATATATATATATATATATATATATATATATATATATATATATATATATATATATATATATTTATTTTTACAGAGACCCCTTTAGAATAAAATGGTGGTTGTTAACATTTTTAATGTCACACAGTTTTTGCACTGGGGGTTTTTAAATGCAAATTTTAAAAATACACTTTAATGAATTAAAAATAACCAAAACATAATATGTACCCCAATATTTTTGTATAACATGAAAGATGATGGACAAAACAAAATACTGGGGTTATAACATCTAGCTGCAGCCATAACCCCGGTATTTATCCTCAAAGTAATGATGTACATTTACAGTTAGAGCCGGTTCACACAGGGGCGGCACGACTTTGGGGGCGACTCGGCAAGGCGATCTCAAGACGACTTCAGAGGCGACTTGCAAAATGACTTCTGTATTGAAGTCAATGCAAGTCGCCCCGGGCCGCCCGCAAAGTCGTACAAGAACCTTTTTCTAAGTCGGAGCGACTTGCGTCTCTCTTATTAGAACGGTTCCATTGAATAGAGCGGAGCGCGACTTGTCAGGCGGCTGAGTCGCCTGACAAGTCGCCCCAGTGTGAACCGGCTCTTAGACGGTCATCAAGTGGTTTAAAGGAAAATATTTTGCTTGCGTTTTTAGTAAGGTAACACTGCTGTTAAAGGGCCCTAATATTTTGGATTTCCCATCACTTTTTGTCTTAGACATCTTTCACACTGGGGCGGTTTTCAGGCGCTTTAGCGCTGGAAATAGCCTCTGCTAAGTGCCTGAAAACCACCCCCCGTTTATTCAAGTATGACTTTTCACACTCGGGCGGTGCGCTTGCGGGACGTTCCAAAAAGTCCTGCAAGCAGCATATTTGGGGTGGATTGGGAGCGCTGTATTTATGCTCCCAAAATGCCCTGCCCATTGAAATGAATGGGCAGGGCTTCCGAAGCACCTGAAAAGTGTCGCAACACGGGAGTTTTTAACCCTTCCGATAAAGCGCCGCTAAGACGAGCAGCGCTTTACCATGAACGCGCCTGTGGATAAAAACTATTTCACAATATAAGCTCAGTTTTGTGGTAAGAATAAAGTGTGAAATGCAAGACTTCGGTGGGTGTAAAAAGATGCCTGCTTGGCAACTTCAGACTGCAGGCTTACTGCGGCTGACTGCAGGGTGTACCAAGATGGCTGTGACGGAATGTCATTTCCGTTATAAGTTTGGACGGGTCGCCTAATCTGACGGAACACTGACTCCTAATCGTGTGACCACTGTGACAGCCAATCACAGTGGCTACACGATCACTGACCCTTTCTGCCTCCCTGGGCATTCAGAACTGTTTTAAGGGATGCCACGGCAGGCGGGAAGGGGTTATGTTTATCCGGCCTGTGAACCGAGCGCATAATCTCGCTGTATCAAATGCGTTCATCATAAAAGTCCTTTTTGTTTTATAAAAAAAAAAAAAAATACAAAAGCGCCACAAATTTTTAGGATTTCCTCCAAATTTCGAATGAGAACAAACATGGCAGGTCTTAGCGTTCCCACTGAAGCCTTAATGCAGGCGAAATCCCACAGAGGGGATCGGATTACATATCTCACAGCACACAACTGCGGCGGGCTGGAGGCGCAGCCTTTGATAATATGTTTACATTTTCAGTGCGGTTTGGTTCTAATTTAAGCCTGAAAGAGCGCATTGTGATCTCCCCGCAGATGTCTGTACTATTTGTAGCTTAACCAGCAATTAACATCTTCAAAAGCACCCCATTTCATTTGAAGCTTGACGCGTGAAATAGTGGTGTCACGGCGCCGTGTTGAAAACTCAATCAATTATTTTTAAAGAGAAAGTGTAGCATGTGTTAAATTGAGTACATACTTTAAAGTGACTGCAATGCAATGTCTTCTTAAAAGGTCCCATTCACATTTGCGAGTCGCATGAACGTGCGTTTCACAGGACACACATAGGGCAGCCCATTCACTTGTCATGCCCAAGAAGTTCCTGCACTTTTTTTGGGCATAGGGCTTTGCACGTTTGTTACTGCATGTTTCAATACATTTGTTGTGTGTGAAAACACACGTCTGCTGGCCCCATGACAAAAGGTGCACAAATGTGAATGGAGCCTCAAGCTGAACTTAAGCCCTCCCAGCAATCGTGTACAGTTATACCGGCTCCTCTCCTGTATTGAGATAGCTTACTCTGATTACACTGCACACTGTGAGCATCTCAACATTAAATATATTTTTTTTTTTAGCAGAGACCCTAGGGAATACACACACACACACACACACACACAGTACTGTACGTTTCTTCTCACATTTCGTCCATAAGATAAAAAAAAAGAAAAAAACTTCTTATAATTTTAGGGATATGACTACCAAATGTTAAGAAGATAAGATAGAGAAAACACTGGGGTGGAGGGATGGGGAGGCAAAATTCAAATCCAATCTGGCCAGGGACAAAACCGGGGACAGACTTGGTCCGGGGACAGTGTCCTCAGTCCGGGGGACTGTCCCCAGAAACCAGGGACGTCTTGTCACCCTATACAAAATGCACCCCAATGTTCTAGAAAAGAGAACAGGGGAGGTGCTCTGTAGTTCTATCCTAAGATGACAATGCTGCACCTATTGAGTGAGCGTTATCACATTAGTACAGGAAGTGTGTTCCTGGGAGGATCACCATGTGAAAATTAAGTAGAGAGAAAAAAAAAAAAAATAACAATGCAGCCACCACGTCTAAGAACTGGTAAGCTGCAATATATTACTTGCCTGTTTTTGAGTTTAGATACATGATAAAGTGACCCTTTTGCTGCGATCACGTGCGTTTGGCCCTGGACGCAGACTGCCCATGTCCAGCGTCAATCACTTGCATGTGATCGATGCATGAGCAATTACATGCAAGTGGGCGCAATTATCTGCAGGAGTCGGCAGCCTCCCATTGCTTTTAATGGGGATGCCCCTTGCAGCTAATTGCGGGAACCCTTGCTGGGGTTCTTGCACCTAATCGCTTCGCGGGTGCAATAGCAAGTGTGAATGCATCCTAAAGCTAAAAACTCCAAGCATATTAATGCAAATAAATATCCTTTCTTTATGGCTAGAGAGAAATGTATGAATCCACTTTGAGTGCCCCTAATGCTTTTACAAAACCAGTTATGTTGTAAAAGTAGTAGTGACATCATCACTGTGCTACACATACTCCGTGCAGAGCTGTGGGTGGGAACCAGCAGGCCACACCCACTACAGACTGCCTGCAGAAAACTACAGGAGGGGGTGGAGACAAGACCAGTCACCCTGCACAAGTAGAGACTGGTCTTTATTACAGGAATCCTGCACAGGGGAAACGTTTCACACTGGATTACTGCTCAGATCTAGAAGAAATACACACAGCACACCAACATTCAATGAATAATACACATGTTTCTTGTATTTAAAGCGGAGGTGCAGCCAGTTTTATTTTTTATTTAAAGTCAGCAGCTACTAACAGTGTAGCTGCTGACTTTTAATAAGGACACTTACCTGTCCTACTCGCCCGCGATGTCAGTCCCGCCACGGCGATCGATCGCTGCTGTCAGGTCCCAGCTCCTCCATCCCGACTAAGGGAAACAGGCAGTGAAGCCTTACGGCTTCACTGCCAGTTTCCTACTGCGCATGCGCCAATCGCACGGCGCTTTGTGAATGGGCGGCTTGCCTCCTGGGATACACACAGTTCCCAGAAGGCAGCGCGCCCCATTCACAAGAAGAGGAAGCGGAAGGAGACCCACCACGGACGAGAAGAGGCACATTAGAGGCAGATTAGGGGACTTCCGCATAGCAACAGGCATTTAAGGTGAGTATAATTTTTATTTTTTTCTAGAATTTTTTTTCTTTTTTGGGGGGATTTTTAATGTAAAAATGTTTTCAGGGTGGACCTCCGCTTTAAGTAATATTTGCTTATCCTGGAGTTCAGCTCTAAAAGGGATTTTACAGCTGACATGATTTTTCAGATGGCAGGGTGGTATAAAGTGGAATCCCCCCTCTCCTTTCAAATTCAGTTACAGTAACAAGGCCGAGTACAAATGTAACCGGAGAAAGTTGTTCAGAAGATATGCCTCTGTGTTATCCATACCACGCTGTGAGGAAAGGAGGAAGACATTGTTTATACACTGAGGCTGACATCTGAAACTATTTTACTTTCCAGGCAGAGGCATGATATCGGGTAATAACGTGTAAACCTTGTTTATAGTCGTCCTGGGCCATTTATTGGCCAACCACACGCTTGCACTGCGCACATTTCTGAAATATCTTCGCAATGAGTCCCTGCAGCTCCCCAGTGTCCACCGTCATGGCCGAGAGATTGCTGCGGGAAAATAACTCTCGCCTTTTTCTAGAATTCTCTTTCTTTCTCAGTTTTCCTGATTCCAGGATCTCTCTGTGCCCAGAAACAATAATAAAACATTTGCTAGCCCCCCATGGGAAACCCCAATGTGTGCAGAAACAAACATCTGCCAATGGCCCCTGAATTGTAGTTGTTGGCCATTTACAGTGCAGCTCACAGCAGCCTCAGGAGAGAAGTATGCAAAAAAAAAAAAAAGTTTAGTCCCCAATTTTAGGATGTACATAGCAGCATGCCCCATTACTAATCTCTTCTATTACTTGATTACTGCTCAGCAACACCATATCCCGATCACTGAATATGACCTAATATACTAATCATTTCCTTTACATATGGGCAATCTACTGCTCAGCATTACTATGTCCCTGTTACTGCTGTACCTGATCAGCAGCATAATGTCCTTGTCACCGCTTTCTCTCATCCCTTCTTATACAAAGGGTCAAAGATTTCTCAGCAACACAATATCCATCACTGCTGTCTGTGATCTCTTGCTATAGATAAGTAACCTCCACTACTCAGCAGCATAAAGTCCCTGTCACTGCTATCCCTGAGCCTGTCCTATAAATAATGTAATATCCATGGCTCAACAACACTCCTGACACAAACTATATGTGTATTTCCTATTCAGTGAGGAAAAAAAATTATTTGATCCCCAGCTTTTTGATCCCCAGATTTTGTATGTTCGCCCACTGAAAAAAAAAAAAAAAAGATCAGTCTGTAATTTTAATGGTAGGTTTATTTTAACAGTGAGAGACAGAATAACAACAAAAATATCCAGAAAAACGTATTTCAAAAAAGTTATAAAATAATTTGCACTTTAATTAGTGAAATAAGTATTTGATCCCCTATCAATCAGCAAGATTTCTGTCTCCCAGGTGTCTTCTATACAGGTAACGAGCTTAAAGGGAGTGCTCCTAATCTCAGCTTGTTACTTGTATAAAAGACACCTGTCCACAGAAGCGATCAATCAGATTCCAATCTCTCCACCATGGCCAAGACCAAAGAGCTGTCCAAGGATGTCAGGGACAAGATTGTAGATCTACACAAGGCTGGAATGGGCTACAAGACCATCGCCAAGCAGCTTGGTGAGAGGGTGACAATAGAAACACAAAATAACTGTCAATCTCCCTCTGTCTGGGGCTCCATGCAAGATCTCACTTTGTGGAGTTCCAATGATCATGAGGAATCAGCCCAGAACTACTCGGGAGTATCTTGTCAATGATCTCAAGGCAGCTGGGACCAGAGTCACCAAGAAGAAATCCTGCAGTGCCCGCAAGGTCCCCCTGCTCAAGAAAGCACATGTACAGGCATATCTGAAGTTTGCTAGATAACATCTGAATGATTCGGAGGAGAACTGGGTGAAAGTGTTGTGTTCAGATGACACTAAAATCGAGCTCTTTGGCATCAAGTCATGTTGCCATGTTTGGAGGAGGAGGAATGCTGCCTATGACCCCAAGAACACCATCCCCACTGTCAAACGTGGGAGGTGGAAACTTTATCTTTTGGGGGTGTTTTTCTACTCTGGGAACAGGACAATTTCACTGCATCAAAAGGGACGATGGATGGGGCCATGTACAGTCAAATCTTGGGTAAGAACCTCCTTTCCTCAGCCAGGGCATTGAAAATGGGTCGTGGATGGGTATTCCAGCATGACAATGACCCAAAACACATGGCCAAGGCAACAAAGGAGTGGCCCAAGAAGAGGGACATTAAGGTCCTGGAGTGGCCTAGCCAGTCTCCAGACCTTAATCCCATAGAGGCTATGTGGAGGGAGCTGAAGGTTCGAGTTACCAAACGTGAGCCTCGAAACCTTAATGACTTGGAGAGCATCTGCAAAGAGGAGTGGGACAAAATCCCTCCTGAGATGTGTGCAAACCTGGAGGCCAACGACAAACGTCTGACCTCTGATTGCCAACAAGGGTTTCTCCACCAAGTACCAAGTCATGTTTTGTGAAGGGATCAAATAATTATTTCACTCATTAAAATGCAAATCAATTTTTAACTGCGTTTTTCTTTTTTTTGTTGTTGTTATTCTGTCTCTCACTGTTAAAATAAACCTACCATTAAAATTATAGACTGATCATTTCTTTGTCAGTGGGCAAATGTACAAAATTAGCAAGGGTTCAAATACTTTTTCCCCTCACTATATGTGTTTGCCATCCAATTCTCAGCAATACAATGACACGGCTGCTTCTGATTCTTTCCTATAAATAATGTGACATCCACTGCTCGGTAGCAAAATATTCCTGACACTGCTGTCCGATCAGGGATTTGTATTCTACACATATTAGAGGCATTCACTACTTAATAGTACATTGTCCCTGTTAGTGCTGCCGCTAAACCATTAAAGCAGAGTTTCACCCAGAAATTGAACTTTTGCAGATCGGATTCCTCCCCCCCCCTCCGGTGCCACATTTGGCACCTTTCAGGGGGGGGAGCTGATACCTGTGAAATTCAGGTATCTGCTCCCAGCTTCTGAGGAGAGTGCCGCACTCTGTGTGGCGAACTACCCAATGTCCACCCCATCCTCCTTTCCTCCCCCCTGCTGTCTTCTGGGAGACACACAGGTCCCAAAAGGCAGCAGGGACCATTCAGAACGTGCAGCGCGACTCGCGCATGCGCAGAGGGACACAGGCTGTGAAGCCGCAAGGCTTCACTTCCTGTTTCCCTTAGTATGGATGCCGGCGCCTGCACCCGGAGCCGAAGGACAGAGTCCTGACTTAGCGGGTTTCCTGGACAGGTAAGTGTTCCTATATTATAAGTCAGCAGCTCCAGTATTTGTAGCTGCTGACTTTTAGTTTTTTTTTTTTCCCCAGGCGGAACTCCGCTTTAATATAAATATTTTGACATCTCCTGCTCAGCAAGACAATATCCCTGTCACAGCTGTCTGTGATCCATTCCTGTACCTATGTGGCATGCACTGCTTACCTCTGATGTCCTTTATCACTTCCTGTACATAACCTTACATCCACTACACAGCAACACAATGTCCCCAACACTGTCTCTGATCCCTTCCAATATATATGAATGAGATATTATACAGCAACACAATGTCCCCGATACTTTGTCACTAATCCCTTATACATATGAAGCATCCACAATACATCAACACAATGCCCATAACACTGCTGTCTCTGATCCCTTCCAATATATATGAAAGATATTATACAGCAACACAACATCATAGCTCCCAACTGTCCCTGATTTCAAAGGACTGTCCCTGATTTGGAGCAATGTCCCTCTGTCCCTCTTTCCCCCTCATTTGTCCCTCATTTTGGTCTGATCTATATAATTGTATAGAAAATGCACTTTTTATCTTTCAAAAAGTGTTTCCCAGTGCTAAACCTTTCATCCAAATTCTAAATTGCTGCATTTGTACATTTTAAAAGCCAATATAAAGAAATAGTAGTAGTAAAAAAAAAGCCCTTGTGGATATAATTAACCTTTTGGGTTGATTCTACTTTAAGGGGGTGTGGCAGGGGTGTGTCCTATGCCTACATATGTTTGTTAGTAGGTGTCCCTCATTCCCATCTCAAAATGTTGGGAGTTATGCAATGTCCCCAACACTGCTGTCTCTGATCCCTTCCAGAGGCGGCTCTCTAATTAGGCAAATTAGGCAGTCGCCTTAGGCCTCGCCCCCACAGGGGCCTCGCAGCCGCCTAATTTGTCTAAAGAATTGGTTAGAGAAAATTCTATAAACTGTGAATTCATAGTTCATAAAATTTTAAACTCTTAATATATGCAATTTATACAGTTAATTTTTATCGCTTGAATTATTTTTCCCATTATGGATGTGAATGGGGCCTCATGTCTCAGATTTGCCTAAGGCCTCACAAAGCCTAGAGCTGCCTCTGATCCCTTCCAATATATATGAATGAGATATTACACAGCAACACAATGTCCCTGATATTTTGTCACTGATCCCTTCTTATACAGAGTGCGAGGAGAGCCAATCAGCGGCATCTTCTCACAGGGAAGACTCTACAGGTAATCAGGGCACTAATCATCAGTGCCCTGATTATCAGTGCAGCCCCAGCAGTGCCCATCAGTGACACCAATCAGTGCCCATCAGCGACCCCAATCAGTGCACATCAGTGATGCCAGTCAGTGCCCATCAGTGATGCCAGTCAGTGCCACCCATTATTGCCCATAAGTGCTGCCTATCAGTGCCACCTATCAGTTCCTACCAGTGCCGCATATTAGTGTTTCCTCATCAGTGCCCTTTAGTGCCGCCTCATCAGGGCAGCCTATCAGTGCCCCCTCCTCAACACACATCAGCGAAGGAGAAAAATTGCTTACTTACAAAATTTACTGACAAAAACTTTTATGCCTCGTACACACGAACGCGATATCCGACAAGAAAACTGTGGGGTTTTTTTCAGCAGGAAAATGGCTGAAATTTGTCTTGCATACACTAATCGCACTAATCTTGGCTGAAATTCCGACCGTCAAGAACGCAGTGACGTAGAACACGTACGACGAGCTGAGATCAATGAAGTTCAATAGGCAATTTGGCTCTTCTGCTTGATTCTGAGCATGCACGGTTTTTTGCACGTCGTAATTGCATACAGACGAACATGATTCGCGATAGGAATTTTTCCTGTCACGAAAATTGAGATCCGACTCACAATCTTTTTTTGGCCGGAATTCTGACAGAAAAAGTGCGATGGAGCATACACACGGTCAGAATTTGCGACAAAAAGCTTACATCGCACTTTTCCCGTCGGGAATCGCGTTCGTGTGTACGAGGCATAAGAAAAAAACTTTTGTTGGAAGAAAATTATGAAAAATTTAATTTGGGTACATCGTTGCATGACCGCACAATTCTCATTCAAATTGTGACAGCGCTGAAAGATGAAAATTGGCCTGGGCAGGAAGGAGGTAAATGTGCCCGGTATTGAAGCAGTTAAAGTTTAAACATGTATTGCACTACCACATAAGAATAAGTAGGGGGCATCTACTAAGCTGTTGAAAGAAAAAAAAGAAAAAAGGCTTTTCTTATTTTTATTTTTCCTGATTTAAATGTTGGTAATATGTGCAATGACATTACAGCCAAATAGAGTTTACAGGTTTTTTTTTTTTTTTTTCATATTTTAAAGTTGCACTTTTGTTTGTCCAAATGCAATATTTTTGTTTATTTATAAAGACGTTATATATCACAATGACTAAATCTGTGTCTGTAGTGCATGTTCAAACCTTAATACCAGAAATAATAACTTATTCGATTTTTACTCCAGGAGTATACAGGTCCTTCTCAAAAAATTAGCATATCATGAAAAGGTTCTCTAAACGAGCTATTAACCTAATCATCTGAATCAACTAATTAACTCTAAACACCTGCAAAAGATTCCTGAGGCTTTTAAAAACTCCCAGCCTGGTTCATTACTCAAAACCGCAATCATGGGTAAGACTGCCGACCTGACTGCTGTCCAGAAGGCCATCATTGACACCCTCAAGCAAGAGGGTAAGACACAGAAAGAAATTTCTGAACGAATAGGCTGTTCCCAGAGTGCTGTATCAAGGCACCTCAGTGGGAAGTCTGTGGGAAGGAAAAAGTGTGGCAGAAAACGCTGCACAACGAGAAGAGGTGACCGGACCCTGAAGAAGATTGTGGAGAAGGACCGATTCCAGACCTTGGAGGACCTGCGGAAGCAGTGGACTGAGTCTGGAGTAGAAACATCCAGAGCCACCGTGAACAGGCGTGTGCAGGAAATGGGCTACAGGTGCCGCATTCCCCAGGTCAAGCCACTTTTGAACCAGAAACAGTGGCAGAAGCGCCTGACCTGGGCTACAGAGAAGCAGCACTGGACTGTTGCTCAGTGGTCCAAAGTACTTTTTTCGGATGAAAGCAAATTTTGCATGTCATTCGGAAATCAAGGTGCCAGAGTCTGGAGGAAGACTGGGGAGAGGGAAATGCCAAAATGCCTGAAGTCCAGTGTCAAGTACCCACAGTCAGTGATGGTCTGGGGTGCCATGTCAGCTGCTGGTGTTGGTCCACTGTGTTTTATCAAGGGCAGGGTCAATGCAGCTAGCTATCAGGAGATTTTGGAGCACTTCATGCTTCCATCTGCTGAAAAGCTTTATGGAGATGAAGATTTCATTTTTCAGCACGACCTGGCACCTGCTCACAGTGCCAAAACCACTGGTAAATGGTTTACTGACCATGGTATTACTGTGCTCAATTGGCCTGCCAACTCTCCTGACCTGAACCCCATAGAGAATCTGTGGGATATTGGGAAGAGAAAGTTGAGAGACGCAAGACCCAACACTCTGGATGAGCTTAAGGCCGCTATCGAAGCATCCTGGGCCTCCATAACACCTCAGCAGTGCCACAGGCTGGTTGCCTCCATGCCACGCCGCATTGAAGCAGTCATTTCTGCAAAAGGATTCCCGACCAAGTATTGAGTGCATAACTGAACATAATTATTTGAAGGTTGACTTTTTTTGTATTAAAAACACTTTTCTTTTATTGGTCGGATGAAATATGCTAATTTTTTGAGATAGGAATTTTGGGGTTTTCATGAGCTGTATGCCAAAATCATCAATATTAAAACAAGAAAAGGCTTGAACTACTTCAGTTGTGTGTAATGAATCTAAAATATATGAAAGTCTAATGTTTATCAGTACATTACAGAAAATAATGAACTTTATCACAATATGCTAATTTTTTGAGAAGGACCTGTATAATGAGTTTGGCTATTCTATAAAAATGCTTAAATAATACAATTTAACTTATCCATTTGATTTTAGTCGACTAAAGTGTAGTAAATTTTAGTTGACTAAAAATGTACTGGGGATTTTAGTCAACTAAAACTAAAAACAATTCAGATGACTAAAATAGGAGTAAAACTAAAATGGCACTTTAGTCAAAAGACATTAGCTGGATACACATTATACAACTTTTGTTGTTAGATTTCCTTTGGATTTACCTTCAACTATGTGCTGCAAGGGACGGCCTGATTGCATACATGTTGAAAGTGTTTAGGTATGACCTCATATTATATGGTTTTGGTAAATCTAAAGAAAATTGTATAGTGTATATCCAGCTTATGACTAAAATGAAATCAAAATTTGATGTCAAAATGAAGACTGCTGGGTACCTGAAGCTCAGCACACACAGTGGCCGGTATGACTTGTGACTCGTGTTGTCATTCATGGCTTTGCCCCAAAAGTCATTCCTGAAGACACTGCTGAGGTTGGTCTCTCCTCGGCTGTCTGGGTTGTTGAGGATGGCCCAGATGTCATCGTGGACAAACTCCCCATACAGAGACCTGGCAAAGCATAGACCCGCCACCAAGGCCGGGAGGGCAAACGTCCATGTGCCAAGATCGACCCCTTTGGTAAAGGGGGAGTTTCTGGGTCTTCTGAGTCCAGCTTTACAGCTGTCATCCCGCATCCCGTCTGCACAGTGGCTCTTTCCAACCCCATTAGTTGTGTTCCTGGGGCTCTCTCTAGGGGTGCTTATTACCCCACCGTTGGAATGACCTTTCTGGATGACAGCTGGGAAACTTCGCCCATTCTTCATGCTCAGGTCTGTAGGTGAGTTCTGGAGGTTCCTGGACCCCCTATGACTTGGGGGGTCATTTGCTACCTGTTTGATGTTGCTTTGGTTCCCGCCGTTAGCCATACTCGTCCCTTGTACCAACTGCTCCACATTATTAGGGGTATTCGGGCATACCTGATCATCAAAGGCCCGCCCAGCACTTTTCATACTCTTCACAACCAAGGGATGCCTTACATCTTATGTGGAGCAAGTCTCTCTATCTAGCGTAGGCTTACTGCTCCACCCTAAACAATATGTCTGAAAATCTCCTCCTCTTTAGGGTCAGTGGTTCCTGAATCTTGTCCATCTTGTCCATCTTATCCATCCACTTGGCTGGCAGGCTGAGGGATCTCTGCAAGAAGAAGAAAAAGATATCTCATACCTTGTCAGTAAATCTCACTGGGTGGGCTCTCTAGGGCAACTGTCCCAGCCTGGCCCTGCAGCTGTCTATAATAAATGTTCCTCAATGATAGGAGAGCTGTCTCTTATATAATATATCCATTTAACAATTGTAATGCATCTTTTCCTGCCATCTCTCTGTCATCACACTCTTCTGTATCTTTACATCTGCCTTTCTCTTTACACCTGCCTGTCTATTTACATAGCAGCTTTGAATATCTCTTTATCAGCTGTCACATTTTTACAGAATCTGCAGATCAGCTTTCCCTGTTCTGAGCTGGAAAGTCTCTATAAAAATTATGTTACTGTCCTCTGAACTCCCTGGCTGTCAATTCTCCCTTATCATACGTCAGATGAGGTCTCTCTGCCAGGTATCTCAGATCTCTCTCTATGGGCAGTCTCCATCTGATCTCTCTCTCGATGAGCAGTCTCCATCTGATCTCTCTCTCGATGAGCAGTCTCCATCTGATCTCTCTCTCGATGAGCAGTCTCCATCTGATCTCTCTCTCGATGAGCAGTCTCCATCTGATCTCTCTCTATGGACAGTCTCCATCTGATCTCTCTCTCTATGAGCAGTCTCCATCTGATCTCTCTCTCTATGAGCAGTCTCCATCTGATCTCTCTCTCTATGAGCAGTCTCCATCTGATCTCTCTCTCTATGAGCAGTCTCCATCTGATCTCTCTCTCTATGAGCAGTCTCCATCTGATCTCTCTCTCTATGGGCAGTCTCCATCTGATCTTTCTCTCTATGAGCAGTCTCCATCTGATCTCTCTCTCTATGAGCAGTCTCCATCTGATCTCTCTCTATGAGCAGTCTCCATATGACAGCTCAGCGCTCACCCTTTAGGTTGTAAGAGGACTGCTTCTTCTGTGTAGTGAACCTACCTGTCTGAGCAGTCTCCCCTCTCTATGACACTGTATGTAGCCCCTCCTCTCTGTCATCTCTCTATGAGCAGTCTCCATCTGATCTCTCTCTCTATGAGCAGTCTCCATCTGATCTCTCTCTCTATGAGCAGTCTCCATCTGATCTCTCTCTCTATGAGCAGTCTCCATCTGATCTCTCTCTCTATGAGCAGTCTCCATCTGATCTCTCTCTCTATGAGCAGTCTCCATCTGATCTCTCTCTCTATGAGCAGTCTCCATCTGATCTCTCTCTCTATGAGCAGTCTCCATCTGATCTCTCTCTCTATGGGCAGTCTCCATCTGATCTTTCTCTATGAGCAGTCTCCATCTGATCTCTCTCTCTATGAGCAGTCTCCATCTGATCTCTCTCTCTCTATGAGCAGTCTTCATCTGATCTCTCTCTCTCTATGAGCAGTCTCCATCTGATCTCTCTCTATGGACAGTCTCCATCTGATCTCTCTCTCTATGAGCAGTCTCCATCTGATCTCTCTCTCTATGAGCAGTCTCCATCTGATCTCTCTCTCTATGAGCAGTCTCCATCTGATCTCTCTCTCTATGAGCAGTCTCCATCTGATCTCTCTCTCTATGGGCAGTCTCCATCTGATCTTTCTCTATGAGCAGTCTCCATCTGATCTCTCTCTCTATGAGCAGTCTCCATCTGATCTCTCTCTATGAGCAGTCTCCATATGACAGCTCAGCGCTCACCCTTTAGGTTGTAAGAGGACTGCTTCTTCTGTGTAGTGAACCTACCTGTCTGAGCAGTCTCCCCTCTCTATGACACTGTATGTAGCCCCTCCTCTCTGTCATCTCTCTATGAGCAGTCTCCATCTGATCTCTCTCTCTATGAGCAGTCTCCATCTGATCTCTCTCTCTATGAGCAGTCTCCATCTGATCTCTCTCTCTATGAGCAGTCTCCATCTGATCTCTCTCTCTATGAGCAGTCTCCATCTGATCTCTCTCTCTATGAGCAGTCTCCATCTGATCTCTCTCTCTATGAGCAGTCTCCATCTGATCTCTCTCTCTCTATGAGCAGTCTTCATCTGATCTCTCTCTCTCTATGAGCAGTCTCCATCTGATCTCTCTCTATGGACAGTCTCCATCTGATCTCTCTCTCTATGAGCAGTCTCCATCTGATCTCTCTCTCTATGAGCAGTCTCCATCTGATCTCTCTCTCTATGAGCAGTCTCCATCTGATCTCTCTCTCTATGAGCAGTCTCCATCTGATCTCTCTCTCTATGAGCAGTCTCCATCTGATCTTTCTCTATGAGCAGTCTCCATCTGATCTCTCTCTCTATGAGCAGTCTCCATCTGATCTCTCTCTATGAGCAGTCTCCATATGACAGCTCAGCGCTCACCCTTTAGGTTGTAAGAGGACTGCTTCTTCTGTGTAGTGAACCTACCTGTCTGAGCAGTCTCCCCTCTCTATGACACTGTATGTAGCCCCTCCTCTCTGTCATCTCTCTATGAGCAGTCTCCATCTGATCTCTCTCTCTATGAGCAGTCTCCATCTGATCTCTCTCTCTATGAGCAGTCTCCATCTGATCTCTCTCTCTATGAGCAGTCTCCATCTGATCTCTCTCTCTATGAGCAGTCTCCATCTGATCTCTCTCTCTCTATGAGCAGTCTTCATCTGATCTCTCTCTCTCTATGAGCAGTCTTCATCTGATCTCTCTCTCTCTATGAGCAGTCTCCATCTGATCTCTCTCTCTCTATGAGCAGTCTCCATCTGATCTCTCTCTCTCTATGAGCAGTCTCCATCTGATCTCTCTCTCTCTATGAGCAGTCTCCATCTGATCTCTCTCTCTATGAGCAGTCTCCATCTGATCTCTCTCTATGAGCAGTCTCCATCTGATCTCTCTCTATGAGCAGTCTCCATCTGATCTCTCTCTCTATGAGCAGTCTCCATCTGATCTCTCTCTCTATGAGCAGTCTCCATCTGATCTCTCTCTCTATGAGCAGTCTCCATCTGATCTCTCTCTCTATGAGCAGTCTCCATCTGATCTCTCTCTCTATGAGCAGTCTCCATCTGATCTCTCTCTCTATGAGCAGTCTCCATCTGATCTCTCTCTCTATGAGCAGTCTCCATCTGATCTCTCTCTCTATGAGCAGTCTCCATCTGATCTCTCTCTCTATGAGCAGTCTCCATCTGATCTCTCTCTCTATGAGCAGTCTCCATCTGATCTCTCTCTCTATGAGCAGTCTCCATCTGATCTCTCTCTCTATGAGCAGTCTCCATCTGATCTCTCTCTCTATGAGCAGTCTCCATCTGATCTCTCTCTCTATGAGCAGTCTCCATCTGATCTCTCTCTCTATGAGCAGTCTCCATCTGATCTCTCTCTCTATGAGCAGTCTCCATCTGATCTTTCTCTATGAGCAGTCTCCATCTGATCTTTCTCTATGAGCAGTCTCCATCTGATCTTTCTCTATGAGCAGTCTCCATCTGATCTTTCTCTATGAGCAGTCTCCATCTGATCTCTCTCTATGAGCAGTCTCCATCTGATCTCTCTCTCTATGAGCAGTCTCCATCTGATCCCTCTCTATGAGCAGTCTCCATCTGATCTCTCTCTATGAGCAGTCTCCATCTGATCTTTCTCTATGAGCAGTCTCCATCTGATCTCTCTCTATGAGCAGTCTCCATCTGATCTCTCTCTCTATGAGCAGTCTCCATCTGATCTCTCTCTCTATGAACAGTCTCCATCTGATCCCTCTCTATGAGCAGTCTCCATCTGATCTCTCTCTATGAGCAGTCTCCATCTGATCTCTCTCTATGAGCAGTCTCCATCTGATCTCTCTCTATGGACAGTCTCCATCTGATCTCTCTCTATGAGCAGTCTCCATCTGATCTCTCTCTCTATGAACAGTCTCCATCTGATCTCTCTCTATGAGCAGTCTCCATCTGATCTCTCTCTATGGACAGTCTCCATCTGATCTCTCTCTATGAGCAGTCTCCATCTGATCTCTCTCTCTATGAACAGTCTCCATCTGATCTCTCTCTATGAGCAGTCTCCATCTGATCTCTCTCTATGAGCAGTCTCCATCTGATCTCACTCTATGAGCAGTCTCCATCTGACAGCACAGCCAGAGGCGTTGCTAGGGGGGTGCGGGGGGTGCGGTCCGCACCCGGGTGACACCCGCTAGAGGGGTGACACCCTTCCGACGGTGAGAAAAAAAAATGACTTTTTTTTTACTTTTTTTTTTTACAGCTGACACTTTAATTCAGCAACTTCACCCCGCTGGGCTGGAACAACACTTCCAGCGCCGCCGTGCCTGGTGTGTGTCCTCCGGTTCCTTATTCTTCTTCCTCCTCCCTCCCTACCCTACAGAGCGTCAGCCTGTCACATCATCACACTGCACTGTGATGATGTGACGTCACACACAACTTTCTCCGGCTGCACGCTGTGAGGGTCGCTGCCCAGCCCTCCTCTCCAGTCAAGACTCCAGAACAGGTGGGGGGGGGTCTCCACCGCCGGCCCGACTCCCGAGCACAAGCACAAGATGAGGTAGGTGTGTGTGTGTGTGTGTGTGTGTGTGTGTGTGTGTGTGTGTGTGTGTGTGTGTGTGTGGGGAGCGGGGGGCGGTTGCCATTGTAAGAGGCAGAGCTACTAGCTAGTGTGGGAGGAGGACTCAGTCTGTCTGGCGCCCTGACCTGTATTGTATGATAAGGGGGGGGTGCAAGGTGGCCTGCTGCGACACAGCTATAGATTATATATAGATATTATGTAATATAGCTGGTCCATCCGCCCCTCCCCCCACCAGTCCAGCTAACTCAACTACTGTGCCTATTATATGTAATATAATATATCTATATCCAGCATCACCCCCCCCCCCCCGCCCATTATCAGACAGACAACACTGACTATATAATTTATATTAGCTGACTGAGACACCCCCACCCTGAGCTGGTCTGATGATAATGGGGGGGGGGGGGGTGATGCTGGACACAGATATATTATATTACATATAATAGGCACAGTAGTTGAGTTAGCTGGACTGGTGGGGGGGGGGGGGGGGAGGGGCGGATGGACCAGCTACATTACATAATATCTATATATAATCTATAGCTTTGTCTAGCAGCAGCAGACCACCTTGCACCCCATGATGGAGTCCTAACCTGGCACCATACCACCCCAGCCTGCCTTATGACACCGAAACCTGCCCTATGCCACTGCAACCTACCCTATACCACCCCAGCCTACCCTATACCACCGCACCCTGCCCTATGCCACCCCAACCTTCCCTATACCAACGCAACCTGCCCTATGTCACCCCAGCCTGCCCTATGCCACTGCAACCTGCTGTATGCCATGCAAACTGCTCTATACCACCCCACCCTGCCCTATGCTACCACACCCTGCCCTATGCCACCCCAGCTTTCCCTATACCACCCCAACCTGCCCTATGCCACCACAACCTGCTCTATGCCATCACACCCTGCCCTATATAACCCCAACCTGCCCAATGCCACCCAGCCTGCCATAGACCACCCCAACCTGCTCTATACCACCCCAGCCTTCCCTATACAACCCCAACCTGCCCTATGCCACCCCAGACTGCACTATACCACTGCAACCTGCCCTATATTACCCCAACCTGCCCTATATCGCTCCAGCCAGCCCAATACCACCCTATACTTTAATTTACAGGGGTCATTTGGGGGTGCGCCTCGTGACTGTGCGCTGCCTGGAGGGCGCTGGGCAGGATAGACAGGAGGGGGGGTGACACCATGTTTTGCCGCACCAGGTGACACCAACCCTAGTGACGCCACTGAGCACAGCGCTCACCCTTTAGGTTGTAAGAGGACTGCTTCTTCTGTGTAGTGAACCTACCTGTCTGAGCAGTCTCTCCTCTCTATGACACTGTATGTAGCCCCTCCTCTCTGTCATCCCTTTATTTATTACACTACCTTACATAATATTCCCACTGATGACTTCTTTCCCACCTCTAACAGGTGACGCTCCATCAGCACTTCTGCCCCCCTTCCCTCCTGTATACCCCATGCAGTCTCTGGTGTCAGTACAGGTGGAGGTGTCAGAGCCGGCAGTGCGCAGCTGTCATGGAGTATCGGCCGCTATCACAGTGCTATCGCAGTGCGATCTCCGACTGTCAGATGTGCGGTGCGCAGTATGTGGGAGAGAATGTGCAGTCTGTAGGCTGAGGTCTCCGGCTGTTAATGCGGCGTGCGGTTTAGCGGAGTGTGCGGTGCGATCTCTCTGCTGAGGTCTCCCTGCGGTCAGCAGAAGGTGGGAGAGTCTGGGCAGTGCGGTCTCCGGCTCTCACCGGTCACTACGAGGAGGTCTCATACCTTACAGAGGACTCTGGTGTCTCCGCTGTCTCTCGGGGAGATCTGACAGTTGTAGGTTGTCTCCAATGCTGACAGTCTCTGCAGTCTCTCCTCCTCTCTGGACTCCGCACAGCTGAGAATAAACAGCAGCAGCCGCCTCCTCCCCGCGCATCCTCAGTGCTTCCCCTCCATCCCTCCTATTTGTCCTTCTCTAATCCTCTATCAATCCTTCGCTAATCCTCCATCCTTCTCTTCTCCTCCATCCCCCATCTATCCATCCTTCTCTAATCCTCCATCCTTCTCTAATCCTCCATCCATCCATCCCTAATCCTCCATCCCTCATCCCTCCATCTATCCATCCCTAATACTCCATCCTTCTCTTCTCCTCCATCCCCCATCTATCCATCCTTCTCTAATCCTCCATCACTCCATCTATCCATCCCTAATCCTCCATCCTTCTCTTCTCCTCCATCCCCCATCTATCCATCCTTCTCTAATCCTCCATTCTTCTCTAATCCTCCATCCATCCATCCATTCCTAATCCTCCATCCCTCATCCCTCCATCTATCCATCCCTAAAACTCTATCCTTCTCTTCTCCTCCATCCCCCATCTATCCATCCTTCTCTAATCCTACATCACTCCATCTATCCATCCCTAATCCTCCATCCTTCTCTTCTCCTCCATCCCCCATCTATCCATCCTTCTCTAATCCTCCATCCTTCTCTAATCCTCCATCCATCCATCCATTCCTAATCCTCCATCCCTCATCCCTCCATCTATCCATCCCTAAAACTCTATCCTTCTCTTCTCCTCCATCCCCCATCTATCCATCCTTCTCTAATCCTACATCACTCCATCTATCCATCCCTAATACTCCATCCTTCTCTTCTCCTCCATCCCCCATCTATCCATCCTTCTCTAATCCTCCATCCTTCTCTAATCCTCCATCCATCCATCCATCCCTAATCCTCCATCCCTCATCCCTCCATCTATCCATCCCTAATACTCCATCCTTCTCTTCTCCTCCATCCCCCATCTATCCATCCTTCTCTAATCCTCCATCCTTCTCTAATCCTCCATCCATCCATCCCTAATCCTCCATCCCTCATCCCTCCATCTATCCATCCCTAATACTCCATCCTTCTCTTCTCCTCCATCCCCCATCTATCCATCCTTCTCTAATCCTACATCACTCCATCTATCCATCCCTAATACTCCATCCTTCTCTTCTCCTCCATCCCCCATCTATCCATCCTTCTCTAATCCTCCATCACTCCATCTATCCATCCCTAATACTCCATCCTTCTCTTCTCCTCCATCCCCCATCTATCCATCCTTCTCTAATCCTCCATCCATCCATCCATCCCTAATCCTCCATCCCTCATCCCTCCATCTATCCATCCCTAATACTCCATCCTTCTCTTCTCCTCCATCCCCCATCTATCCATCCTTCTCTAATCCTCCATCACTCCATCTATCCATCCCTAATCCTCCATCCTTCTCTTCTCCTCCATCCCCCATCTATCCATCCTTCTCTAATCCTCCATTCTTCTCTAATCCTCCATCCATCCATCCATTCCTAATCCTCCATCCCTCATCCCTCCATCTATCCATCCCTAAAACTCTATCCTTCTCTTCTCCTCCATCCCCCATCTATCCATCCTTCTCTAATCCTACATCACTCCATCTATCCATCCCTAATCCTCCATCCTTCTCTTCTCCTCCATCCCCCATCTATCCATCCTTCTCTAATCCTCCATCCTTCTCTAATCCTCCATCCATCCATCCATTCCTAATCCTCCATCCCTCATCCCTCCATCTATCCATCCCTAAAACTCTATCCTTCTCTTCTCCTCCATCCCCCATCTATCCATCCTTCTCTAATCCTACATCACTCCATCTATCCATCCCTAATACTCCATCCTTCTCTTCTCCTCCATCCCCCATCTATCCATCCTTCTCTAATCCTCCATCCTTCTCTAATCCTCCATCCATCCATCCATCCCTAATCCTCCATCCCTCATCCCTCCATCTATCCATCCCTAATACTCCATCCTTCTCTTCTCCTCCATCCCCCATCTATCCATCCTTCTCTAATCCTCCATCCTTCTCTAATCCTCCATCCATCCATCCCTAATCCTCCATCCCTCATCCCTCCATCTATCCATCCCTAATACTCCATCCTTCTCTTCTCCTCCATCCCCCATCTATCCATCCTTCTCTAATCCTACATCACTCCATCTATCCATCCCTAATACTCCATCCTTCTCTTCTCCTCCATCCCCCATCTATCCATCCTTCTCTAATCCTCCATCCTTCTCTAATCCTCCATCCATCCATCCATCCATCCCTAATCCTCCATCCCTCATCCCTCCATCTATCCATCCCTAATACTCCATCCTTCTCTTCTCCTCCATCCCCCATCTATCCATCCTTCTCTAATCCTACATCACTCCATCTATCCATCCCTAATACTCCATCCTTCTCTTCTCCTTCATCCCTCCATCTATCCATCCTTCTCTAATCCTCCATCACTCCATCTATCCATCCCTAATACTCCATCCTTCTCTTCTCCTCCATCCCCCATCTATCCATCCTTCTCTAATCCTTCATCACTCCATCTATCCATCCCTAATCCTCCATCCCTCCATCTATCCATCCCTAATACTCCATCCTTCTCTTCTCCTTCATCCCTCCATCTATCCATCCTTCTCTAATCCTCTATCAATCCTTCGCTAATCCTCCATCCTTCTCTTCTCCTCCATCCCCCATCTATCCATCCTTCTCTAATCCTCCATCCTTCTCTAATCCTCCATCCATCCATCCATCCCTAATCCTCCATCCCTCATCCCTCCATCTATCCATCCCTAATACTCCATCCTTCTCTTCTCCTCCATCCCCCATCTATCCATCCTTCTTTAATCCTACATCACTTTATCTATCCATCCCTAATACTCCATCCTTCTCTTCTCCTCCATCCCCCATCTATCCATCCTTCTCTAATCCTACATCACTCCATCTATCCATCCCTAATACTCCATCATTCTCTTCTCCTCCATCCCCCATCTATCCATCCTTCTCTAATCCTCCATCCTTCTCTAATCCTCCATCCATCCATCCATCCCTAATCCTCCATCCCTCATCCCTCCATCTATCCATCCCTAATACTCCATCCTTCTCTTCTCCTCCATCCCCCATCTATCCATCCTTCTCTAATCCTACATCACTCCATCTATCCATCCCTAATACTCCATCCTTCTCTTCTCCTTCATCCCTCCATCTATCCATCCTTCTCTAATCCTCCATCACTCCATCTATCCATCCCTAATACTCCATCCTTCTCTTCTCCTCCATCCCCCATCTATCCATCCTTCTCTAATCCTTCATCACTCCATCTATCCATCCCTAATCCTCCATCCCTCCATCTATCCATCCCTAATACTCCATCCTTCTCTTCTCCTTCATCCCTCCATCTATCCATCCTTCTCTAATTCTCCATCACTCCATCTATCCATCCCTAATCCTCCATCCTTCTCTAATCCTCCATCCATCCATCCATCCCTAATCCTCCATCCCTCATCCCTCCATCTATCCATACCTAATACTCCATCCTTCTCTTCTCCTCCATCCCCCATCTATCCATCCTTCTCTAATCCTACATCACTCCATCTATCCATCCCTAATACTCCATCCTTCTCTTCTCCTCCATCCCCCATCTATCCATCCTTCTCTAATCCTTCATCACTCCATCTATCCATCCCTAATCCTCCATCCCTCCATCTATCCATCCCTAATACTCCATCCTTCTCTTCTCCTGCATCCCTCCATCTATCCATCCTTCTCTAATTCTCCATCACTCCATCTATCCATCCCTAATCCTCCATCCTTCTCTAATCCTCCATCCATCCATCCATCCCTAATCCTCCATCCTTCTCTTCTTATCCATCCCTCTATCTATCCATCCTTCTCTAATCCTCCATCCCTCCATCTATCCATCCCTAATCCTCCATCCCTCCATCTATCCATCCCTAATACTCCATCCTTCTCTTCTCCTCCATCCCTCCATCTATCCATCCTTCTCTAATCCTCCATCCCTCCATCTATCCATCCCTAATCCTCCATCCCTCCATCAACCCTTCGCTAATCCTCCATCCTTCTATTCTCCTCCATCCCCCATCTATCCATCCTTCTCTAATCCTCCATCCTTCTCTAATCCTCCATCCTTCTCTAATCCTCCATCTATCCATCCCTAATCCTTCATCCCTCCATCTATCCATCCCTAATACTCCATCCTTCTATTCTCCTCCATCCCTCCATCTATCCATCCTTCTCTAATCCTCCATCCCTCCATCTATCCATCCCTAATCCTCCATCCCTCCATCTATCCATCCCTAATACTCCATCCTTCTCTTCTCCCCTATCCCTCCATCCTTCTCTAATCCTCCATCCCTCCATCAATCCTTCGCTAATCCTCCATCCTTCTCTTCTCCTCCATCCCCAATCTATCCATCCTTCTCTAATCCTCCATCCCTCCATCTATCTATCTATCCCTAATCCTCCATCCATCCATCTATCCATCCCTAATCCTCCATCCATCCATCTATCCATCCCTAATCCTCCATCCTTCTCTTCTCCTCCATCCCTCCATCTATCCATCCTTCTCTAATCCTCCATCACTCCATCTATCCATCCCTAATCCTCCATCCTTCTCTTCTCATCCATCCCTCCATCTATCCATCCTTCTCTAATCCTCCATCCCTCCATCAATCCTTCGCTAATCCTCCATCCTTCTCTTCTCCTCCATCCCCCATCTATCCATCCTTCTCTAATCCTCCATCTATCCATCCCTAATCCTCCATCCCTCCATCTATCCATCCCTAATACTCCATCCGTCTCTTCTCCTCCATCCCTCCATCTATCCATCCTTCTCTAATCCTCCATCACTACATCTATCCATCCCTAATCCTCCATCTATCCATCCCTAATACTCCATCCTTCTCTTCTCATCCATCCCTCTATCTATCCATCCTTCTCTAATCCTCCATCCCTCCATCTATCCCTCCTTCTCTAATCCTCCATCCCCCCCATCCATCCTTCTCTAATCCTCCATCCCTCCATCTATCTATCCCTAATCCTCCATCCCTCCATCTATCCATCCCTAATACTCCATCCTTCTCTTCTCCTCCATCTCTCCATCTATCCATCCTTCTCTAATCCTCCATCACTCCATCTATCCATCCCTAATCCTCCATCCTTCTCTTCTCATCCATCCCTCTATCTATCCATCCTTCTCTAAGCCTCCATCCCTCAATCTATCCATCCCTAATCCTCCATCCTTCTCTTCTCCTCCATCTATCCATCCTTCTCTAATCCTCCATCACTCCATCTATCCATCCCTAATCCTCCATCCTTCTCTTCTCATCCATCCCTCTATCTATCTATCTATCCTTCTCTAATCCTCCATCCCTCCATCTATCCATCCTTCTCTAATCCTCCATCCCTCCATCAATCCTTCGCTAATCCTCCATCCTTCTCTTCTCCTCCATCCCCCATCTATCCATCCTTCTCTAATCCTCCATCCCTCCATCTATCCATCCCTAATACTCCATCCCTCAATCTATCCATCCCTAATACTCCATCCTTCTCTTCTCCTCCATCCTTCTCTAATCCTCCATCACTCCATCTATCCATCACTAATCCTCCATCCTTCTCTTCTCATCCATCCCTCCATCTATCCATCCTTCTCTAAGCCTCCATCCCTCAATCTATCCATCCTTCTCGAATCCTCCATCCCTCCATCCATCCTTCTCTAATCCTCCACCCCTCCATCTATTCATCCCTAATCCTCCATCCCTCCATCTATCCATCCCTAATACTCCATCCTTCTCTTCTCCTCCATCCCTCCATCTATCCATCCTTCTCTAATCCTCCATCACTCCATCTATCCATCCCTAATCCTCCATCCTTCTCTTCTCCTCCATCCCTCCATCTATCCATCCTTCTCTAATCCTCCATCACTTCATCTATCCCTCCTTCTCTAATCCTCCATCCCTCCATCAATCCTTCGCTAATCCTCCATCCTTCTCTTCTCCTCCATCCCCCATCTATCCATCCTTCTCTAATCCTCCATCCCTCCATCTATCCATCCCTAATCCTCCATCCCTCCATCTATCCATCCCTAATACTCCATCCTTCTCTTCTCCCCTATCCCTTCATCTATCCATCCTTCTCTAATCCTCCATCCCTCCATCAATCCTTCGTTACCTCCATCCTTCTCTTCTCCTCCATCCCCCATCTATCCATCCTTCTCTAATCCTCCATCTATCCATCCCTAATCCTCCATCCCTCCATCTATCCATCCCTAATACTCCATCCGTCTCTTCTCCTCCATCCCTCCATCTATCCATCCTTCTCTAATCCTCCATCACTCCATCTATTCATCCCTAATCCTCCATCCTTCTCTTCTCATCCATCCCTCTATCTATCCATCCTTCTCTAATCCTCCATCCCTCCATCTATCCATCCTTCTCTAATCCTCCACCCCCCCATCCATCCTTCTCTAATCCTCCATCCCTCCATCTATCCATCCCTAATCCTCCATCCCTCCATCTATCCATCCCTAATACTCCATCCTTCTCTTCTCCTCCATCTCTCCATCTATCCATCCTTCTCTAATCCTCCATCACTCCATCTATCCATCCCTAATCCTCCATCCTTCTCTTCTAATCCATCCCTCCATCTATCCATCCTTCTCTAAGCCTCCATCCCTCAATCTATCCATCCTTCTCGAATCCTCCATCCCTCCATCCATCCTTCTCTAATCCTCCACCCCTCCATCTATTCATCCCTAATCCTCCATCCCTCCATCTATCCATCCCTAATACTCCATCCTTCTCTTCTCCTCCATCCCTCCATCTATCCATCCTTCTCTAATCCTCCATCACTCCATCTATCCATCCCTAATCCTCCATCCTTCTCTTCTCCTCCATCCCTCCATCTATCCATCCTTCTCTAATCCTCCATCACTCCATCTATCCCTCCTTCTCTAATCCTCCATCCCTCCATCAATCCTTCGCTAATCCTCCATCCTTCTCTTCTCCTCCATCCCCCATCTATCCATCCTTCTCTAATCCTCCACCCCTCCATCTATTCATCCCTAATCCTCCATCCCTCCATCTATCCATCCCTAATACTCCATCCTTCTCTTCTCCTCCATCCCTCCATCTATCCATCCTTCTCTAATCCTCCATCACTCCATCTATCCATCCCTAATCCTCCATCCTTCTCTTCTCCTCCATCCCTCCATCTATCCATCCTTCTCTAATCCTCCATCACTCCATCTATCCCTCCTTCTCTAATCCTCCATCCCTCCATCAATCCATCCCTAATACTCCATCCTTCTCTTCTCCCCTATCCCTTCATCTATCCATCCTTCTCTAATCCTCCATCCCTCTATCAATCCTTCGTTACCTCCATCCTTCTCTTCTCCTCCATCCCCCATCTATCCATCCTTCTCTAATCCTCCATCTATCCATCCCTAATCCTCCATCCCTCCATCTATCCATCCCTAATACTCCATCCGTCTCTTCTCCTCCCTCCCTCCATCTATCCATCCTTCTCTAATCCTCCATCACTCCATCTATTCATCCCTAATCCTCCATCCTTCTCTTCTCATCCATCCCTCTATCTATCCATCCTTCTCTAATCCTCCATCCCTCCATCTATCCATCCTTCTCTAATCCTCCATCCCCCCCCCCATTCATCCTTCTCTAATCCTCCATCCCTCCATCTATCCATCCCTAATCCTCCATCCCTCCATCTATCCATCCCTAATACTCCATCCTTCTCTTCTCCTCCATCTCTCCATCTATCCACCCTTCTCTAATCCTCCATCACTCCATCTATCCATCCCTAATCCTCCATCCTTCTCTTCTCCTCCATCTATCCATCCTTCTCTAATCATCCATCACTCCATCTATCCATCCCTAATCCTCCATCCTTCTCTTCTCATCCATCCCTCCATCTATCTATCCTTCTCTAATCCTCCATCCCTCCATCTATCCATCCTTCTCTAATCCTCCATCCCTCCATCAATCCTTCGCTAATCCTCCATCCTTCTCTTCTCCTCCATCCCCCATCTATCCATCCTTCTCTAATCCTCCATCCCTCCATCTATCCATCCCTAATCCTCCATCCCTCAATCTATCCATCCCTAATACTCCATCCTTCTCTTCTCCTCCATCCTTCTCTAATCCTCCATCACTCCATCTATCCATCCCTAATCCTCCATCCTTCTCTTCTCATCCATCCCTCCATCTATCCATCCTTCTCTAAGCCTCCATCCCTCAATCTATCCATCCTTCTCGAATCCTCCATCCATCCTTCTCTAATCCTGCACCTCTCCATCTATTCATCCCTAATCCTCCATCCCTCCATCTATCCATCCCTAATACTCCATCCTTCTCTTCTCCTCCATCCCTCCATCTATCCATCCTTCTCTAATCCTCCATCACTCCATCTATCCATCCCTAATCCTCCATCCTTCTCTTCTCCTCCATCCCTCCATCTATCCATCCTTCTCTAATCCTCCATCACTCCATCTATCCATCCCTAATCCTCCATCCTTCTCTTCTCATCCATCCCTCCATCTATCTATCCTTCTCTAATCCTCCATCCCTCCATCTATCCATCCTTCTCTAATCCTCCATCCCTCCATCAATCCTTTGCTAATCCTCCATTTTTCTCTTCTCCCCCATCCCCCATCTATCCGTCCTTCTCTAATCCTCCATCCCTCCATCTATCCATCCCTAATCCTCCATCCCTCCATCTATCCATCCCTAATACTCCATCCTTCTCTTCTCCTCCATCTATCCATCCTTCTCTAATCCTCCATCCCTAATACTCCATCCTTCTCTTCTCCTCCATCTATCCATCCTTCTCTAATCCTCCGTCACTCCATCTATCCATCCCTAATCCTCCATCCTTCTCTTCTCCTCCATCCCTCCATCTATCCATCCTTCTCTAATCCTCCATCACTCCATCTATCCATCCCTAATCCTCCATCTTTCTCTTCTCATCCATCCCTCCATCTATCCATCCTTCTCTAATCCTCCATCCCTCCATCTATCCATCCTTCTCTAATCCTCCATCCATCCTTCTCTAACCCTCCATCCATACTTCACTTATCCCCCATCCTTCTCTAATCCTCCATCCCTCCATCTATCCATCCTTCTCTAATCCTCCATCCCTCAATCCATCCTTTTCTAATCCTCCATCCCTCCATCTATCCATCCTTCTCTAATCCTCCATCCCTTCATCTATCCATCCTTCTCTAATCCTCCATCCCTCCATCCATGCTTTTCTAATCCTCCATCCCTCCATCTATCCATCCTTCTCTAATCCTCTATCCCTTCATCTATCCATCCTTCTCTAATCCTCCATCCCTCCATCCATCCTTTTCTAATCCTCCATCCCTCCATCTATCCATCCTTCTCTAATCCTCCATCCCTCCATCTATCCATCCTTCTCCTCCATCCCTCCATCTATCCATCCTTCTCCTCCATCCCTCCATCTATCCATCCTTCTCTAATCCTCCTTCCCTCCATCTATCCATCCTTCTCTTCTCCTCCATCCCTCCATCTATCCATTATTCTCTTCTCCTCCATCCCTCCATCTATCCGTCCTTCTCTTCTCCTCCATCCCTCCATCTGTCCATCCTTCTCTTCTCCTCCATCCCTCCATCTATCCGTCCTTCTCTTCTCCTCCATCCCTCCATCTATCCGTCCTTCTCTTCTCCTCCATCTCTCCATCTATCCGTCCTTCTCTTCTCCTCCATCCCTCCATCTATCCGTCCTTCTCTTCTCCTCCATCCCTCCATCCTTCTCTAATCCTCCATCCCTCCATCTATCTGTCCTTCTCTTCTCCTCCATCCCTCCATCTATCCATCCTTCTCTAACCTTCCATCCCTCCATCTATCCGTCCTTCTCTTCTCCTCCATCTAACCATCCTTCTCTTCTCCTCCATCCTTCTCTAATCCTCCATCCCTCCATCTATCCGTACTTCTCTAATTCTCCATCCCCAATCCATCCATCCGTCCTTCTCTACTACTTCTCTATCTGTCCTTCTCTTCTCTTCCATCCCTCCATCTATCCGTCATTCTCTTCCATCCCTCCATCTATCCATCATTCTCTTCTCTTCCATCCCTCCATCTATCCGTCCTTTTCTTCTCTTCCATCCCTCCATCTATCTGTCCTTCTTTTCTCCTCCATCCCTCCATCTATCTGTCCTTCTCTAATTCCCCATCCCTCCATCTATCCGTCCTTCTCTAGTTCCCCATCTCTCCATCTATCTTTCTTTCTCTACTCCTCCATCCCTTCATCTATCTTTCCTTACCTACTCCTCCATTTATCCATTCTTCTCTACTCCTCCTTCCCTCCACCTATCTATCCTTCTCTCTTCCCCCAATCCTTCATCTATCCATCCTTATCTATTCCTCCTCCACCCCTATCTATCCTTCCTCCTTTAATCCTCCATCCATCCATTCTTCTCTACTACTCCATCCCTCCATCTATCCAACCTTCTCTAATCCTCCTATCCATGCTTCTCTAATCCTCCTTCCCTCCATCTATCCATCCTTCTCTTATCCTCCATCCCTCCATCCTTCTCTAATCCTCCATCCCTCCATCCTTCTCTACTATTCCATCCTTTTCTACTAATCTCCATCCCTCCATCTATCCATCCTTCACTACTACTCCACCCCTCAATCTATTTGTCCTTCTCTAATTCCCCACCCCTCCAACTATCCGTCCTTTTATAATCCTCCATTCCTCCATCTATCCGTCCTTCTATAATCCTCCATCCCTCCATCTATCCGTCCTTCTATAATCCTCCATCCCTCCATCTATCCGTCCTTCTATAATCCTCCATCCCTCCATCTATCCGTCCTTCTCTAATCCTCCTTCCTCCCATCTATCCATTAGACTTGTGCACAACGGAAAAATTCGTTCCGTTTCGGTTCGTTTCTTTCCGGTCCTGTTGATTCGTAATCATTCGTAATTTTGCTAGACGGGATTTTTCGTGTTCGGACTCATTCGTATTTTTGCAAGCGACATTTTTCGTTGAATTTTTTGTTGCTTTATAATTCGTACTTTCGGTAGAGTACGTTGTTTTTCGTTGATTCTGGACACAACTCCTACTTTCGTAACTTTTTTTGGGTTCGTACTTTCGGTAGAGTACGTTGTTTTTCGTTGATTCTGGACACAACTCCTACTTTCGTAACTTTTTTTGGGTTCGTTGATTCGTAATTTTCCGTGTCTCTCTCACAACGACGCTGCCTATTATGCCTAATGTGCTTCGAATGGATTTGTACTTTTCTAAATACATTGCGGTTATTTGTAACGATTCGAAATCTCGTATTTTACTTTCGTTTTTTACATGCGGCTATAGCCTCTGCCCCTGTACACCATTTTGAGAGGGTTCAGCACGGTGAGGGAGAAGCAGAGAGCAGAGCAGAGTGTTATTGTGCTTCGAATGGATTCGAAATCTCGTATTTTACTTTCGTTTTTTACATGCGGCTATAACCTCCGCCCCTGTACACCATTTTGAGAGGGAGTTCAGCACGGTGTGGGAGAAGCAGAGAGCAGAGCAGAGTGAGTGTTATTGTGCTTCGTATGGATTCGTACATTCGTAACTTTTTCATAACGAATTATGCCGAAGACATTCGGGCATTCGCTATTTGCGGTATAATTTATTTCGGATTCGGTCTTATTCGTAATTGCTTTGTTCGGAAATTCGAATGCTTCCGAATGTCCGAAAGTTGCTAAATTCGGACGAATTTCAATTCGTTACGAAACGAATTGCACAAGCCTACTATCCATCCTTCTCTAATCTTCCACCCCCCATCCATCCATCCCTCTCTACTAAATCTATCCATCCTTCTCTAATCCTCTATCTATCCATCCTTCACTACTACTCCACCCCTCCCTCTATCTGTCCTTCTCTAATTCCCCATCCCTCCATCCATATGTCCTTATCTAGTTCTCCATCTATCTTTCTTTCTCTACTCCTTCATCCCTTTATTTATCTATACCTACCTACTCCTCCATCTATGCATCCTTCTCTAATCCTCCAACCCTCCATCTATCTATCCTTCCCTCTTCCTCCATCCCTATATCTATCCTTCTCTTCTCCTCCATCCCTCCATCTATCCGTCCTTCTCTAATCCTCCATCCCTCCATCTATCCGACCTTCTCTAAGACTGCATCCCTCCATCTATCTGACCTTCTCTAATCCTCCATCCCTCAATATATCCATCTTTCTCTAATCCTCTATCTATCTATCAATCATTCACTACTACTCCACCCCACCATATATCTGTTCTTATTTAATTCCCCATCCCTCCATCTATCTATACTTCTCTAATTCCCCATCTCTCCATCCATCCATCCTTCTCTAGTTCCCCATCTCTCCAGCTATCTTTCTTTCTCTACTCCTCCATCCATTCATCTATCTATCCTTACCTACTCCTCCATCCCTCCATTTATCCATCTTTCTCTACTCCTCCTTCCCTCAATCTATCTATCTTTCTCTATTCCCCCAATCCTCCATCTATCCATCCTTATCTGTTCCTGATCCATCCCCCATCTATCCATCCTCCATCCATCCATTCTTCTCTACTACTCCATCCCTCCATCTATCTCTAATCCTCCTTCTATCCATCCTTCTCCAATCCTCCATCCCTCTCTCCTTCTCTACTATTTCATCCCTATCCATTCTTTTTTACTTCTCTATTCCTCCATCTAGTTATGCGTCTGTATTTCACCATCCCCCATATCCCTTCATCTATTCATCCTTCTGTGTTCCTCTACCAGTCTATCCCTTTGTCTATACACCCTTCTCTACTCCTCTATCCTTTTATCTCTCCATTTATCCATCCTTCTCTATTTCTTCATCCTGTTTTCCCCCCATCTAGCTATCCATCCATCCATCCATTCCTGCATGTACCTATCCTTCTCGATATCTTCATCCCTATATCTATCCATACCTCTATTCTTCCCCTATATTCATTCATACCTCCTTTCATTCCTGTAGCCACCCACCCCTCCAGCTATTTATCCATCACTCTTTTATCTGTTTCTCCATTCATCCCTCCATCCAGCCCTCTCTATTTAGCATTTCCTTTATTTATCCCTTTCTTTCTCCTTCTCCATCCATCCAGTTATCCATCCATCCCCATATATTCATTCCTATAGACTTTCTCCCAACCATCTATACTGTATATCTGTATTTCCATCTATCCATTTAGTTATCCCTCCATCCCTCTTTATCCATTTATCCCTCTATTTATCACTCTCTATCCCCACTCTACCCATCCTTCTATTTGTTCATTTCTATCCCCTTCCCCATCCATCCATACACCCTTTTATCCATTCCTCTCTATTCATTCCTCCCTCCCCTATTTATCTGTTCCTATCCCATTCTTCATCCATCCATCCCTCTAGTCCTTTTTTCCCCCTCTCTTTTTCCTTTTTTATCCATCCACTTCCCTATTTATCCTTCTCTGTTCCATTCATCCATCCCTCTATTTATCCCTCTCAAGCCGCCCCCCCATCCATGTGCCTGTCCATCCATCCCACTTTATCCATTCATTCCTACATTTTTCCCTCTCTATCCCCTTCTCCATCCTACTTTATCCATCTAGTCCTCTATTTTTTCCCTCTCTATTCCCTTCTTTATCAATCCATATCCCTATTTAACAATAACTCATCAGGTTTGTCTATATATATAGGGAGACATCTCCCTATTTATCCTTCTCTCTTTCATCCATCCATCCCTCTATTTATCCATATCAAGCCCCCCCTCCTCATCCATGTGCCTGTCCATCCATGCATCCATCCCACTTTATCCATTCATTCCTAAATTTTTCCCTCTCTAACCCCTTCTTCCACTCATCCATCCATGCAGTACTGTCTATCCATCCTTTCCTTATTTATCCCTTTCTGACCCCTTCTCCACCCATCCCCATATCCATCTATCCCTATATCCTTTCTTCCATCCTATCCATCTCTATAGTCATCCCTCTATCCATCCCCCTTTATCCATCTATCTCTTTATTTATCCCTTTCTATCCCCATTCCATCCATCCACCCATGCTTCTATTTGTCTCTTTCTATCCCCTTCGCCATCCATCCATTCATCCTTCCCTCTCTATTCATCGATCCTTCTATTTATCCCTCTTTAGTCCCCCCTGCTCCATCCATTTGCCTGTCTATCCATCTCACTTTATCCATTCATTCCTTTATTTCTCCCCTTTTATTCCCTTCATCTATCCATCCATTTATCCTACTAGTCTCTCCTCTTCATCTGTCCATACCTTTGTTTACCCCTCTCTTCCCCTCTTCCTCCATCCATCCGTCTGTTCATTAATCAATCCATTCATCCATCCATGTGAATGGGCCCTAAACAGCACTCCTCAATGTACATAACATCATGTTGCGTAGAATGCGATACCTCCATGCATTATGGTGTGAATTGGCTTTACTATAAATAGAAGTAAAGAGCACATCTGGCTTAGTATCTTCATGGCCTATCCTAGGGTCTGGGGTCACAAGCAGCGACCCAATCTACTACTATTTAAAGTTGTCGTCTTTTGCCTGACTTATCTCAGCGTCATTGATGATGGTCACTAGCTGGCACAGTCACATATATTACTTTTATGTGGTAAATCCTGAGACTGGCTGCGTGGGTTTCCACTATTGCGACCTGAAAGTCGCATGATTTTGCCACGATTTTGATACGACTTGAAGCAATTGCTGTATATTCCTGAGGTCTATGGACCTCAAGTCGCATTAAAGTCGGACCAAAGTAGTGCAGGGACTACTTTGAAGTTGCTGTGACTTGAAGTGGCACAGATATTAACGGTACTCATTGGAAATCATGGGGTACGTACGACTTGTCATGTGACTTTTCAGTCCCAAGGTGCAGGACAAGTTGCACAAGTGGAAACGGAGCCTTAGGCCCCTTTCACACTAGTGCGACTTTTCCTGAGACTTTGGACATCAGAGTCACATGACAAGTCGTACCCCATGATTCCCAATGATAACCACTCATATCTGTGTGACTTCAAGTCGCACCGACTTCAAAGTAGTCCCTGTACTACTTTGGTCCGACTTTGATGCGAGTTGAGGTTCACAGACCTCAAGTTTACGCAGGCATTCCCTGAAATCACGGTAAAATCTTGCAGTTGTGGGAGCCAATGTCCTTTCATCCTTCCATAGGATTTCCATCTGAACCGCCCATTGTTTTTTTTTGTTTTTTTCTTGTTACTTTGTTGCAGATAGTGTTTACTTTATTGGTCTACAACTTAGAAAATTAAACATTTATTTTGGGCCCTGCTAACATTTTCCAGCAAAAGCAAAATGTCATGTTCACTACCCATCATGCCTCTGGGCAGGTCTGGCTACTGTCATCAGCTTTGTTCATAAAATCCCTGATCTGGAAAATTTATCGGACAAGAATATCTGCTGAATGGCAGGCGTCAGGGTGGAATTTGCGTGTTCAGAGCTGGTGGTCACTGGGGTTATTTTGTTTAGAGATCCAACTAAATATTTTGACAGTGTTGTCACGTCAATATATGCAGAACATTTAAAACATTTCAACATTTGAGAGTTTATTATCCACATTACTGCAGATCTTGAATGCACACTGTATTACTTTTACCTCTCCTGGAAGTCTATTCTTTGTATCAACTACTCTTTCTTTTACCACTTTGATACCGGGCACATTCACCCTCTTCCTGCCCAGGTACATTTTCAGCTTTCAGCACTGTAACACTTTGAATGACAATTGCGCGGTCATGCAGCACTGTACCCATATGAAATTATTATCATTTTTTAGATAGAGCTTTCTTTTGGTGGTATTTAGTCACCACTGAGTTTTCCATTTTTTGCTAAACAAGCAAAAAAAGCCTGAACATTTTGAAAAATAAAACAAACGTTTTCCTTAGTTTCAGTTAGAAAAATTTGAAAATAAGTTATTTTTCTCCTTTACTGATGTGCGCTGATGAGCCTGTACTGATGGGCACTGATAGGCTGCACACATGGGCACTGATGGGGGTGGCACTGAGGAGGCAGGAATGATTGGCACTGATGAGAAGGTACTGATGAGGCTGCAATAATAGGCGGTACTGGTGGGCACTGATAGGCTGTACAGATGAGGCGGCATTGATGGTCACTGATAGGCAGCACTGATGGGGCTGCACCGATAACGAGGGCACCGATGATCAGTTCCCTGATTATCTGTGTATATGTTCCCTGTCACACTTGTCGGTTACCGGCTCTCCTTCCCTCATGCTGTGACGGCACGTGAGGAAAGGAATGCCGACAACTGGCAGGTTTGTTTTACATGTGATCACCTGTGATTGGACACAGCTGATAACATGGTAAAGGGCAGCTGTATTTGGCTCTTTAACCTGCAATCTGTGATCAGCTGTATCTGACGGATGCGCGGGGGGGGGGGAGCGTGGTTTTGGGAGGAGGTCCATAGACAAAATGAGAGAGCCATGCTGTAGCCATCTTTTCGGCTATAGCACAGTCATGAAGTGGTTAAAATACTAAGGTTAGTTTTGAACTTTCCTCCTGCTTTAAGGGCACGTCCCTGTGTTCTTGATCTTGGCTTCATATTGAAAATACTGCCCTCCTCAACCGTATTTACACCCTTAATGTATTTAAAGGTTTCAATCACATTGCTCCTCTCCCTTCTATCTCCTGTTGATGCAGAGAGTGGCACTGACTTGATGGTGTTAGCACTGCTCGCTGCATCATTACACTGTAAATGAAAGGCACCATGGTGACCCCTCAGGGGCGGTCCTATGGCGCACTGCACTTACAGTAACCCCTCAGTCTTCTGAGCTGAATTTTATTGGCTGTCATTCAACCTGGAAGACTGAGGGCATCATGTGGCTAAAAGGAAATACTGCAGGAGACAGCTCTGCATCTGGGAGACTCTAGTGTTGACTTGGCCAGACAACCATTCGAACACATTTCCTTTAAAAGTATGTCCCACCTCTTCAGAAAAAAGGAAACGTGATTTTAGGCAAAGTAAAAACATAAGTTGCAATATTTCAAAACTCTATTTAAGAAGTTAAATTATACAGAACTTTGTGAATGTACTTTCGTAACATAAAGAATTCTCTGTTTATGATGGAAAATATCAGGTTATTATTCATGAAGAATTCAGAGTCAGCATTTTGTTCTTCAATGCTTCTTACTCCGTCAACAACTGAAGTGTCTCTCCAATAATGGATGATGTTAGACAAAATATCAAGGGAGGGATTTAACATTAATGTTTTAATTATTTACAAGAAATTACATGACATTTGTAACAGTCAGTCCACTGGTGGGTGACCCCACTATTCCATCTCCGCTGCTGTGAAAACTTTAATACTCTCCCAAAGCCCTCAGCATCATCCTTTCAACACCGACCATCTCGTGTCCATTCTTGTTAGCTGAAAAAGGTGAGTAGGGTTAGTGTCTCTGGAGAGATGCATATTCTGTGTTTCTTGGTGTAAATGTAGGCACATGGGACTGTACTTAAAGTAGAACTTCACCCTAAATGGGATGTTCCGCTTTATGTCCCCCTCCCCTCTATTTCTCGCAGTGGCAAGCCGGCTGGATAGCCGCAAGGAGTCGCAGCTGGCTTCCCATGCTAAACATGCCAGCACTGGAGACCCAAAGACCGGCGAAGAACGGACCCAGGTGAGGACGGCGCTGGATCCTTGGACAAGTAAGTGTCCTTTCATTTAAAGTCAGCAGCTAAAGTATTTGTATAATTTTTATTTTAAATCTGACTTAAGAGAAGTAAAAGGATTCCCCCCCCCCCCCATTTATACTGACCTAGGTGGATACAGCATCAGTCCCCCGACCTCTACACTGAGAAGCGAGCGATCAAACACCGCTGATCACTCGGTTTTCAGAGCTTGGTGAGCAGAAAGCTGTAGACTGTCAGTCACAGCTCTCTGCTCTTCTCCTTCCTCGCTCCTTGCAGTGCAGGGCTGTGGAGGGGGCGGAGCAGCCGTCTCAGGCTCTCAGCGGTTTGCTGGGAGGCCGAGACAGTGTCAGTCCAGGCACCTAGCGGATCCAGACTCCGTGGTCAGGATGACGTGGTGCCTGGACTGAAATCGGTGACGTCAGCAGAGAGCGGACTTCAGCCCGCTTTCTGCCTAAAACGTGAAAACGGGTCACAGGGATGCAAAATTAATTGCAATCCTGTGATCCATAGGAGAAGTACAGCCAAACGAATCTTAGCTGGATTTCTCCTTTAAGAACTGCTATAAAGGGGGACTATGGGGAAAATAAAAAATGCTGTATATGATGGAGTCAGTCGGTAGTATTAACATAGCAGTTTTTTCTTCTGACTACCCCTTATAACATAGTCTTATTACCTGTTGACCTTGCCAGTTTTTTCCACTCCTTAAAACAAGTCAAGCTGTGCAGAAAACATGGCAGTTATAGGGGTTAGAACAAGCCATATTACACTGCCTGGGGTGCCTATAATGGTCAGATTTTAATTCATGTGCCACTTAAAGACCAGGGCTTTACTATAAATTTTTGTTTACATGCAACAATCAGTATTTTTTGCTAGAAAATTTCTTAGAACCCCAAACATTATACAGTAAAAAATATATATATGCTATTTAAAAAGAAGCAGAGGCCCTAGAGAATAAATTGGTAGGTGTTGCAATTTTTAATGTTACACCTACCAATTGCAACATTTTTAATGTTGCAATTGGTAGGTGTTGCAATTTTTAATGTTGCATTTGCGCAGCGGTTTTTCAAATGCATTTTGTTTTTGTGGGAAAAAATACACTTTTTGAATTTTCATGAAAACAAAAAAGACAATACATAACCCAATTTTTTGTACAATATAAAAGATGTTACACTGCCAAACATGTCACTCCTTAAAATTGCAGATGTGCATGTAACGGCAGCAAACGACATACATTTTTTAATCCATAGGCAAGGTTTTAAAAGCCTTTACAGGTTACCACTTTAAATTTACACAGTAGGTCTGGTGCTAGAATTACTGCCCTTTAACTGATGTTTGTGGTGATACCTCGCATGTGTGGGACAATCACTGTTTGGGTGCGTGTGGAACCGACTCATGCGTTTGCCGTGCGCGCGAGTATGGTGGAACTGGGGCACTTTAAAAAAAAACAAAAAAACTTTTTTTTTTTTTTTTTTACCTATTCGCTTTAATTTCTTTTTTAATCACTTTTATTGCTGTCACAAGGAATGTAAACATCACTCGTGACAGCAATTGACATGTGACAGATACGATTTATGTAGAGATCTGGGATCTATAAGACCCCATATCCCTCCTCTGCCCTTAAAAGCATTTGATCACGCCAAGATCTGTGTGATCAAATGCTTTTCATTTATGAAAATATCACCATTTACTTCTGGGGAAACCGGAAGTGATGTAAGCTTATCACTTGCAGGTTCCTATATCATAGAGGTGTTCAAAGCAGCTTCAGTCTTTGACCGCCTCCATGATCAGCCAGCGGAAATGCCAGCTGGTCAATTAGGACTCACGGTGGGACAGGAGATCCCGGTAAAGCCGGGGAAGGCGGCAGGAGGGGTTGTTCAGCCCCCTGGTGCTGGTGAAAGCAATCCAGCAGCTAGTTAGCTGCTAGTTATGCTTTTACAAGAGAGACGATCCTCCGCTCTAAAAAAAAAACGGTACCGGGATGATGCCTGCAGCCTGCATCTTCCCGGTATAACCACTTGAAGTTTAGCAATGTACAAGTACATCGCCGGTCGGCAAGTGGTTAAACCTTTTTTTCCAAAAGAAAATTAAAACTTGCTGTAACTGTTTAAAAAGTGTTAGCTGGAGTTGGGCTTTAATTTATTTGTCTTTTAGGCTCCATTCACACCTGGACGTTCGGGAATCGGATGATTTTGCCCACATTTCCAAAATCACATAAAAAATGCAGGACGCGTTTGCAATGCCATTACTTCTAATGGCACCTCAATCGTTCTGCGATTTTGCCATGTTATTCGCACAACGAATCGCGCTGCAATCACAGCAAAGTTGCAATGCTCGAAGCTTGTCTTTCAAAAAAGGAGCAGGAGCTTTTTTTAGGCGACATCGTTGTGCGTTGCGATTCGCCCCTATTGCAGCGTAATTTATCGTGGCAAAATCGCACCGCGATTGGGGTGCCATTAGAAGTAAGGACATTGCAAACGTATGCTGCGTTTTGCCGCGATTCTGGAACGCCCAGGTGTGAATGGAGCCTTAAAGTTCATCTAAAACTCAATTTCCATCTAAAGCCCTGTACACACGGTCGGACTTTTTGCCAACAAACTTCATTTTGAGCAAGTTTGCCAAAAAATCCGACCGTGTGTACACTCCATCGGACAAACTTTTTTGGTTTTCATCGGACAAAAGTTGGGTCTGCAAACGGACAAACTTTTGGCCAACAAAAGTCCGATGGAGCAAAGTCCGACCGTGTGTACAGAAAACCATCGGACTTTTGTCCGATGGACAAAACAAATAATGTTAAAATCAACCAACAATAGCAGAAGTTGACCAAAGGGTGGCGGTAAAGAGCAGAAAAACCACGTGATGTTGGAAAAAGTTTTGGGAAAGTTTGCAGAAAAGTCCTGTGGTGTGTATGCTATGGGTGTGCCCGGCCAACTCCGTTCGGACAAAAATCTACGGAAAAGTCAGATGGAAGTCCGACCGTGTGTGTACGAGGCTTTAGACTTCCCTGCCCAGGAGGTGACAACGCTGTTTGCATTGCAGTGAAATCACACAGCATTATTGCAGGAAGGGGATAATAATGAATCTACAGGTAATAAAAAACAAATGACAGGAGAGACTGTAAATGCTAGTGAAAGACTGCTTTATATGTGTCATTTTTTATTTTGCATTTAACAGTATGGTTTACGTGATTCATATGTCAAAAGGATGAAGACTAAGCTAAGAATACTTCTAATTGGACATAATGGATACTTCAGGAGTATTGGCATAAATGATTGGGTATAAAATAGGTTTGTTTTTAGAGAATAGCAATAAAGAATGTCAGTGATTGGGGTATGCTAGGTTAAAAAGGGGTGTGGTCCACACCCTAACAGCCAGTAGGATTGAAAAGGGTGGCCTGGGCAGGCTTGAAGTCCTGATAGTTGTCATGCTGATCCACTGGTTTGGTACCAGTTACTGACCAGGAACAAGCATTTATGTACCGTATGTTGGTTCCGGATGAGTGACTCACATTAAAGCTTTAGATAGCCAGGTAATTAGCATTTTCAGCAGGGGGCTAGTTCTCCAAGAAAGGATAACCATGAAAAAATAAATATCTTACCGTATTCTTTACTGCTGAATCCCCACCTGTCCGAGAGACAGAAAAATACTCATTAGATCTCAGATCCTGCAGTTGTATAATGTTTTGTAATTACTTCATAATGAAAAGATGTCGGTTTCTTTTATTATATTATATTGTTTTCTTGCAGGTTTGATCTGCAGTTTGTTACATTTCTATGCAATGGAGGATGTATTATTGGTAAAATTACCAGTCCCAGCATCCATTGAGGTTAGACATGTTAGATTTGGCTTGAGGATAGAGGATGATGAAGTTGTTCAGATCAGCGACTTGGTTGTATCCGGTGTTTCTGGCGTACTTATCACTGAGCTTCTCCCTGCATATAAAAAAAAAAGCACCATTTAATCAGCCAGCAATATGGCCACGTTTAGACACGCCTAAAGAACCGCCATTTGTTTTGCATTTTTGAAGCTTTTCAAGAAATTTGCAAACTCAACACCTATCCTTTTCACGGAAATTTGTTCTATAGGACCACAGGATGCAGAGGCACCTTCATACAGCACAGAGATTCCACATTTGTATTTGCCATTGTATGCAACCAAGACTTTGTTTTCCTTATAAATTAGAGGCAGCTTTTCGAGGTCCCCTTTGCTGCCTAATAGGGTTGAACGCAGGGGAATGCTGTACTTTGTGTTTCCCATATGTTTTGAATTAGCCCTCCCATTGTGCACCTCATTCACGGGCTTAATCGGTTTCTGTTTTATTTTTTATTTTTAGCTAAAGCAAACACTAAGCAAAGAATAGTGGGACCAATCAGAAAAGGGGAGGAGAGATAATGGGGTTGTAACGTAATATTATTGCTCAAGGTGACTCTTTAAGGGCTAGTTTACACTTACTTCAAAACATGGCTTCGGACACACCTTGTTAAAGCTTCGGCTTTGCTTCAAACATTATACCCCATGTCACTTTAGTGTAAGGTGACCAGATTTTCAAAATGAAATCAGGGGACATTTTTTTTTTTGGCAAATGGTAAACGATTTTATAAGCACATATTCCTCAAATTATATATGCAGTGTATGTGGTAAATGTTTATGGAAGGATTATATGATATATACGTTATTTCTCACATTTTGTCCATGAGATAAAAAAAAGAGAATTTTTTGGAAAACGACTACCAAATGTTAAAAAGATAAGATGGAGATAAAACTTTTCAATGCATATTTTGTATTTTATTCTTACCAAAGAATTTTGGTTCAATAATAACAATGAACAATAAATTAACAATTCAGAACAGTAAAAGATTGCATTGTAACAACACGTAGGATACCTTTGAACATAAATAATCAAATATTAATAGCTAACTGTTATAAGACTACAAATGTTAAAGGAACAAAAGCAACATAGAATACTGGAGGAGTTTTACAACATTTTGCGGAGTAACCCTTTAACTTGCATATTTCTCAGAGGAATGAATCTGCCTGAGAATATTTTTGTTTTTGGAGATTTTCCCCACAAATTCTAAACAGGACAATTTAAAGTTAGTTTTCATAACGCCTCCTTCAACCATATGAACTCATACATTTATTGCAATTCCCAAAACCCCCCACCCCCCCTAATCAAGAAAATTAAGCTCCATAAAAGCCCTAAGCAGGTTATAACATTATAATGGAATCAGTCAACCAAATCCCCCTCCCAGAAGTACAATCCACTCAGCATTTCAGCCAGCACCAAGGAATATATAATACATACATAGGGATTTCATCAAAAACATGTTTACCTGCTAACAACTATACTGTAAAAGGGAAAAAAAGTCCAGTATCCAAAAGTCACACTACTGTTTTGTTGTTTGTGTCAGTATGTGACTGTGTATTTCAGTATGTCTGCATGTATATGTTTGTGACTGTGTCGTGTGAATGTTTGTCTAGAACTGCATTTGTTATTATGGGTCTATATCGTCTTCTTTACTGTCTTCATCATTCTCAACATCACTTTTCTCACTTCCCCCATTACTGTACAAGATCCCTGTCATCTCTGTCTTCACCATCCATTATTATCCCCATCACTGTCTATGACAGTCTGCCATCATGTCCTTATCACCATCCTCACCATCACTTTGTTACTTTCCTTCCATCATCTCCATTATCCTCCTTACGGTCATCTTCATCCTCATGATGATTCTGCTTTCCTACTCTCTTCTAACACGTCTCTCCTTCTCCTCATTACTTTACATTGCCATCCATAGGTGTGCGCAGCCCATTGCATTAGGGTGTGCACCCCAAAGCTCAAACACACACACACACGTGATTGTGGCGTGACAGGATCGCGTGGCAAACTGCTCCTTTAACCACTTTATAACAGCACTATAGCCGAAAGATGACAACAGCTCTGATCTTTTGTTCCAGGAGGGCATCCATGGACGTCCTCCTGGAACCACGCCCCTGAGCACCTGCTGGGGTGTACATCTGGTGTGCTGAGTGACCGCTGTGCCCACAGATCGGGGTCAAGGGCCAATCACAGTGGCCCTTTACCATGTGATTAGCTGTGTCCAATCACAGCTGATCAAATGTAAACAGACTTGCTGGTTATCAGCAGTACTTTGCTCACATTCTGTCACAGCCTGTGATCAATACAGGCCCATCAATGCCACCTATCAGTGCCCATTAGTGTAGCCTATCAGTGCCAATCAGTGCTGCCCATCAATGCCTTCTCATAAGTGCTGCCCATGAGTGCCACCTATCAGTGCCCATTAGTGCAGCCCAGCAGAGCTGCTCATCAATGCCTTCTCATAAGTGCCATTTATCAGTGCCACCTACCAGGGCTGCCCATCAGTGTTGCCTATCATTGCCCATTTGTGCCACCTATCAGTGTCCATCATTGCTGCCTATCATTGCAGCCTATCAGTGTCCATCAGTGCCACCTCATCAGTGTCCATCAGTGCCACCTCATCAGTGTCCATCAGTGCCTATCAGTGCCGCCTCATCAGTGCCGCCTCATCTCAGTACCCATCAGTGATAGTCAATTGTGCAAAACACATACAATTATTGTTCAATTAGAGCTATGTATATCAAAACAGTCCAAAAAACCTGTGTTAGTGAATCCAATGAAACATACAAGGAGCTCAGTCCACAGAGTGACATCTGCTGTTGCTGAGAAATGTGTCAAAAGGAAATCCTTAAAGGGGTTGTAAACATAATTTTAAATAATAAAAAAAAATAACAAACATGTTATACTTACCTTCACTGTGCAGCTCGTTTTGCACAGAGTGGCCCCGATCCACGTCTTCTGGGGTCCCTCTGCGGCTGTCTTGGCTCCTCCCCGCAATAACTCACCACCTATATGCGAGCTCCTGTGATACAGCCGGCGGCTATAGTCGATCACTGTATCACTCGCCCCTGCCCCCCGTCATTGGATGTGATTGACAGCAGCGCAAGCCAATGGCTGCGCTGCTTTCAATCAACCAATGAATGAGCCGAGAAGGCTGCTCGTTCACGGCGCAGGACTTTCGAGGGGTCAGGTAATTAAACTGGGGCGAAAAAACTTTTACCTTTACAACCCCTTTAACATATTGGGGTTGATTTACTAAAGGGAAATGCACTCTGCACTACAAGTGCACTGCAAGTGCACTTGAAAGTGCACTTGTTAATGCAGTCGCTGTAGATCTGAGGGGAAGCTCTGAAATGAGGGGAAGCTCTGCTGATTTTATCATCAAATCATGTGCAAGCAAAAATGCTGTTTTTTATTTTCCTTGCATGTCCCCCTCAGATCAACAGTGACTGCACTTCCAAGTGCACTTCAAGTGCACTTGCAGTGCAAAGTGGATTTGCCCTTAGTAAATAACCCCCATTGTGTCAGTTAACTGGAACCGCACCCTATAGGTGAAATAGCCGCTCACCTCAGGGAATGACGATCGGGTTAAATTACGCTTTTTATAGCAGAGATTTTTAGGTCCTAATCCCTTTCATCACAAGGGTCATCGCTCTCTGGGGGTCTTTGACTCTCTGAATCCTCGCCTCTTGATTCATAAGCCACTCAGAATAAAACAGATATTTATAGCGCAATATTGCCAATGTAAAACAATTTTATTAAAGATAGCAAAATATCTGCTCACAATAAAACCAGTAAACCGCATTTAAAAAAATTCAGGGTTAAGATCACCTCCTCACCGCACTTCCGTACATCGGAGTCACCAGAAATGACATCACAGGCTCCGGCTATTTCACCTATAGGTGGCGGTTCCAGTTCACTGACACAATGGGGGTTATTTACTAAAAGCAAATGCACTTTGCACTACAAGTGCAAACTACAAGTGCAAAGTGCACATGGAAGTGCAGTCGCTGTAGACTAGAGGGGGACATGCGGGGAAAATAAAAAACAGCATTTTAGCTTGCACATGATTGGATAATAAAATCAGCAGAGCTTCCCCTCAGATTTACAGCGACTGCACTTCCAAGTGTACTTTCAGTGCAATTTCAACTTCACTTTGCACTTGTAGTTTGCACTTGTAGTGCAAAGTGGTTTTGCCTTTCGTAAATAACCCCCAATATGTTAAGGATTTCCTTTTGGCACATTGTTCAGTAAGACACTGGGGCGTTTTTTCAGGCGCTTTTGGGCTACAAATAGCGCCTGTAAAGCGCTGGAAAAACAGCTCCCCTGCAGGCTCAGTGTGAAAGCCTGAGTACTTTCACACTGAGGCGATGCGCTGGCAGGATGTTAAAAAAACTCCTGCAAGCAGCATCTTTGGAGCGGTAAAGGACACTGCTCCTCCAACGCTCCTGCCCATTGAAATGAATGGGCAGCGTGGCCGAACCGCCGGCAAAGCGCCGCTGCAGCAGCGTTTTGCGGGTGGTTTTTAACCCTTTTCCGGCTGCTAGCGGGGGTTAAAAGCGCCCCGCCAGCGGCTGAATACCTCCGCAAAAACGACGGTAAAGCGCCGCTAAAAATATCGGCGCTTTACCGCCGACGCTGCCCCAGTGTGAAAGCAGCCTTACAGCAGATGTCATTTGTGGACAGAACTCCTTGTATGTTTCATTGGATTCACAAACACAGTTTTACTCTTTCGTCCATGGACCGACACAGCTTCTCTATTGACAAAGTGGGTATTATCCGTTAATTAGGAGTGACTAGGCAGAAAAACCTTGTAAAAAGTGTTGCATCACACCTTCTACAGTACCGCCCAGGGGGCGGACCCTCTGGGTATACCCTCTCAGTCTGCACATCGCAGATCAGTTTTTTTCTGTCTAGCAAGGAGTAGGACATGGCTCCCTTCGGGCTCATTGGTCCGGGGAAAAAAGATATATATATTTTTTATTTTTTTGCTACATTTGTTGTTTCCTGCGATCTTCGATCAACTGCCGACTGGGTGACAGGCTGGATCCTCGATCCTTGTAGTCTCCCCAGTTTCGGCCATCGAGCGTGTGCCGACCCTAGCTACGCGCTGGGTTTTCCACGACATGCCCGTCGCTCCACGGGTGGCCGGTGAGCCTACGCTCCAGGGCCTGCATCGGACCGCTCAGCTTCGGCTGACCTTACGGCCGAGTCGCAGCAGCCTGGCCGGTGAGCTTACGCTCCAAGGCTTGCATCGGACCGCTCAGCTTCGGCTGACCTTACGGCCGAGTCGCAGCAGCCTGTCCGGTGAGCGTCATGCTCCAGGGCATACATATGATCGTCCCTTCTGGGTCCAATCACAGCATGCCTGGCCAACAGTCACCTTCCGTGCGCGGACGATGATCTGTTTGGAATGTCTTCCAGCAGAATACATGCAGGATAGGTAAGTAAAACTCCCCTGCCTCGGCTGGGTGATTTAGCTGGACATTCCTGGAGAGATCAAGTAAGTGGTTGTGGCCCCTTTCTTCCCTCTCTCCCTGCCTTTCCCTCCTCCCTGGGCTTCTAGCTAAAGGTTGCTGGGTGCTGGGGGTCACCTAGGGGGTCCCACTGGAGCGGGGCTGGCTGTAACTAACATTTAAAAGAAATGTCATTTTTGCTTACCTGTGTTTCTGTGTCTCCATGCTGTCGGCGGCCATTTTGAGGTGGTCCATGCCAAGTTTGGCCTCTTGTAACTGCCTGGCGGCCATCTTCCTGTAGTTCGGCCACACCCACTGGCCCCTATCAGGTGATCGGCGGCCATGTTTGTCCACCCTGTATGCAGATATTGCCGTTCGGCGGCCATCTTTTTTGTGGGCTATGGCTGCCTGACCTCTATCTTCTGTCGGCGGCCATTTTCTTAGAGCCCACATTATCTTCCATACAGACGGTTTTGGCAACCATTTTGCGAGAGCCTCCGGCCTCTAGGGTGCATTACACTGGCGCGAAAATTCACACAGGAAGTGCTGATAAAAGAAGCAGACTGACACAGCAGCAAGGGGACAGCATCATAGGCGCAGCATAGCAGTACCTATCCAGGGTGGTGAGTCCTCTGGGTAACCCAGCATCTCTGCAGCGCAGGAGGGTGGCCTATTGATATCTTGCCTGGAGCCCTGTGAGTGTCAGCGTGTGGTCAGCATGGCATCTGAGCCAGATGTCTTCTCCCCTGAAACACCAGATTTAGCAGCTGGTGTCCCTGAGGTGTCTATGGACGCTATGTCGGCAATCCTAGAGGCGTTTGCTGCCAGGGTGGAAGCAGCACACGGGAATACAGGGGGTAATAAACGCCCCCGTCCCCTGCAATCTTCTGGGGATATTTCTGATGCAGAACCAGGTCCAGCTACGGCTCATGGCCCAGATTCTGATGCATCAGAGACTGCAGACCGTGACCGATCGGACAGTGAGGAGGACTCCAAGTCCAGGTCAGTACGCGAGACGGCTTTGGTATCTGACCTTATTACTGCAGTGCGGGATACGCTAAAGTTGGAAAGGACTGAAGAAGTAGCAGATACTCCAGTCCCCTTTGGGTTTCGTAAACCTGCCCGCACTGCTAAGGTGTTCCCTTGTGTGTCTTATTTTGACAAACTCTTATACAAGGAATGGGAGAACCCACTGAGGGTCTTTACAGCCCCAAAGAGGTTTGCAGTACGGTACCCCTTTGAGGAGAGTTTTCTGAAGATATGGACCTCTCCCCCTATAGTGGACCCTTCGGTGTCCAGACTTAATAGAGCCACCACTATTCCAGTAGAAGGGGCTCCTGTTTTCAAGGACCCTGTGGATAAGAAGGCTGAAGCACTCGCTCGCTACCTATACTCAGTGGTAGGCTCAGCAGTACGCCCGGCATTGGCGGGGGCCCTAGTGTCTCAGACACTTACTGAATGGGCAAAATTGCTACTCCAGGGGTTAAAGGAGCGAGATGCTCCTCCTAATGAGATAACTTTGGCCGACCAGTTGGTCCAGGGCCTTAAGTTTGTCTGCGAGTCAGACATGGATACTATTCCCCTGCTGTCAAGAGCTTCGGTTTATGCAGTAGCAATACGCCGCCTGATCTGGCTAAAGGGCTGGTCTGCGGACCAGACTTCCAAGAAAGCCCTATTGGATCTGCCTTTTAAGGGCGACAGACTTTTTGGGGCTTCTCTGGATGACATCATCAAGGATGCTACAGGAGGTAAAAGCACTTTGCTTCCCCAAACTAGCAAGGGTAGGGGACCACGCCAAGGGCAAGGGCCCTCCTTTACTGCACGTAAGCGGTTTTTTTCGCCCTCTTAAGGCGACAGGGAAAAGACCCCAGGCCGATAAAGCGCCTGCCCAAGGACAAAAGCGTCCTTGGTCCCGCAGACCCAACAAGCCTGTGGACAAATCTGCGTCCACATGAAGGTCCGCCCCCACCCAGCTCTCGGGTGGGGGGACGTCTTCGCAAATTCGCGACTCAGTGGACTGCTCTAGTCTCCGACAGGTGGGTTTGCGAAGTAATCTCCTCAGGCTACAAGATAGAATTTCTCTCTTGTCCACCAGACAGATTCATCACCTCCAATCTCCAGCTACTACCGACCCGTCGGGAGGCCCTGTATGGGGCGGTCCAGGGTCTACTGGAACGCGGGGTAGTTATTCCAGTTCCAGAACAGGAACGGGGTCAGGGTTTTTACTCAAATCTGTTCATTGTGCCAAAGAAGGAGGGGGTTCGTCCAATCTTGGATCTCAGAGCCCTCAATTGCTTTGTGAAGGTACAAAGATTTCGGATGGAGTCGGTTCGATCCGTAGTCACGGCTCTCCATCCGGGGGACTTTCTGGCCTCCTTGGACATCAAGGACGCATACCTGCATGTCCCCATATACTCCAGACACCAGAGGTTTCTGCGATTTGCTATCGGGAAGAACCACTACCAGTTTGTGGCCCTCCCGTTTGGCCTTGCCTCAGCACCCAGGACGTTCACCAAGGTGCTCGCTCCGATTCTGGCACTTCTAAGACAGCGGGGTATCGCTATCACAGGTTACTTGGACGACCTTCTGCTGAAGGGCCCTTCAAGCTCAGAATTAGAGGTAAGCGTGTCCATTACCTGTCAGACTCTTCGAGACTGTGGTTGGATACTAAACACGCAAAAGTCAGTATTGGTGCCCACTCAACGCCTAGTGTACCTGGGGTTGATTCTGGATTCCTCAGAGGCAAAGGTATTCCTCCCTGTGGAGAAGTTGCAGACCCTCCGGGCTGCAGTACGGCAGCTGACTTCCAGGAATTGGTCGTCACTCCGTTTTTGCATGCGAGTGTTGGGCCTCATGGTAGCCTCCTTCGAGGCGGTCCCATATGCTCAATACCACACTCGAGTGTTACAGAGGGAAGTTCTGTCCAGATGGAACAGATGCCCTTCATCTCTGGATTATCAAATCCGAGTGAGCCACCTAGTCAGGAGATCCCTGGTATGGTGGCTGACAGCACCGGCTCTAATGGCCGGGAAGTCATTTCTTCCGGTTTACTGGATAGTGATCACGACGGACGCCAGCCTTACAGGTTGAGGGGGAGTCTGGGGTGTCCAGTCGGCGCAAGGTCGCTGGACCCCAGAGGAAGCCCTCCTGCCGATCAATGTCCTGGAGATCCGGGCGATCAAGCTGTGCCTCTTCAAATGGTCTCAGACTGCAAGGGCGTCCAGTCAGGATCCAGTCAGACAACGCCACAGCAGTGGCATATGTCAATCATCAAGGAGGAACAAGAAGCTCAGCTGCAGCATCGGAGATCGCTCGCATCCTGAAGTGGGCAGAGAGGAGCGTACCGGCACTGTCGGCCGTGTACATTCCGGGTGTGGAAAACTGGCAGGCGGACTACCTGAGCCGCCAGATGCTGGACCAGGGAGAATGGTCCTTACACCCGGAGGTGTTCCAACTCCTCTGCCAAAGATGGGGCACACCAGACGTAGATCTTCTGGCTTCCCGACTCAATCGGAAGGTATTGAGGTTTGTGGCCCGGTCAAGAGACCCATGGGCAGACGCAACGGACGCGTTGGTAGCATCGTGGGGCCAGTATCGGCTAACCTATGCCTTCCCTCCCTTAAGGCTTCTTCCTCTTCTGCTCCGCAGAGTGGAGGCAGAGGGAATTCCAATGATCCTAATCGCTCCAGATTGGCCTCAGTGTCCTTGGTACGCCGATCTAGTACGTCTGGTAGCAGACGTCCCCTGGCGCCTACCACTACGGAAGGACCTGCTGTCGCAAGGTCCCATATTCCATCCTGCTTTACAGTCATTGGCTTTAACGGCATGGCTGTTGAGAACCAGGTACTGAGAGACCGGGGCCTGTCAGACTCAGTAATTTCTACTATGAGAAGTGCTCGGAAACCGTCCTCTAGGAAGGTCTATCACCGCACTTGGAGGGCCTACATCTCCATGTGTGAGGAAATGAAATGGCATCCGCGTACCTATTTGGTTTCCAGAATCCTGCTGTTTTTACAGCATGGGGTAGACCAAAGGCTTGCCCTAAGTACGATTAAGGGACAGATATCTGCCCTGGCTGTCTTTTTTCAGCGACCCCTGGCGACTCACTCTCTCGTGAGTACATTTGTGCAGGGGGTTCGACATGTGGCCCCTCCGGTCCGCCCCCCGTTACCTCCGTGGGACTTGAACCTGGTCCTCTCGGTGCTTCAGAAGGCACCGTTTGAGAATATTAGAGATATTCCCCTGTTGACACTTTCTCAGAAGGTGGTCTTTTTGGTGGCTGTTACGTCAGTTAGACGAGTCTCTGAGCTGGCAGCCTTGTCCTGCAAGGCTCCCTATTTGATTTTCCACAAGGATAAGGTGGTGCTGCGGCCGCAGCCTTCCTTTCTTCCGAAGGTCGTTTCGGCTTTTCATCTCAACGAAGACATTGTACTTCCATCCTTGTGTCCTCAGCCGTCGAATCCTAAGGAGTCGGCGTTGCATTCCTTGGACGTTGTCCGAGCTTTGAGAGTATACATATCTGCTACTTCCCTGTTCCGGAAGTCAGACTCACTGTTTGTTTCGGTGGCTGGTCCCAAGAAGGGCCAAGCAGTCTCATCGGCCACCATCTCTAGGTGGATCCGACAGATAGTAATCCAGGCTTACGCCTTAAAGGGTCAGGCGCCCCCCTTTCCTGTCACGGCGCATTCGACCAGGGCAATAGGTGCCTCTTGGGCTTTCCGACATCAAGCGTCTGTTTCCCAACTATGTAAAGCGGCGACTTGGTCGTCCGCTCACACTTTCACAAAATTCTACAAAGTTGATGTAGGTGCATCTTCGGATGCCTCTTTCGGCCGCAAGGTTTTGCAGGCGGCTGTTTAGAGTTGCAGCTCCTCCGTTGGAGGAGTGCTGTTTTGTGTTTTGGGGTGAAGTTTGTTTTTATGCTGTTACCACTCCTCGTCTTTTCTCTGACACTGCTTTGGGACGTCCCACTTTGTCAATAGAGAAGCTGTGTCGGTCCATGGACGAAAGAGTAAATAGGATTTTTTACTCACCGTAAAATCCTTTTCTCTGAGTCCATGGACCGACACAGCACCCACCCCTCCTTTTAAGTTTGTACTGCTTTTTGACGAACTGATCTGCGATGTGCAGACTGAGAGGGTATACCCAGAGGGTCCGCCCCCTGGGCGGTACTGTAGAAGGTGTGATGCAACACTTTTTACAAGGTTTTTCTGCCTAGTCACTCCTAATTAACGGATAATACCCACTTTGTCAATAGAGAAGCTGTGTCGGTCCATGGACTCAGAGAAAAGGATTTTACGGTGAGTAAAAAATCCTATTTTTTTGGACAGTTTTGATATACATAGCTGTGTTTTTTGCACAATTGACTATCACATATATTTGATTGTTTTTGTTATATATAATCAATTGCATATATATATATAGTGCCACATGAGTGCCCATGAGTGTTGCCTGTCAGTGCCCACCAGTGAAGGAGAAACATTTTATTATGTTAGCTGCTAGCTAGCTAGCATAAAAACTCACCTGCTTGTGGACATTCCCTCTGTACTACTTCTTGACTACAATTCCCATAGTGCCTTGCAGGACCGGAGGGAAGGGGAGGAACGCTGTACTCTATCCTCTCCCTATGCTGCCAGGAGCGCGATTGGAGGAGGGAGTAGAGGTAGGAGGAGAGGGGCGGGATGCTGGAAGACTCTTGTAATTTGATGGATTTTCAGCTGAGGAGGAGTGGCAGCTACGGCACTACTAACTACACTGGCACAGCATAGGCAGGCTCCTCCTACACGTCTAAACAGCTCTGCATGTGCTATGTCTCGGGGAACGCCCCCGTCCACCGGGAAACGCCCCCGTCCACCGGGAAACGCCCCCGTCCATCGGGAAACTGCCGCAGCCTGGCTCCCGACCGGAAAACCGGGGACAAAAGCGGGGACAAACAGGATCCGGGGACTGTAGTCGGAAAACGGGGATTGTCCCCGGAAAATGGGGACGTCTGGTCACCCTACTTTAGTGGTGCTTCAAAGTCTCCATAGACGTTTTTAACAAAGCTCGCTTGAAGCACCACCAAAGCATCCTCGAAGCACCACCAAAGCATCCTCGAAGCACCACCGAAGCGCCTACCGCTTCAACATGCTTTTTGATGTGTTTTTGATGCTTCTGTGATGCTTTGGTGGTACTTCGGTGGTGCTTTAAGCGAGCTTTGTCATAGACTTCAGCTTTGAATACGCTTTGAAGAACCACTAAAGCGACATGGGGTATAATTTTTGAAGCAAAGCCGAAGCCAAAGCAAATGCAAGGTGTAAACAGAACTGTAAGCTAACCATTTTATTTAGTGACAGGAGCTTTGACTGGTATTCAGAGAGCTTTAACAAAGCCTGTCCGAAGCCTTGTTTTGAGGCAAGTGTAAACTAGCTGTCAGGGCCAGACTGGGAATAAAAACCAGCCCTGGAAATAATTTCATACCAACCCCACAGCATTTTTAGACCAGCCCAACCGCATAACGTCATTATTTTCTTGTTCACAAAAGGGAAAACCATGCATTTTAAAGCACATTTGAAGAGTGTATTATATAGAGATAAGAGACATGGAATTTACAAACAGAACCAATTTTTTACTAGCAAAGATCATGTAATTTACTGGCAGAGACACATTTTTTACTTACACTGCAAAAAAAGTGCCTAAAATGGCAGTTCAGTGCAAATATCAATATTTAAGCTATAAACATGTAGCTAAAGCTATTAGCAATGTGTTTAAGTTAAACAAATGTCAAAAACCATATTTCTCCATTTACATGAAGGTCAGATTAATAAAACCCAGCCAGTACAGAGTTCCCCCATATATCAGGAGTCTGCAGGATTCCCCTTTACAGTGCAAAGGAACTCTGACATAAAGGGGAACACTGCAGATCATGATCTAAGCGGGAACTCAGGAGGAGGTCAAAGGCTGTGGGGGGAGGGACAGGAGAGGTCAGAGGCTGCGCGGGGAGGGACAGGGAGGTAAGGGCTGCGGGGGGAGGGACAGGGAGGTCAGAGGCTGCAGGGGGGGGGGACAGGAGGTCAGAGGCTGCGGGGGGGACAGGAGGTCAGAGGCTGCGGGGGGGGGACAGGAGGTCAGACGAGACCTCACTAAGCGCTACTGCTTTACATTTAAAAATGGCACCGCTCTGCGCCATCCTGTCACTGCGCATGCGCCCGCCTTTTCGAAAATTGCCAAGCTGTACGGGCTTTCCTGAGCACGGCTAACTTCAGAACAGCGCTGGTGCCTGCGCAGTTGCATGTTGACCCGGCCCCGCAGCCATATTTTTTTTATGCACCGCTGCCCTCACTGCGGCGGCGGCCCCAGGGGCAGCCAGGCAGCCGGCCCTCCGGGAAATTTCCCGGTATCCCGGTAGGCCTGTCTGGCCCTGCTAGCCGTTAATGTGTGTTGAAACTGAAGCAATTGTAATTCCTAAAAGAGATAGATGCTGCTGGTATAAAGTGCAGGAACATGCGAATTGCAAAAACATACAGCAGTTCTTAAAGTGGAACTTTAGACAAAAAATTAAGTTCTGCTAGTTCACTTCAGGCTGTCCCCTTTTGCAAGTATAGTTAGGGCCGGCGCTACCGCTAGGTGAACTAGGCAGCCGCCTAGGGCGCAGCCACAGCCACTGGTTTCCCTACTCTATAAATGGGAATACAAAAAGGGAAAAAAAGAGAAAAAGAAGCGCCTCCAAGACTGTAATATAGTTTAATCAGCTCATAATTGTAGCAACTCACATAATGTAAAACACAGGAAGCCTTATCAATAATAAAACCCCATGGAATAGTCGCCATTGCACGGCGGAGGATGCTGGAGGAATCCGGAAGTACAGTACTGTCAGGGACGTAGAGCCAGTTGAGGCCGCCCGTCATTAGGGGCGAGGGCTGGAATGCTCCATGGACCACATGTCAGCGTGGTGACGTCACTGGGGAGGAGATGCAACACATTTCCTAGCATGCGCTAGCAATGCCTAGAACGGCAAGCATGCTCCTTTCTCAAGCTGGAGGGGAGAGGACTTTTGGAGCCTTATAGGTGGATCCTGGAGGCAGGGTCTGAATATCGTGGCACTAGAGCACCCAGTATTCTCCGTCCAAATACATTCAAAATTCAAATATTTATAAAAGATTAATTAGAAAAAAAATATATAAGAATATAAATATTTGAATTTTGAATGTATTTGAACATGCTCAGAAACACGTCACATCTCCCCCCAGTGACGTCGCCATGCTGGCGGTGCAGTTCACGGAGCATTCCAGCTCTCGACCCTGATGACAGATGGTCATAGGGCGCAAAATAGTCTAACACCAGCCCTGGGTATAGCTATGTAAATTATTAAAAATAAGTGTATACTGTTTAAAATCCAGTAATACACAGTCATGCTCTGGACATGCTCAGTTACTCTCTATTTTTGGCACTGTGCCGAAAATTAGAGCCACTAGAGGCGGATCTGCTGACAGACTAAAGATTTACTGCTGCTCAGGGGCTCTGGATTTAGCAAAATGGCAGCCTCCAGCAAGAAGAAACAGGAACAATGCTAGAGGCAATTTATAGCACACACTCATTTTGATAGCATCATTATTCATGTTGACAGTTCCTTACTAAATACATTATTTTTCTTTACCAAATTGTCATGAGTAAAGTTCTGCTTTAACCACTTCAGCACCGGACCATTTTGCTGGTCAAAGACCATGCCATCTTTTTGCGATTCGGCACTCTGTCGCTTTAACTGAAAATTGCGCGGTCGTGCGACGTGGCTCCCAAACAAAATTTACGTCCTTTTTTTCCCACAAATAGAGCTTTCTTTTGGTGGTATTTGATCACCTCTGCGGTTTTTATTTTTTGTGCTATTAACAAAAATAGAGCGACATTTTTGAAAAAAAGGCAATATTTTTTACTTTTTGCTATAATAAATATCCCCAAACAATTATAAAAAAAAAAAAAAAAAAAAAGCGTTTATGGATTGGTTTGCGCAAAAGTTATAGCGTCTACAAAATAGGGAGTAGTTTTATGGCATTTTTATTAATAATTTTTTTTTTTACTAGTAATGGCGGCGATCATCGATTTTTATCGTGACTGCGACATTATGGCGGACACATCAGACACTTGACACATTTTTGGGACCATTGTCATTTTTACAGCGATCAGTGCTATAAAAATGCACTGATTACTGTGAAAATGACACTGGCAGTGAAGGGGTTAACCAGCAGGTGGCGCTGTAGGGGTTAAGTGTGCCCTAGTAAGTGATTCTTTCTGTAGGGGGGATGGGCTGTGTGTGACATGACACTGATCACCGCTCCGATCACAAGGAGCGGAGATCAGTGTCATTGTCACTAGGCAGAGCGGGGAGATTCTTGTTTACACTAGCATCTCCCCCCGCTCTATCTCTCCATGAGACGATCGCGGGTATCCCCACGGCGATCGAGTCCGCGGGACCCACGGTCGGGCTCATGGAGAAAGCGTCAGGGTCGCATGCGACCACACGGCAGCATATTACGTAAAGGGGACGTACAGGTACGTGCTTATGCCTGTCCGTGCCGCTCTGCCGACGTATATATAAAGGAGGCGGTCCTTATGTGGTTAAAGTAGTTCTAAAGGCAGAAGATTTTATTTATCTTAATGCATTAATGCAAAACCTTCTGTGTGTAGCAGTCCCCCTCAGCCCCCCTTATACTTACCTGAGCCAACCTCGATCCAGTGATGTTGCACAAGAGCCTCGGCTGTCCGGATACTCTCCCATTGGCTCCCGCTGCTGTCATTTAAAGTCAGTCACTGAGCCAATGAGGAGAAAGAGGAGGCGGGGCTGAGCGGCAGCTCCGTGTCTGAATGGACACACAGAGCACCAGCTCGGCTCGGGTGCCCCCATAGCAAGCTGCTTGCTGTGGGCAACGCTGTACCTTGGCCTAGGCCAACAAGGCCCAGGCCTAGGGCAGCACTTTGCAGGGGAGCAGCATGAAAAGAGTCCCCGCCAGTTTGCACTACACTTTTAGTGCAGCGCCAGTCTTATGAGGTGGACTGGGCCGCAAGACAAATGGTTCGGGTGCCCCCATAAATCGTCCCCCCCCCCCCTGCTGCCGGTACGAGAGGGATGGCGCAGACACAAGGGTCACTGACATGCTCACCTGTCAGTTAAAGCGATGCAGTGCCGAATCGCAAAAAGGGGCCTGGTCCTTTAGCAACAAAATGGTCCGGGCTGAAGTGGTTAAAGAAGAACTATAGGCAATACTTTTTTTTCCATTTTGGATAGAGTAAGGGATGGTTATAGCCCCTGTTAATTTTTTTTTTGCCATCCGTTCATTTCCCTTCATTTCCTGCCCCATAGCCAAACAGGAAGTGAGAGGAAATCTCTGCAGATTAAGGCAATCCCCCCCTAGGCCCTCAGAACTAGTGTCCCCACTGGAAAATTTCAGGGCAGATCTTAAACAGGAAGGGGTGTGACCTTGACAGGAAGGGGTGGATCATTATTAAATTAGGGGTTGCACGAGTTTAGTCAGGCAGCACAAAACCTAAATACACCACTGGCTGTGGGGGCACTTGGCAGGAGGGGGTGGCCAGGAGCTCCAGCGAGGGACCCAAGAAGAGGAGGATCTGGGCTGCTCTGTGTAAAACCACTACACAGAGCAGGTAAGTATGACATGTTTGTTATTTGGAAACAAAAATCAAGACTTTAATATCAGTTTAACTACCCCCTGCTACAGTCAGGGTAGTGTTGGAGCTCCCTGGATTTTAACTCACTTCCTGTTGTACAGTGGGGATCGAAAGTTTGGGCACCCCAGGTAAAAATGTGTATTAATGTGCATAACGAAGCCAAGGAAAGATGGAAAAATCTGCAAATGGCATCAAATTACAGATTAGACATTCTTATAATATGTCAAAAAAAGTTAGATTTTATTTCCATCATTTACACTTTCAAAATTACAGAAAACAAAAAAATAGCGTCTGCAAAGCTGAGACCTGCCAGTGTCATGGATTGTTCTCAATCATCGTCTGGGAAGACCAGGTGATGTCAATCTCAAAAGGTTTTAAATGGCCAGACTCATCTGACCTTGCCCCAACAATCAGCACCATGGGTTCTTCTAAGGCTAAGCAGTTGTCTAGAAAACTGAAACTGAAAATAGTTGACGCTCACAAAGCTGGAGAAGGCTATAAGAAGATAGCAAAGCGTTTTCAGATGTCAATATCCTCTGTTCAGAATGTAATTAAGAAATGGCAGTCATCAGGAACAGTGGAAGTTAAAGCAAGATCTGGAAGACCAAGAAAAATATCAGACAGAACAGCTCGCAGGATTGTGAGAAAAGCAATTCAAAACCCACGTTTGACTGCACGATCCCTCCAGAAAGATCTGGCAGACACTGGAGTTGTGGTACACTATTCCACTATAAAGAGATACAAATATGGTCTTCATGGAAGAGTCATCAGAAGAAAACCTCTTCTACGTCCTCACCACAAAAATCAGCATCTGAACTTTGCAAATGAACATATAGACAAGCCTGAGGCATTTTGGAAACAAGTTCTGTGGACCGATGAGGTTAAAATATAACTTTTTGGCCGGAATGAGCAAAGGTACGTTTGGAGAAGAAAGGGCACAGAATTTAATGAATAGAACCTCTGTCCAACTGTTAAGCATGGGGGTGGGTCAATCATGCTTTGAGGTTGTATTGCAGCCAGTGGCACAGGGAACATTTTACGAGTAGAAGGAAAAATGGATTCAATAAAATTTCAGCAAATTTTGGATGGTAACTTGATGCCATCTGTGAAAAAGCTGAAGTTAAAGAGAGGATGGCTTCTACAAATTGATAATGATCCTAAACACACCTCAAAATCCACGGGGGATTACATCAAGAGGCATGAACTGAAGGTTTTGCCATGGCCTTCACAATCTCCTGACCTCAACATTATTGAAAACCTATGGATAGACCTTAAAAGAGCAGTGCGTGACAGACAGCCCAGAAATCTCAAAGAACTGGAAGACTTTTGTAAGGAAGAATGGGCAAAGATACCTCAAACAAGAATTGAAAGACTCTTGGCTGGCTACAAAAAGCATTTACAAGCTGTGATACTTGCCAAAGGGGGCAGTACAAGATATTAACTCTGCAGGGTGCCCAAACTTTTGCAGACGCTATTTTTTTGTTTTCTGTAATTTTGAAAGTGTAAATGATGGAAATAAAATCTAACTTTTTTTGACATATTATAAGAATGTTGAATCTGTAATTTGATGCCATTTGGAGATTTTTCCATCTTTCCTTGGCTTCGTTATGCACATTAATACACATTTTTACCTGGGGTGCCCAAACTTTCGATCCCCACTGTATATCCAGGACGGGAAGTGAAATTTCCCTCTGTGGACACAGGTCCTACCATGCAGTTTGGTTCAGCACGATTTTAAAAATCATGCCTGTCATATTGCATTTGGCAGTCCATTGAAATAATGGGCTGTCAAAAACACATCGTACAGGAACATGCGATAATGCACGAATGCGTGCATTATGGTCTAAACTGGCCCTTAACCACTTGCCGCCCGCCCTATAGCGAAATGACGGCGGCAAAGTGGTTTCAATATCCTGACTGGACGTTATATGACGTCTTCAGGATATTGAGCCGCTGCACGCCCCCGGGGGCACGCATCGCAGCGATTGTTGTTGCGGGGTGTCAGTCTGACACCCCGCAACACCGATCTAGGTAAAGAGTCTCCGACAGAGACGCTTTACCACGTGATTAGCCATGTCCAATCACGGCTGATCACAATGTAAACAGGAAAAGCCGGTGATCGGCTTTTCCTCACTTGCGTCTGTCAGACGCGAGTAGAGGAGAGCCGATCGGCTGCTCCTCTGACAGGGGGGTTTGTGCTGATCAATTATCAGCGCAGCCCCCCCGAGGATGCCCACCAGGGATGCCACCAGACCACCAGGGATGCCCATCATAAGGTATGCCACCCTAGACCACCAGGGATGCCAATCATAAATGCCTAATGGATGCCAATCAGTGCCCACAATGGGCACCACTGATTGGCAAGCATTATTGTTTGGCACTGATTGGCATCCATTAGTACAACACATTACAGTACATCAGTGCCACCTATCAGTGCCCATCCATGCCCATCCGTGCCGCCTTATCAATGCTCATCCGTGTCACCTATCCGTGCCCATCCATGCCGCCTATCCATGCTGCCTATCCGTGCCCATCCGTGCTGCATATCAGTGCCGCCTATCAGTGCCCATCATCAGTGCCACCTCATCGGTGCCCATCAGTGCAGCCCCATCAGTGCCCATCAGTGAAGGAGAAAACTTACTTATTTACAAAGTTTTGTAACTGAAACAAAAAAAAAACGTTAAAAAAAAAAAATCGCAGAGGTGATCAAATACCACCAAAAGAAAGCTCTATTTGTGGGAACAAAATGATAAAAATTTAGTTTGGGTACAGTGTAGCATAACCATGCAATTGTCATTCAAAGTGCAACAGCGCTGAAAGCTAAAAATTGGTCTGGGCAGGAAGGTGTATAAGTGCCCTGTATGGAAGTGGTTAAAAACAAGATTTAGAAAGGTTTCAGGAACCCGTTAATGCCAGAAATAGACCTGATAACCTGTGTTGTGAACAAACTTCAATGGCTTAAATTACACACACAGCTAAACAGGGGCGGATCCAGAGTCTTTTCTCAGGCGGGGGGGGGGGGCACTGCCAAAAAATGATTTTTTTTGTGGGAAATTTATCGGGGAAATGGTTGGTGTCGGCGTTTCAATCATCCCGGCACCATGGTTGTTATGGTGTCAGGATGATTGAAGCGCATTATTTCTATTATTACATTGTAATATGAAATTAAATAGTTCAATGCAGAATCAGTGGGAGCCCCGAGTGTGTCACTTGCCACCGTTGCCTGCAATTAGTGGGAGCCCTGACCGTGTCACTTGCCACACGTTGTGGATTGTCACTTGCCACATCACCTGCCACATCTTGTGGATTGTCACTTGCCACGTCACCTGCCACATCTTGTGGATTGTCACTTGCCACACCTTGTGGATTGTCACTTCCCACATCACCTGCCACACCTTGCGAATTGTCACTTGCCACGTCACCTGCCACACCTTGCTGATTGTCACTTGCCACGTCACCTGCCACACCTTGCTGATTGCCACTTGCCTGCCACCAGATGCAGATTGTCATTTGCCACGTCACCTGACACAATTTGCGGATTGTCACTTGCCACGTCACCTGCCATATCTTGTGGATTGTCACTTGCCTGCCACCAGATGCAGATTGTCATTTGCCACGTCACCTGACACAATTTGCGGATTGTCACTTGCCACGTCGCCTGCCACACCTTGCGGATTGTCACTAACTTGTCTGCTAAGGTGTAGTTTTGGTTGTCTCTTGCTGTGTCCCAGACTCCCAGAGTCAGGCAGCAGAGAGATAATGTAATCTCTCTGCTGTCTGCACAGTGAGGGCGGAAGTCACTGCAGGAATGTAGGGCAGACACGGGCGGTGAGAGATGATCTCATCTCTCTGCTCCCCCGCTCCCGGCTAGCTGATTGGCCAGCTGCCACACTGAGCCTGCTCTCTCACTCTCACCTGCGCTGCCAACACACTGAGCAGCACGGTCTGCCCACGAACCGCGCCGCCCCCCGACAACAAACCGCGCCGCAAGCGGAGCCGCCCGCTTTCTTACCCGTCTGTGGAGCCGCACGCTATTGCACCTGCCCACAGAGCGGCCTGACGTGACTCACTGACGTCACTCGTTGCTAGACGCCAAGCGGCCCAGGCGTTAGCAGCGAGTGCAGGGAAGAGGCTCCACCCACCTCCTCCTCCGCTCCTGGTATCGTGTCAGTGCGCCGGGTAACTACATTAGACGAGTCTCTCTCTCAGCGCCGCTGATCGGCTGATGTGAGAAACTGAGAGAGAGACTCAGAGAGGCAGCGGCAGCCGCAGAACAAGCACGGTATATACTCGAGTATAAGCCGACCCGAATATAAGCCGAGGCACCTAATTTTACCCCAAAAAACTGGGAAAACTTATTGACTCAAGTATAAGCCTAGGGTGTCCTAGGCTTATACTTGCCTCACTTTGCCTCACTGTGCCCATGCCTCACTGTGCCCATGACTAGACTGATGTTTAACATGGAAGTCTATGGAAGGAGTGCTTTGAAAAATCGGTTCACCCAGACACCAAACTTTTCAAACTTATAGAGGAGACATGGGGCTACATGTGTGCCAAGTTTGGGGTCCAGAGGACCTACGATCGGCCGGTACCGGGTCCGCAAAATCACTGGAGAAATTACCGTTTAACATTGGAGTCTATGGAAGGGGTGCCCGGTTTTAAAAAATCAGTGCTCCACGGCCGTAAGTCTCCCAGACACCAAACTTTGCACACTTGTAGAGGAGACATTGGGCTACATGTGTGCCAAGTTTGGGGTCCAGGGGTCCCCAAATTTCGGGAGATCAGGCGCAAAAAAAAAAAAAAACAGAGCAAGCAAGTGAGTGTGACAGATGGTCTCGGGGGGGGGGGGCAATTGCCCTGTTGCCCCCCCTGGATCCGCCACTGCAGCTAAATGGGTTAAGCTACATTTGCACGGGCGTTTTAGCGATTACCACAGATGATTGCTGGCTGTGCAAACAGGCACAAATAGATATCAAATCCAGTAGCAGGAATCGGAATCGGTAGATTCTTGCACTGGGGCTAAACGCCCTTGTGAATGTAGCCTAATGCCTTGTACACACGGTCAGATTTTCCGTCGGGATAAACTCAGACGGGTTTTTCCGACGGAATTCCGTTCAAGCCGTCTTGCATACACACTGTCACACCAAATTCCAACTGTCAAGAACGCAGTGACGTACAACACTACGACGAGCCGAGAAAAATTAGGTTCAATGCTTCCGAGCATGCATCGACTTGATTCTGAGCATGCGTGGTTTTTTCTCCATCGGAGTTCCATACAGACGAATGGAATTTCCGTTCTCTTGTGTTCTCTTTCTAAATGTTCTCTTTCTAAGTCCGTCGGAATTTCTGACGGAAAATGTCAGATGGGGCAGATACACGGTCGGAATATCCGATGAAAAAATTCTGTCGGACGTGTGAACGCGGCATTAGAAGACCAAAATAACCCTATAAATTTTATTTTTCTCCCTAGGAGCTGTGAACAATACAGAAGCATTTCTGGAATTTTTTATGATCTTTATTTTTTAATACGTAAACTAAACATTTTTTATAAAAAAGGATATAAAACATTTGTCTAAACACTTGTGGAAAAATGGCAAATTGCTAATTTGGTTTCCCTTTAAATAATGCCTTACCTTGCCTGAAGACATCCATGGAATACAATGTGCAGTCTGCATTCTGAAATAAATATTATAAAGGGGTCAACAGATTATAAAGATATACTACACAGCTGTTTGAGTGCACAGTCTGAGAATAAGAGGCTGGGTTCACACTGCAGTGATGCGGTAACCCTGCGAATCCACTGCGGGTTCCCGCATCACATGTCTCCCGGCGGCAGTTCACATTGCCCTATGCAAACTGCTGGAAGTGTCAATTGAAAGTTAACAACACCCCAATCAATTTGCATAACGCAGTGCAAATTGCAAAAGTGGACAGGAATCGGGATGTATGGTTGAAATCGCACAGAGATCGCATGTGATTTGCAGTGCAGTGCAAATCACATCTGATGTCGGACATCACACCAGTGGGAACCGGCCCAGATGACTGAAAAAACGCTTAGAAAAAAAAAAAAAACAGTAACTTTTTTTTCACTTTTGTCAATTCAGTGTCTAGCCAAGCCTGCCACTTACAGTAACTAACTGGTGTCCAGATTGACCCATTTTATAGCCGTGGCCAACAGTTTTGAGAATGATACAAATATTAGTTCACAAAGTCTGCTTCTTCAGTGTTTTTAGATACTTTTGTCAGATGTTACTGTAGCGGCCTCACCCGCTTTCTCCCTTCTTTTACGGCTGGCTGACTCGTCTAGGGGAACCAGGGAGAAGGGTGAGATGCTGCCACCAGCTCGCACCTCGTGTATGTGTAGAGGTTTAAGCTAAAATCTTTATCTTCGGGTCTGTGTCCCGGTCCGGAGCTTCCACTTCAAAAACTTGCAGGTGGATAGATGAATGTAGAACACTTTGCTCCCAGAAAAGTAAGCCCACACCAGGTGACAGTACAACTTCTATATTTATTTCCGCAGAGATAAATATGCCTCTTTGCAAGCAGACAGGTTGATACAAACACGAACTTGGTGGGGAGAGGGTTCAGGCACAATCCTTTCGGATTAGAGAAGCTGTTAGGAGTTCACAACAACTTTTGGCGCACGGTCGCTGCCACCGACCGTGAGGTTGGTCCCTGCCACAGACCTGGTGAATGATGAGGTCTCTGCCACAGACCTTTGGATAGGTCTCTGCCACCGATCTGATTGTAGTTGGGTCTCTGCAAAGACCATAGAACGTGAACTACCTTCTAATGGCGACCCCTGTTAGGGAGATGATCCATCCCGGATGGTCCCAGAGGCCTGCACTGTCACCAGCCAATGCTGCGCTGGGTCTTCAGGCCAGGTCACCTCCCTGGTTCTCCTCGCCCAAGACTCGGGTCCCCTCACTCGGTGGGCCCCCTAGGTATCTTCTCCCATGCGGGACACAGTCGAAGGTACTGGGTCCCAGGCCTTTGCTAGTACCTCACCTCAGGCTTAAGGTGCCTGGGATGGAACTCAAACTCCCTCGCACCCAGGCCTAGGGCACCTGAGCGCAGACGACAGAACAGCAGCCCCCAGGCTGAAGGTGCCTGGGGCTCGGACCTCGTGCGCAAGATGTCCGCCCCCTTTATACCCTCTCCCAGCAAGCACAGCGGGTTCCCCGCCCCGCCGTACTACTGCCACAAGAGGACACAAAGGGCACGGCCCTACAATGATGGTTCAACCCCAGCCCAAGGCGACAGCGCCACCCAGAGGCCTCAGGGAACTGAGCACCATTATATCCTCCACAAATCAAATTGGCCAAGCTTCCTAACAATTAGTGTATCTGGGTCATACTACCACCCAGATACTCCCCCTAAATGTTAACCCCCGCTCCATTACTATGGTATACTGAAGTATAATTACAAGCATTTTTTAAGTTTCAAAGGCTTTTAATGACAATTACATAGATTTTATGCAAAAAGTCAATATTTGAAGTGTTGAACCTTCTTTTTTAAGACCTCTGCAATTCACCCTGAGATGCTGTCAATCAACTTCTGGGCCACATCCTGACTGATGGCAGCCCATTCTTGCATAATCAATGTTTGGAGTTTGTCAGAACTTGTGTTTTTTTTGTTTTTTTTTCATCCGCCTCTTGAGGATTGACCACAAGTTCTCAATGGGATTACAGTCTGGGGAGTTTTCTGGTCATGGACACAAAATGTTTAGGTTTTGTTCCCCAAGCAACTTGGTTATCACTTTTGCCTTATGGCAAGGTGCTCCATCAGGCTGGAAAGGCATTGTTGGTCACCAAACTGTTCTTGGATGGTTGGGAGAAGTTGCTCTCCCATGATGTTTTTGTAACATTCTTTATTTATGGCTGTGTTCTTAGGCAAAATTGTGAGTGAGCCTACTCCCTTGGCTGAGAAGCAACCCACCCCACACATTAATGGTCTCAGGATGCTTTACTGTTAGCATAACACAGGACTGATGGTAGCACTCACCTTTTTTTCTTCGGACAAGGTTTTTTCCGGATGCCCCAAACAATCGGAAAGAGGATTCATCAGTGAAAATGACTTTTTACCCATTACTCAGCAGTCCAATCCCTGTACCTTTAGCAGAATATCAGTCTGTCTCTGATGATTTTCCTGGAGAGAAGTGGCTTCTTTGCTGCCCTCCTGGACACCAGGTCATCCTACAAAAGTCTTTTGCTTTACTGATGCACTCACACCTGCCTGCTGCATTCCTGAGCAAGCTCTGCACTGGTGGTGCCCCGATCCCGCAGCTGAATCAACTGTAGGAGACGGTCCTGGCACTTCCTGGACTTTCTTTGGCGCCCTAAACCCTTCTTCATCAATGCAGTTGAAATATTTTTTATGGGACTAAGTTAATTTTCATGGCAAAGAGGGATTTTGCAATTAATTGCAATTCATCTGATCACCCCTCAAAACATTCTGGAGCATATGCAAATTGCCATCAAAAAACTAAGGCAGCAGACAAATAGACTATTTGTGTCATTCTCAAAACTTTTGCCAATGGCTGTATTCATACCCAGACATCATATATATATTTTTTTAACCTGTAAGGGAAAAATATAATGTGCTAGTATGCATACTAGCACATTATGTGAAACTTACCGTAGAACGAAGCCCTTCCAACGCCGAGCTGTCACCGATGACAGGGCTTCCATCTTCACCCAGTCTTCCTTCCGGTTCACGGACTCTGGCTATGTAAGTGGCCAGAGCCACGACGACATCACGTTTAGGAGATATTTACAGTACCTCTAGGTAAGCCTTATTATAGGCTTACCTATTGGTAAAATTCAGGTATGGGAGTTTACTCCCACTTTAATCTGGTTGAAAGAAGACACAAGTCCAATCAGTTCAACCCACAGAAGGTCTTTTATCTTAACGCATTCTATGCATTAAGATAAAAAGCCTTCTGTGTGCAGCAGCCCCCCCCCCCCAATACTTACCTGAAGTCCATCTAGATCCAGCGATGTTGTACAAGAGACTCGGCTGTCTGGGATTCCCCTCCTCAGTGGCGCTATTGTCTCCCGCTGCTGTCAGCCAATGAGGGGAGGAAGGGGGCAGGCTGGGCAGCGGCTCCGTGTCTGAATGGACAAAGGCAGCTGTGACTCTGCTCAGGTGACCCCATAGCAAGCTGCTTGCTGTGGGGGCAGTCGACAGGAGGGAGGGACTTGAGAAGAGGAGGATCCAGGCTGCTCTGTGTAAAAGCACTGCACAGAGCAGGTAAAAATAAAGTGTTTGTTATTTTTAACTAAAAAAAAACCAAGACTTTAGTATCACTTTAAATATCTTTTCATCCAGAAGTAAAGTGTGCCCCCTTGTGCTCTGTGATGACCTTAAAGTGAAATAACTCAACACCAAGTTCACTATATAGACATATACATGTTGATCATATCCTCCCTTAATCTACTCTTCTCAAGAGAGAATAAATTTAGTTCAGCTAATCTTTCCTTGTAATGTAACAATTTTTAAAGGGACAAAACATGGGGGAATCTGCATATGTTGTTTTTTTTAATTTATTTTTTATTTGCCTTGACATACACTTTACATTGTTACAATAGTGTAGGGATTGAGGCGTGTTCTGCTATTTACTTGTATTCTCTTCCCATCAAGGTGGACTTGTCAGCCCAGTGTATGGCCCCGTGAAGGATGACCTGTCTCCTTCCTGACGTCAAGGCTGATAACTGACATTATGTATGGGATTATTGGTAGAGGGTAAAACTGGCTATTAAAGCCAAGTTCAACTCAAAAGTGGAACTTCCGCTTATCCGTCTCCTCCCCCCTTCCAGTGCCACATTTGGCACCTATCAGGGGGGAATGGGTACCTGTTTTTGACAGGCACTGTTCCCTACTTTCCGGAGACGCGTCCTCAGAAGTTTGGCCCCATCCTCCTTCCTCTGCCGCCGGACCAATTAGAAAGCGCAGCGTGCTTGGCACATGCGCAGTAGGGAACCGCCGGGTTCCCTGAACAGGAATGGCGGCGGCTGCACCCGACAGCACCAAGGCTGGTCTGGAGAAGAACAGTAAATGAATAGTAAAAAAAAAGTAATTCTTGAGAGGTGAGGCTACACCAATTCAGCAATGGACATTCTGATTAGTACAGGTGCCCAATGGTGACTGGCTCTGCTGGGAGTCAACAAATGGAAGCCTTCACTTACGTGCTCCGCTTTGGCAGGAAGCAGGAACGTATATATATCCAGCAGTGTCCATTCCATAGGTGGAGGGGGAAGTCGGTTTAAAAAATTCTGACTGGTCGAATAGAATCAACTAGAAGAGAGACATGGGGAGACAAGTGAATTCAATGGGGAGAACAGTAAAGCCAACTCCAGGGAAAATAACTTTTTCTGAATCTCCATGAAAAGGGTTAACACGCTCAGGAATTATGTGCTGCACCACTACTCCTATGTGCATGCACGCTTACCTTACTATGTGTGGGGGGGTTAGCTCGGCAGCGGGTGTGTGTGATCCCCTGGATGGGCTCCCCACACAAAAACAGGCCCAGCAGACGGAGGTTGTGGTTTTCAAGATCAAAAAGGTGCGGTTTATTTCTCTATTTACAGTGACAAAAAACACAGCAAAGCAAAAAGAAACATAAACAAAATAAACCCTGGTCAGCTTGACCTCTGACTAAACATGCAGGTTTCCTAACTAACAACTGGGATCAGCCTGGTGCTGTCCTAGTCCCTAAGTCCCTGGTTTAGTAAATGTCCAAACAATTAGCAACACAGGCTTTGTCTCACCGCACAGGGGTTCACTCTCCCTAGACAGTCCACACAGGTCTGGGTCCAGGCATGAGCAAACACCTAATGAATCTGGGAGTTTTTATAGAGGCCTTAAACGAGCTGACAAGCTTCAGCTGGTCTCATCAACTCCCTGCCTGCACGACGCCCAGCCCTCTCCCTAGAGGTATGAATCATCCATGAGCCCACTAGCCTCAGCTGGGCTTCATCAACTCTCTCCCTAGTTGTATAAGTCGGCATAAAGCCTGAATCTGGGAGAAATATACCTACCCCCCTGGATGCAACCAGGTGACTTTACCTTCCTGCTGTCACATACCCCCCCCTCTTGTTTTAACCTTGGGGTTGGAACACCAGCAATCAGGCATTCATGTACTCGAGACAAAGCATCCACATTCCCCATTTGAACGCCAGGGCGATGCTTTACTGTGAAGTTGAATTCCTGTAGGGCCAGGAACCACCTATTCACTCTTCTATTTGTCTCCTTGTTTTGAGCCATCCACTTTAACGGAGCGTGATCCGTAACCATGTCAAAGTGCCTACCTAGCAGATAGTACCGAAGGGAATCTAGAGCCCACTTCACCGCTAAACACTCCTTTTCAACCGTGGCGTAATTTACCTCATGGGACTTCAATTTCCTGCTGAGGTAAATGACTGGGTGCTCTTCCCCGTTCCAGACCTGGGACAATACTGCTCCTAACCCCACATCTGACGCATCACTTTGTACGACAAAGTCTTTAGAGAAGTCGGGTGAGTACAACACTGGCTGGCTACATAAGGCTTGTTTCAAGAATTGGAATGCTGCCTCAGCCTCGGGGGTCCATTTAATCATGACCGACCCTTTCCCTTTCGTCAGGTTGGTTAGGGGCACAGCCTTAGAAGCAAAGTGGGGAATGAAGCGCCGATAATACCCCGCTATTCCCAGAAAGGCTCGTACCTGCTTCTTGCTGTTGGGACGTGGCCAACTCTGGATGGCCTCGACTTTGTTGAGTTGGGGTTTTATTACTCCCCTCCCAATGGTGTACCCAAGATATTTGGCCTCCTCCTGCCCAATGGTACACTTCTTGGGGTTAGCCGTAAACCCCGCTTCCCGGATAGAGTCTAGGACTGCTTGCACTTTTGGCAGATGTGAGGCCCAATCTGTGCTATGGACAATTACGTCATCCAGGTAAGCCGCAGCATACTTCCGATGGGGCCTCAGTATCTGGTCCATTTTCCGCTGGAATGTGGCCGGCGCATTCTGTAACCCGAACGGCATTCTCTTATATTGGAACGCCCCGTCTGGGGTTACAAATGCGTTTTTCTCTTTGGCCGACTTGGCCAGGGGAATTTGCCAATACCCTTTTGTGAGGTCAAGAGTCGTCATGTATTGGGCTGTTCCCAGCCGGTCGATCAACTCATCTATACGTGGCATGGGGTAGGTGTCAAATTTTGTAACTTTGTTCAACTGACGAAAATCGTTACAAAATCGCCAGCTCCCATCCGGTTTAGGCACCAGCACAATGGGACTAGACCAATCACTTTGGGACTCCTCTATCACCCCTAAGTTCAGCATTTTCTGTACTTCCTCCCGTATTGCCTCCCGTCGGGCCTCTGGGATCCGATAGGGTTTTAACTTCACCCTTTCACCGGGCGGGGTAATAATATCATGCTCTACCCCAGATGTTTGTCCCGGCAGCTCAGAGAACACCTCCTTGTTGCGAAGCACAAACTCCTTAACCTCCTGTTGTTGGGGTTGTGACAAGGTGGCTGCTATTCCAACCTCCGGAATCACGCAACCAGTTTGAGCTGGTGACCAAGTTTCTGCGACTAGGGACTCTCTATCCCTCCAGGCTTTCAACAGATTAACGTGATAGATCTGTTCGGGCTTTCGCCTTCCTGGTTGTCTGACCTTGTAATTCACTTCGCTCACTTTTTCCATTATCTCGTAGGGGCCTTGCCATTTGGCAAGGAATTTACTTTCAACCGTAGGGACAAGTACCAATATCCTATCCCCCGGGGAAAAGGTACGGGTCTTGGCTCCACGGTTGTACACTCTCTGCTGTGCCAACTGCGCTTGGGCCAAATGTTCCTTCACGATGGGCATTACCTGTGCAATTCGATCTTGCATCAGGGCGACATGCTCAATCACACTCCTGTGGGGAGAACTCTCACTTTCCCAAGTTTCCTTGGCAATATCCAACAGCCCTCTTGGGTGTCTCCCATACAGTAACTCAAAGGGGGAGAATCCCGTAGAGGATTGGGGCACCTCCCTAATAGCAAACATCAAATAAGGAAGTAGACAGTCCCAATCCTTTCCATCTCTATCCACCACTTTCTTCAACATTTGTTTTAGGGTTTTGTTGAATCTTTCAACCAGCCCATCGGTTTGGGGGTGATACACAGATGTACGCAATTGCGTCACTTTGAACAATTTACACAGCTCTTTCATAACCCGGGACATAAAGGGTGTACCTTGGTCCGTAAGCAGTTCTTTACAAATACCCACCCGGCTAAAAACAAGAGATAGCTCTTTGGCTATGGTTTTGGCCGAGGTATTTCTGAGAGGGATCGCTTCTGGATAACGGGTGGCATAGTCCATTATAACCAATATGTACTGGTGCCCCCTAGCGGACTTGATTATAGGACCTACCAAATCCATTGCGATTCTCTCAAACGGGACCTCAATGATGGGTAGAGGGACCAGCGGGCTACGGAAATGTGGCATCGGGGCTGACCTCTGACACACAGGGCAGGAGGAACAATAATTTTCTATGTCCTTCATCACCCCAGGCCAATAGAATCTCTGTAATACCCTCTCTCGGGTTTTCTCTGTCCCCAGATGACCTCCAAGAATGTGCCCATGGGCCAACTCCAACACCAACTTCCTGTAAGGTTTGGGCACCACAAGCTGCTCAACGGTTTCTTCTGCCCTTTTTGCCACCCGATACAGTAGGTCCTTCTCTACGCTGAAGTATGGGTAAGTGCAGGTATTATCTGGGTTCACTAACTCGCCATCTATTTCCACTACGTTTTCCCGTGCCTTTATTAGGGCGGGGTCTTTTAACTGTTCTGTGGCAAAATTTTCCCTGTGAACCTCAAGATCAGAAAACTCCACAGACGGTAGGTTTTCGTCTGAGGAGGTGGGCTCCTCTCCAGTTTCTTGAGTCTCCCCTGCCAATACTGACAAGGGAAATTCTGGAGAGTCCTCACCACTCTCAGAGGAGTTCTGGCTATCACATTCCTGGTACATAGGGGCACCAGTGGGGGGCTCAGGATCATCCCACAGTTCCCAGAACTTCGGAAAATCCCTTCCCACAATGGCATCATGCGGTAATTGAGATACTAACCCCACTGGATGAGAGAGGGTACCTTTGGGGGTCTCGAAACACACTGTAGTCACTGGATGCTCTCGGGTGTCCCCATGCACACAAATAACAGCTACCTTGCTATTCCCAGAGACCTCTGTTTTAACTAATTCAGCCTTTATCAGGGTCACAAGGCTACCTGAATCCAGCAATACCACAACATTTCTACCATTAATACACATTTTGCATAAATGTTTCTCAGTTCCCCGAATGGCAGTGCATGCGACTGTCGCACACAGCGACTGACGTCGGTCCGTCAGAAAGTCACATTGCATAGGTTCCTCCACAACCGGGCAATTTGCTGCAATATGTCCCGCTTGCCGGCAGCGGTAGCAAACAATCCTTTTGGCTGCCTCTTGAGCCCCTGACTTCCCAGGCTGTTCTCGCCAAACTTTGGGTAGAGCTCCCACCCTCTCACTCTCTCCACCCTCACCCCTTGGAATCCTCTTATCCGCCCCTGGGGATGGTCTGGTCTTAGGGTGGAAAGTCCGAGAGTCTCTGGAAGAGGCCGTCAGGTTCTCTGTAGCCAAGTATTTCTCTACACGATCCACAAGACCACCGGCCGTCTCTGGGTCTCCATGGCTTACCCACTTTTGGATGGCAGTAGGAAGAGCTCTCAAAAACCGATCCATTACAACACGTTCCACAATCTCTGGTGCGGACAAAGTCTCTGGCTGTAGCCACTTCCTGCTCAGGTGAATGAGATCATACATTTGAGACCTGGGGGGTTTTCCAAGCTGGAAAGTCCAGTTATGCACACGCTGAGCCCGGACAGCCAGGGTGACACCCAGCCTTGCCAATATTTCAGCTTTTAGCATCACATAGTCTTTTGCTTGGTCAGGCTCTAGGTCATAGTAAGCCTTCTGCGATTCACCAGTTAACAGAGGAGCCACCAGTCCAGCCCACTGCTCCTCAGGCCACTTTTCTCTTTCAGCAGTCCTTTCAAATGTGGTCAAAAATACCTCTGGATCATCCTCTCCAGTCATTTTTGTCAATAAACGACTCACCCCAAAGGACGCGGTATTAGTGGGACGGCTTTCCTCACTGGTCTGCGGACGTTGCTGCATTACTGCTTCCATTTGTTGTAGTCTCTGCTCTTGCTTCTGTAACAGGTCTATGAAGCGGGCCTCAGATTGCTGCTGGGCTGCAAGGCTCTGTTGATGAGCTTGCTGCTGGGCTGCGAAGCTCTGTTGTTGAGCTGCAAGGCTCTTTTGCAAACCTGCATTTGTCTGCTGTTGATTGGCATTTGCTAGAGCCAGCTGTTTCAGTATCTCCTCCATGCTGGCTTAAAAAAAAACTGCCACTGGTTCTCCACCAACTGTGGGGGGGTTAGCTCGGCAGCGGGTGTGTGTGATCCCCTGGATGGGCTCCCCACACAAAAACAGGCCCAGCAGACGGAGGTTGTGGTTTTCAAGATCAAAAAGGTGCGGTTTATTTCTCTATTTACAGTGACAAAAAACACAGCAAAGCAAAAAGAAACATAAACAAAATAAACCCTGGTCAGCTTGACCTCTGACTAAACATGCAGGTTTCCTAACTAACAACTGGGATCAGCCTGGTGCTGTCCTAGTCCCTAAGTCCCTGGTTTAGTAAATGTCCAAACAATTAGCCACACAGGCTTTGTCTCACCGCACAGGGGTTCACTCTCCCTAGACAGTCCACACAGGTCTGGGTCCAGGCATGAGCAAACACCTAATGAATCTGGGAGTTTTTATAGAGGCCTTAAACGAGCTGACAAGCTTCAGCTGGTCTCATCAACTCCCTGCCTGCACGACGCCCAGCCCTCTCCCTAGAGGTATGAATCATCCATGAGCCCACTAGCCTCAGCTGGGCTTCATCAACTCTCTCCCTAGTTGTATAAGTCGGCATAAAGCCTGAATCTGGGAGAAATATACCTACCCCCCTGGATGCAACCAGGTGACTTTACCTTCCTGCTGTCACATATGGTACAACTTTTTATTTGTGGGTTTGCTTCCAGTGCACCCGGTCACCTCCAGCCATCACCCCTTCTGCTTTTGCAGTCGGTTTAGTGAGTAACCAAGGTTTTTTTTTTACCAGGTGTTCTCTATTTGTTTGTTCTTGTTGGCGGTTCATGTTGACAGTAGCATGTCAGCGGTTCTTCTTGGCAATAGCATGTCGGATCCCAAGTGCAAGGAAGGAGTCCCCCTGTTTTGGGCCTCTCCTCTATCTTGATCTACTTATAGCAGTGTTTCTCAACTCCAGTCCTCAAGGCGCCCCAACAGGTCATGTTTTCAGGATTTCCCTCAGATGAAACAGCTTTGGTAATTACGAAGGCAGTGAAACTGATCAAATCACCTGTGCAAAATAATGGAAAGCCTGAAAACATGACCTGTTGGGGCGCCTTGAGGACTGGAGTTGAGAAACACTGACTTATAGTACTGTAGTGCTCCCCTTCAGGGTCCTGACATTAACAGCCTGGACTATTGTCTCCTACTGGAGACTACCTCCAACTCCATTCTGCTCTATCGGGCATGGCCCCCTATTCCAAGGAGGGGTTTTCTGCAACATTGCAGGATTTTATGCAAAAGTTGTCACTTTTGAGTGCTGGCACCTCTGAATGTAGAGGGCATAAACGTGCCCCTACACCTTCACCACCAAAATCCCTTTCGGATACTCCTGCAGCTTTTGCCACCTCTGAACCTTTCGCTGTGGATGCTTGCCCCCCCCCCTCCCAAAAAAACCACTCCCAGCACAAATTTTCTGCCCCTCAAATTTCCCCTCCGAGTTCATATCCTCTCCCCTCCCACTCCAAATCCCCCCTCCCAGCACAAATTCCCCCTCCTAGCACAAATACTCCCCCCTTCAAAAAATTTCCCTTTCTAGCACAAATACTCCTCAATCATTCTTACTAGCAAAAATCCCCCCATATCACATCTTCTAGCACAAACCTCCCAAATGTTCCCTCCTAGCACAAATTTCCCTAAATATCCACTCCCAGCACATCCACCTAAATTTAACCTCCTAGAACAATTCTTACCCCCCGCCACCCCCCATATTCCCTCTCACAACAGAACCCCCCAATCTCCTCGCAGCGCACCCCCTACAAACCTCACGTGATGCCACAGAGCCCAGGGCAGACTCCCTTCCTGCCCACCCCTTGTCCCGACCTTTAGTGGGGGTCTGGTAAATATGTCATATTTACTGGCCTCTTCATTCCCTGAATGAACACAATAGTAGTTTATTTTTATAGAGAATGTAATTTGATATTTTCGGTGGGGGATGGAGGTCCCTGTCAGGTAGGCTGTACAGGACTCTGTGACTTCCAACAGGAGCCCTGCATTTCCTACTCAAAGATGTTCTGTGTGGTGATTGGATACATTTGGACAAATATTGTTCTCCTCCCAAAGAAATTTTAGAACAGTACACATCTAACAAGACTTTTTTTTTTAAAGAAGTAGGCTGTTCTTGCTACAGACCCTGCTATTTCTCAGATATTTCTCTCAAAACACTGACTGTACCTTAGAAGCACTTCCCAAATATCTGTTTTCTCTAGCTGGCCCTGCTCTGGAGCCTGCTGTTGCTGTGATGTCAAACCCTAGAGCAGGGGTCTCAAACTGGTGGCCCTCCAGCTGTTGCAGAACTACAATTCCCATGATACATTGCAAGGCAGACAGTTACAAGCATGAACCCCATAGGCAGAGGTATGACGGGACTTGTAGTTCCGCAACAGCTGCAGGGCCGCCAGTTTGAGATCCCGGCCCTAGCGGAATGGATTCAACTCATGTCAGAGGATGCTGCTGCTATTCTCGCTAATCCTGTAACATTCGAACACTGAGAGCTTATTTCTTCTGCCTTGCGTTATTGTGTGGATGGCTCATCTAATTTTGCAACATGAGTGTTATCTCTGTGGATATGCAGAGAACAGTGTGGTTGAAATGTTAGTCTGCAGAACAGCAATCCAAAAAGCACCTACTCCGCATGCTCTTTGATGGTGAACACCTTTTTGACGCCTCATTGAACTACTTTATCGAGGATGTCACCGTGGTAAAAGCATCCATTTACCTATGTAATCTAATGATACAATGTAAAATAAGATTTAATTAGGTTCTTTGATAGCACCTGATGACAAACAGCAATACAGAGTATATATACGATGCCTTGAAAAAGTATTCACACCCCTTGAAATTTTCTACATTTTGTCATGTTACAACCAAAAAATGTAAATGTATTTTATTGGGATTTTATGTGATAGACCAACACAAAGTGGTACATAATTATGAAGTGGAAAGAAAATGATAAATTGCTTTCAATTTTTTTTACAAATAAATATCTGAAAAGTGTGGCATGCATTTGTATTCAGCCCCCTTTACTCTGATACCTCTAACTAAAATCTAATGGAACAAATTACCTTCAGAAGCAGTGGCACCACTAGGGTTGGTGTCACCCGGTGCGGAAAAAATTGGTGTCCCCGCTCAGTACAGACCCCCCACCTGAGCACAGACCCCCCTCCACTAACTGCAGATCCCCCTCCCGCAGTATAGATCCCCCTCCCTCAGTACAAACCCCCTTCCTCAGTATAGACCCCCCTCCCTCAGTATAGACCTCCCCCTCAGTACAGACCCCCCTCACTAAGTACAGACCCCCTTTCCTCAGTATAGACCCCCCACTAAGTACTGACCCCTCCCTCAGTACAGACCCCCCATCAGTATAGACACCCACCTCAATCAGTACAGACCCCCCTCTCTCAGTATAGATACCCCCTCAGTGCAGACCCCCCCATCAGTATAGACACCCCCTGAGTGCAGACCCCCCCATCAGTATAGACATTCCTATCCGTGGTAGACCCCTTCCCATCAGTATAGGCCCCCCTCCGTGCAGCCCCCCCTCATCAGTATAGACACCCCCCTCAGTGCAGACACCCCCCCCATCAGTATAGACACCCCCTCAGTGCAGACCCCCTCATCAGTATATACACCCCCTCAGTATAGACCCCGCTCAGTGCAGACCCCCCCCATCAGTATAGACACTCCCCTCAGTGCAGACCCCCCCATCAGTATAGACCCCCCTCAGTATAGACACCCCCCCTCCATCAGTACAGACCACCCCTCAGTGCAGACCCCCTCGATCAGTATAGACCCTTCCTCTACCCTCCCATAGCACCCCACCTGCACATGTCCATCTACATATAGTAAAGTGTACAAACCTCAGAACAGGGCAGATGGATATACACAGCGGTGTGTGTGTCTCGGGCTCCTCCTCCTCCTGTGTGGATGTAAACAGAGAGGAGGGGGAGGGCGCTTCAGTCGGCATCGCTAAGGGACAAAGGTGCGAGACCCGAGAGGCACAGACCAGTGTAGGGCAGCGGGCAGTGTTAGCAGTGCCACTACCCACGGGTGTCACCCCTCTGCCACCCCCCCCCCAGCGAACCCACTGTTCAGAAGTCACCTAATTTGTAAATAGAGTCCACCTGTGTGTAATTTAATCTCAGTATAAATACAGCTGTTCTGTGAAGAGGTTTGTTAGAGAACCTTAATTAACTAACCGCATCATGAAGGCCAAAAGGAACACACCAGACAGGTCAGGGATAAAGTTGTTGAGACATACCAAGCTTTGAACATCTCATGGAGCACTGTACAATCCATCATCCAAAAATGGAAAGCGTCTGGCACAACTGCAAACCTACCAAGACATGGCAATCCACCTAAACTGGCAGGCCAGGCAAGGATAGCATTAATCACAGAAGCAGCCAAGAGGCCCATGGTAACTCTGGAGGAGCTGCAAAGATTTCCACAGCTCAGGTGGGAGAATAATCTGGTCTTTATGGAAGAGTGGCAAGAAGAAAGCCATTGTTGAAAGAAAGCCATAAGAAGTTCCATTGCACTTTGTGAGAAGTCATGTGTGGGCACAGCAAACGTGGAAGAAGGTGCTCGGCTCAGATGAGACCAACATTGAACTTTTCGGGCCTAAAAGCAAAATGTGTGGCGGAAAACTAACACTGCACATCACCCTGAACACACCATCCCCACCGTAAAACATGGTGGTGGCAGCATCATGTTGTGGGGATGCTTTTCTTCAGCAGGGACAAGGAAGCTGGTCAGAGTTGATGGTAAAATCGAGTGAGCCAAATATAGGGCAATCTTAGAAGAAAACCTATGGGAGTCTGCAAAAGACCTGAGACTGGGGCGGAGTTTTTTTTTTTTTTGGTTGGCATTCCACTTAATTTGTTTGCAAATTATTTCTCTCACCTCTCCAGTAAGAGCTGCTCCGGGGCTTGGTTTCTGCAAGTAAAAAAAAAAAAAAAGTCAGTCAGTTATATTCTTCTCTCTACCCTTACCTTTGTTGTGCAAAGTTGTACAGTATCCATTTCTGCACTGAAATTGTTTATTCTGGTTTCACTGCAAATTGTGAGATTGTCACAGCGTGCAATAAAAATCGCAGCCTGACTGTACTTGGCCCTCCCCATTTATTGGATTTAAACAGGGCCAGACGTATAGGGGTCGCAGAAGTCACCATTGCGAATGGGCCCCAAGCTGCAGGGGCCCAAGTGCCCTCCCCTGAGTGAGAGAAGAGAGGGAGCCCGGGGAGGAGCCTGGAGCCGAGTGACCAAGACTAGCAGAAATCTAGCCAGGGCAAGTAAGGGCAGATCAATCATCTGCCCTTGAGTAAGGGCAGATGATTAATGTAGCATTTACTTCCTGGAATCCATCTGCCTTTAGTGCAAGCTCTAGAACATTCTCCAATGTCCCAGAAACAGGGGGAGACACCAGTGGAGTTGTCAGGATGAGTCATCCAGCCCTGACTCACTGGAACCTCACCCAGATTCCTTAGCTCAGGCTTAGCCCTGAGCTAAATTAAATGCACCTACTCTAAACTCTATTGCCGCATACACACGATCAGAAAATCGCAGATTTTTTTCCAACGGAATCTTGGCTCAAACTTGTCTTGCATACACACGGTCACACCAAATTCCAACTGTCAAGAATGCGGTGACGTACAACACTACGACGAGCCGAGAAAAATTAAGTTCAATGCTTACGAGCATGTGTCGACTTGATTTCGAGCATGCATGGTTTTTGGCACGTCGGAATTGCATACAGACGATTGAAATTTCCTCCAAGAACTTTTCTTGTCGGAAAATTTGAGAACCAGCTCTCAAATTTTTCTTGGCGGAAATTCCGACAGAAAAATTCCGATGGAGCCTACACACAGAATTTCCGACCAAAAGCTCACATCAGACTTTTCTTGCTGGAATTTTCGATCGTGTGTACGGGGCATAACACTACTTCTAGCACACACTAGAGCGGGCTAAATATTTCTATAAAGATTTTTAGCTTCCCGTAGCCGCCAGAGTCCCATCTCACCTGGAGCCCACCATAGATGTGGTTCAAACCCTCGTAGGCACCGTTGTAATTGCAGTTGTTGATGTATTGGAGATTGGTGGTGCCGCAGGCCCCTCCATAAAAATCAGTAGGCTGTAAATAGAAGATAAAATTATTTCATTGTACAGTAATAAATAAATCACCATAAAATCCCATCGGTTAATAATTAGGGACCCTCACCATGCCATGCTGTGCTACTATATTGTAAACAGTCTTAATGTTTTCAGCATTAGTGTATCTTCGGTAAAACTCCTCCTGTCTCTTCACCACGCCTGTAACGCACAAAAAAAACGCATATGGATGTGAAATATAGTTGCATTAGACCGCTGAATGCCTGATTTCAGTTTTCAACTACTGTGTAGCAACTCTATGTAGACACAAATTTCATAGGTAACAGCACTGGCTAAACTAAAAAAAAAAAGGTTTCCTGATTTTTGAATGAATAGAGTGAAATAAAGGCTTTTTATTTATTTAACTTGACTGCTAAGTGTATGGAAGTTGCCATGAAAGTCCTCAAGGCTGAACCTGTCAGTAAATTTTATGGAAATGTCAATAGGCGCAGTTAGTCTTGCAGGCTTATGGCTTTGTCCTGGTTCTTTTGACACTCAAACAAGTGTCCACGTTGGAAGATTTCCCCTCTTAAGGACAGCTCAAAATTTGGGATTTTCCCATCACATTTAGTTCTAGTGAAAATAGGAGAAGGTAAATCTTCTCAGTGGAGACAAAGAAAGTAATAAAACCTGACAGATTCTAACCTTTCCATGATCGATCCCAAAAAAGTGTTTTTGATTTAGATACACTTTAAGGCAGTGCCCTAACTACAAATGACAGGGCCCTATAGCAAAATTTTGATGGGGCCCCAAACATGCTAGCCACCCCTTACTTTTATGCATACCTGAAGATAGCCTCCTTTACTGTAGACTTAATATAGCTCTCTCTTACATTACGACCCCTGGTATGAGCCCTTTCCAACATAGAGTAGGTCATTCTCTCCCTAAAACAGATGTGGGTGACATGATGCACTTGAACTTAAAGTGAAACGAAACCCTCCAATCCTTTACAGCCAGTTTAGTTCCACTTTAAGGCTCGGTTCACACTGGAACTGGCTGCGGATCACACAGGAACGCTGTGCGTCCCCAATCTCCAATTCAGGGATGAATGAGGGCCGAACCTTTCCTGAATTCGGCCCTAAAAACGGAGCCACAGATGCACAGTGTTTCTGTGCAGTGCGCTCTGCAGCCGCCCCAGATATATGTGAACCGGCTCTATAGAGAGCCGGTCACATTCTCCTGCTATGTGAATTGGATGCGGTGAAACGCGCATCCAATTCGCATAGGTGTGAACCTAGCCTAAATGTTTGTTTTTGGGTTTAATACCCCTATAAAGTGTATTATTAGTCAATTTTATTAGTTTTACATATGAGTATGGAAGAAAAAAATTAATGTGCAAAATATGTATTTATAAATCATTTATACTCTCTCTTAGATAAAATAAAGTCCCTACTCGTCCCTGAAGAAGCCCAAGTCAGGCGAAACATGTAGGACTGCAAGTTGGTGACTTACAAGGAAAGAGTGCACTGCGCTGTATTCTCTTTTCCTTTTATTAATGCTATGTAATTCATGAATAAACTTTATATATTTTTATGCAATTTATTCAATTTTGTTTGTTTGTTTAAAACTTTCAAGCAATACTATTAAGCACTGTTAGGCCCCTTTCACACTGGGGCGTTTTTCATGCGGTTTAGCGCTAATATTAGCGCTATTATACCGCATGAAAAATTTGTGCCCTGTATTCTTCAATGTGAAAGCCCGAAGGCTTTCACACTGAAGCGGTGCGCTAGCAGGACCGCTCCAAAAGTCCTGCTAGCCGCATCTTTACAGCGGTGAAGGAGCGGTGTGTTCACCGCTGCTTTACCGGGCGGTATTAACCCTTTTTCGGCCGCTAGCGGGAGTTAAATTCACCCCCCTAGCGGCCGCATACCGCGGTAAGAACGACGGTATAGCAGCGCTGAAAATCGCGCTGCTATACCGCCACCGCACCTGCCCGCCCCAGTGTGAAAGGGGCCTTAAAGTCCCACGCATCTCCCCATCTTTGGGGTTTCTATACAATGAGTATGGAAGAGCTTTTACTGCTGTCTGTTTGCCCTCTGAGAAAATGTGCCCTGTCAATTTGACCTGGCAACCATTGTCATTAGGAGAAAAAGTGATGAGTAATCCAAAGCTGAACCCTGAGATAAGCAAATATTGTATAAACACAAGAGGCACGAGTATTCTTTCTTGAATCTTGGTGTGCTTTGTGTATTTCTTCCAGATCTGTGCAGTAATCAAGTGTGAAACTTTACCTCTTTGTAGGAGCTTCCTGTAATAAAGACCGGTCACTGCTGCTTTCTCTCCTTGTGCAGGATGACTGGTCTTGTCTCCCCCCCCCCCCCCCTTGATTTTTCGGCAACCAGTCTGTAGTGGGTGGAGCTTGCTGGGCTCCTCCCACAGCTCTGCTCTCTGCACAGTCTATGTACAGCACAGTGATGATGTCACTGCTACTTTTTTAAGGTAATATCTGGGTTTGAAAAGGCACTCGGTGCAGGTGCACAAGAAGTGAACTTATATTCTTTGCGGCTATTGAGTTTATATATTTAAATAAAAGTTTTGTGCCTGGAGTTTAGCTTTATGGTTGTCACTAGGGGTGTTGCGATTCAGATGTTTGCGATTCTGCATCAATGCTGAGAGTCGGCCGAATCGATTGCCGATTACATCATCCGGAGCCCTGGGCGGTGCTCTGCCTCTCCTGGAGAAAAACAGAGGCAGAGCCTACCTGGTGGATAAAGCCCCCTCCCCTTCCCCGCCCAGTGCAGTATGCAGTGAGATAGACACTGAAGCAGAAAGTCAGCTGATGAGCTGACAGCAGTAGAGTGGACGGGGAGGAGCTAGAGGAGACCCCACATAAGGAGAAGCTTTACTGGAGGCACGGGAAGGGAAAAGAGAGGCATAGACACACTGAGCATGAAGGAGGGGGAATCGACTGACACCGAGAGCAGGTGAGTGCCAGTGTCACTGATCCCATCCCTCCACTACCATCCCTCTGCCTGATCCCATCACCCCCCCCCCCCCAGCACCATCCCTCTGCCACTGATCCCATCCCTCCCACCACCATCCCTCTGCCCCTGATCCCATCCATCCACAATGCCTCTGCCCCGCTCCCATCCATCCCTCTGCCACTGATCTCATCTATCCCACCATCCCTCAGCCACTGATCCCATCCATCCCACCATCCCTCTGCCCCTGATTCCTTCCATCCCTCTGCCACTAATCCTATCCCATCCCCACCACCATCCCATCCATCCCACTGATCCCATCCCATCCCCACCACCATCCTTCTGCCTGATCCCCCGCCACCAACATCCCTCTGTCACTATCACTTATATTTTGTGCATTTAGGACAGGAATGCATTTCAGGTCTTTGTTAAAACAATCTACTGAGCAGCCCAGAACTAATTTGTGAGTGAGTCAATCTATTCCACATTTTCACAGCTCTTAAGGCAAAGAAGCCTTTCATGTTTTTCTTCTAGATGTAAAGAATGCCCCTTTGTTCTCTGTAATGAACTTAACATGAATAACTTGTAGCACTCTTTTGGAATGGTTATGAGAATTACGCTCCCCAAAAATAGGATATTGCGCTAAGAGCAAATTAAATTTAAAAAATTGGAGTTCTTCTGGCTGCTTGAATATTTGAATAAAATCCATGGGCATTAATCCTGATGCATCGTGGAATCTAATCGAATCGTTGACAAGGTAATCATAATCAAATCTTGAAAAACCAGCACCCCTAGTTGTCACTGGAACAAGAATAGAGAGGAAATCTTACAATAGGCAGACTTGATTTAGTGACAGCTATCTTCTAGGAGGAAGTTCTCATCACTTTAAAGAGGATTGCTTTCTTTGGGCCAGCAAGTGAGAGGACATTTCCCCAACTGGACACAGACAGCCAGAAACAAAACTAACACAAGTCTTAAACATTCGCTATCCCAAAAACAGCTGTGGCTCTACAGTAAATGCAGTTTAACTTAATATCTATGAAAGTCGTTTCTACATATTGTTCCTTTCTTAAATTACTATCATGGTACTTTCTGTAAGCTTACCAGGAGCCACTACAGAATCCTTAGTTCCAGAAAAGATAAAGACTTTATCATTTTGGAGGTTTGATAAAGGATCAATGAGGGAGCTGCTCGCATAACTCTCAGCCTTGGAGAAGAGGTTATTCATATTGATGCTGTTGGAGAATAACATGCATGTGGTGGTTGCGGAGGCCAAACTTCCAGATGCACAGTAATAAGGTCCTGCGTTTAAATGAGAAGAAAAGTAATTACTGCTGTACTTTGTTGAAGATTGTAGCAACACCTTATTGGTTGTGTGTGTAGCTTACAAGTAAAATACAACCCCAATTCCAAAAAAGTTGCAACAATGTGAATAGAATAAAAAATGTTTGAAAAATGTTTAAACTGAGAAAATGTACCACTTTAACCACTTGACCTCCCAGAAGATTTACCCCCTTTTAAGACCAGGCCATTTTTTTTTGCGATACGTCACTGCGTTATTTTAACTAACAATTGCGCATTCGTGCAACAATGTATCCAAATACTTTTTTTGTCCCTTTTCTTCCACAAATAGAGCTTTCTTTTGGTGGTATTTGATCACCTCTATAGTTTTTATTTTTTGCGCTATAAACAAAAAAAGACCGACAATTTAAAAAAAAAAATATATAGTTTTATTTTTTACTATAAATCACATCCAATAAAATAAAATAAAAAATCTAATTTCTTCATCAATTTAGGCCAATATTTATTCTTAAGGGGAGGGTCCTTACATATGGTTTGCTCACTTCACTGTTGTGGATGAATGGGGCAGCAAAGGAGAGTGAGTAAGGTTGTTTGTTAAGGTATGTGTTTCTTTGCTCTGAGTAAACAAAGTACAGGTTCACCTTAAGAGCCCATTCACACAGGGGCAACACGACTTCCAGCGCGATTTTATGAGGCAACTCAGACACGACTTCAGTATGAATCACAGCGCGACCTGGAGCTATTTACAAGGCAACTCCAAGTTGCCTGCAGGACAAGAGACATTCCAGTGGCCAATCAAACAAGAATCAGCTCTGTGGGAGGGAGGGGGGAGGGAGAGGTTTGCCTGAGAAATGTACGTTCTCTTCCTGGAGAGTTGTTCCTATTAAGACAGTGATCCGACTTCAGCGGCAACTCCCATTGAAATGAATGGTTACAGGTCGCCTAGGAGTCGGATTGAAGTAGTACAGGGACCTTTTTTGAAGTCGGAGCGACTGCAGTAGTGTGCATTAAGACGGCTCCATTAACTTACATTGATTTTCTCAGCCAGCACGACCTGAGGCGACTAGGGGCGACCTGGGGCGATTTGAAGTCGGATCCAAAGTTGCCCCTGTGTGAATGGGCTCTTACTCACAGTATTCTGACAAGAAGCTTAGGTCAGTGCAGATGCTGTTCAGACAGAATTATATAAGATAGAAAGTCAGGGTAGCTAGCAGACAGATAAAAACTTAGCATGTGTCTCACATACAGTATCTCACAAAAGTGAGCACACCCCTCACATTTTTTCAAATATCTTTCTAGATATTTTCATGTGACAACACTGAAGAAATGACACTTTGCTACAATATAAAGTAGTGAGTGTACAGCTTGTATAACAGTGTAAATTTGCTGTCCCCTCAAAATAATTCAACACACAGCCATTAATGTCTAAACCGCTGGCAACAAAAGTGAGTACACCCCTAAGTGAAAATGTCCAAATTCCAAATTGGGCCCAAAGTGTCAATATTTTGTGTGGCCACCATTATTGTCCAGCACTGCCTTAACCCTCTTGGACATTAAGTTTACCAGAGCTGCACAGGTTGCCACTGGAGTCCTCTTCCACTCCTCCATGACCATATCACGGAGCTGGTGGATGTTAGAGACCTTGCGCTCCACCTTCCGTTTGAGGATGCCCCACAGGTGCTCAATAGGGTTTAGGTCTGGAGACATGCTTGGCCAGTCCATCACCTTTACCCTCAGCTTTTTTTAGCAAGGCAGTGGTCATCTTGGAGGTGTGTTTGGGGTCGTTATGTTGGAATACTGCCCTGCGGCCCAGTCTCCGAAGGGAAGGGATCATGCTCTGCTTCAGTACGTCACAGTACATGTTGGCATTCATGGTTCCCTCAATGAACTGTAGCTCCCCAGTGTAGGCAACACTCATGCAGCCCCAGACCATGACACTCCCACCACCATGCTTGACTGTAGGAAAGACACACTTGTCTTTGTACTCCTCACCTGGTTGCCGCCACACACGCTTGCCACCATCTGAACCAAATATGTTTATCTTGGTGTCATCAGACCACAGGACATGGTTCCAGTAATCTATGTCCTTAGTCTGCTTGTCTTCAGCGAACAGTTTGCGGGCTTTCTTGTGCATCTTTAGATGAGGCTTCCTTCTGAGATGACAGCCATGCAGACCAATTTGATGCAGTGTGCAACGTATGGTCTGAGCACTGACAGGCTGACCCCACACCTCTTTAACCTCTGCAGCAATGCTGGCAGCACTCATATGTCTATTTCCCAAAGACAACCTCTGGCTATGACACTGAGCACATGCACTCAACTTCTTTGGTCAACCATGGTGAGGCCTGTTCTTAGTGGAACCTGTCCTGTTAAACCGCTGTTTGGTCTTGACCACCGTGCTGCAGCTCAGTTTCAGGATCTTGGCAATCTTCTTATAGCCTATCATGTCTGTTTTTAATGCAATGTCCTCTGAGGGCCCGAAAATCACAGGCATCCAATATTGCGTTTTGACATTGTCCCTTGTTTCTTTGATGATATTATGTATTGTACATGATATATTTAAAGCACGCTGAGGAACATTGTTCTGAAAGTGTTTGACAATTTTTAGATGCAGCTTTTGACAGATTGGTGAACCTCTGCCCATCTTTACTTCTGAGACACTCTGACTCTATATGATGCATTTTTATACCCAATTATGTTACTGACCTGTTGCCAATAAACCTAATTAGCAAAATGTTCTTCCAGCTCTTCCTTGTTAGTAACACTTAGACGTGTTGCTGCCATCAATTTCAAAATTTTCCATTGTGAATAAAATATGGGTTTATGAGGTTTGCAAACCATTGCATCGTTTTTATGTAGATTTTACACAGTGTCCTAAACTTTTTTGGAATTGGGGTATTAAAAAATAAAATAAGACCTTACGCTTTATGAATGTGTTATTTATCAATCCTTTTATTTCAAGTCAGGAAGTTTTATTTTTTGTATTGTTACTTATATCACAAAATTTTAACCAGGTAAAGAAGGTGACTGCAAACGTTGTTGTTTAAATGCCATGTCCTCCTCTACTTTGAAATGTTTCCTGTATATTACAAATCTGCAATATTTTTTAACATTTGTTAATAAAAAAATTTAAACGTTTTGTTGAAGAGTGGTACACTATGGAACTCGCTATCAAAGCAAATGTAAACTCGAACTGAATAATAGTAATTTTTTGCTAAGCACTGTGTATTTTTAAATAAATACACTTTTAATAAAATACTTGTTTGCAATTTTTATCATACTTTATTGCATCTCAGTGCTGCTGACACCTTTGCTGCCACTTTTACATGCACTACAGGCTGCATGGAATTTCTGCTGAATGTGTGCTGAAACAACCACCTCTTGACTCCATTGAAAACCCATGTGACAGGGTAGCAACACAATTGGGAGACTCGGATTACAGCATTGTCACCCTATAACAGAAAGTGCCTGAACAAGGACCTTAATGGCGGATCAACAACAATTATTTGAAGTAAAACTGCTGAATTTAAAAATATTGGAAATTATTTTTCAGATTACCCTAATGGGTTAAAAGGTTATTTGAGATTTGAATGATTGTAAACTCAATCTACTTTAAATACATAAAATCCCAAGATTGATTCACTATTGATGTATAAACATTTTGGGGTAAAAATGTATTTCTACATTTGCCAGCAAACATAATTATTACATTTTGAGAGCCATTGAAAAAAACATTACCTCCAGCAAAGAGAGCTGCTCCAATGATCTTCTTAGACTGAGCAACATGGAACTGATTGGCCATATATGATCCTGATGATAATCCAGACACTGAGATGGCGGAATCCAAATTGTATGAGCCTGCAAAGATTAAATGGATTAGATACATACAATTCCTAGCCAGGATCAAAAGGAAATGTTACCAGCAATCACAAAGCTAATATCAAATATGCAAATAGTCAAGAAATCATAAAACATTATATATATTTTCATACTTTTGGCTCTGTATGCCACCAGAAATAAATTCAAACTTTTAGGAACTGCAACCATTTTTATACACAGTCCCCCTGTTTTCAGGGGCTCAAATGTAATTGAACAAATATATTCATAAACAAAATGTTAATTTTTTATATTTTGTTTAGAATCCTTTACTGGTGTAGCGGGGGTCTAAATCTAGGGGGTACACCTGGGTGGTAGTATGACCCAGGTGTGTATAAATCATAAGAGGATTTGGACCATTTTCAGTCGTGGAGGACTTTGGTGGTGTACTATTCTTCTTGGCCTGGGGTGGTGGTGTTCCCACAGGTCGAGGTAGAATCACTGCCGCAGTGCTGTCCTATTTGTCCCGTTCCGGCGGTGGTACAGCGGGGGCGGAGAACCTGCTGTGGCGTCATGGGAGGAGATAAAGGGGAGAGACGCCCTCGCCATGAGGTCTTCTGCATCCGGCGCCCAGGCACCTTAGGCCTGGGTGCGGTCGGTCCGGAGTTCCAGCCCAGGCGCCCATGACCTGGTCGGAGCAGTGTTGGCGTCCATCTCAGGCACCTTAAGCCTGGGGTGAGGTACTACACCGGAGGCCTGGGGCCCAGTGACTTCGACTGGGCTCCGCAAGGGTGGATGAGTCTGAGGGACCCTGAGGTGGATGGGGCCCATGTCTGAGGTGAGGAGGCCGGAGAGGTTACCCGTCTGAAGAGCCCGGAGCAGCATCAACCCGGTGACGGAGGGGCCTCTGGTAACTCCCTTGGAGGGACATCTTCCCCCTGACAGGGGCCACAATGCAGCGAAGGTACTCCAGTTCATGTTCTCCAGAGTCGCTGGTAGAGACTCAAAGGTTTCAAGTTTCTCTCTCTAGCCGATGGCTATAGCAACCGCTGGTGAAACCACAGTGGTTTAGTTTATTATCAGGACAGTGCCTCGACCTGCTCACCCCACCGTGTTGAACTGTTTATGGGTCCCAATCAGTCGGCTGACAAAGAACTGTTTAATTGTGTGCTACAATAAAACAAGTGTTGGATCCTTATCGGTGTGTGGTACTCTGGTTAATGGGAGCGAAGGGAAGTGTCAGCACAGAAGGACTTGGTATTCCTGCAGAAACACACAGGCCCGAGGAAAACAATAGGTACTGGCCTTCACCTCACCCGCTGCAATGGGGAGGACATGGGCCGTAGCGCATCTCACTCTCACATACAAGATACCCCTAGAAAAGAGCTATCGGAAACCCGATTCACATGAGGAGAGAGTGGGGCCGCTACACTGGCAATGACAGCCTGAAGTCTGGAACCCATGGACATTACCAAAGACTGGGTTTCCTCCTTTCTGATGCTTTGCCAAGCTCTAACTGCAGCTGTCTTCAGTTGTTCTTTGTGGGTCTTTCTGCCTTTAATTTTGCTTTAAGCAAGTAAAATGCATGCTCAATTGGGTTAAGATCAGGTGACTGACTCGGCCATTGCAGAATATTCCACTTATTTTCCTTCAAAAGCGCCTGGGTTGCTTTTGCAGTGTGTTTTGGATCATTGTACATCTGTACTGTGAAGCCCCGTCCAATCAACTTTGCTGCATTTGGCTGAATCTGGGCTGAAAAAATATCTCTAAACACTGCAGAATTCATCCGGCTACTTCTGTCTTCTGTCACATCATCAATAAACACCAATGGCCAAGTGCCACTGGAAGCCATGCATGCCCATGCCATCACACTCCCCTCCACCATGTTTTACAGATGACGTTGTGTTCTTTGGATGATGAGCTGCCTTCTCCACACTTTTATCTTCCCGTCATTCTGGTACAGATTCATTTTAGTTTCATCTGTCCGATGAATGCTTTTCCAGAACTCATCTGGCTTTTTTAGATTTTTTTTTTTTGCCAAAGTCTAATCTGGCTTTCCTATTCTTCAGGCTTATGAATGGTTTGCACCTTGTGGTGAACCCTCTGTATTTGCTCTTGTGAAGTCTTCTCTTGATTGCTGACTTTGACAATGATACACCCACCTCCTGGAGAGTGTCCTTCACTTGTCTAGATGTTGTGAATGGGTTTTTCTTTACCATAGAAAGGATCCTGCGATCATCCATCACTGTGGACATCAAGGCCTTTTTATGTTGCTGAGCTCACCAGTGCGTTCTTCTTTCCTCAGAATGTACCAAACTGTTGGTTTGGCCACTCCTAAAGTTGTTGCTATCTCTCTGATGGATTTGGCTCATTTTTGAAGCCTTACAATGGCCTGTTTCACTTGCATGGACAGCTCCTTTGAACACATTATGTAGGTTCACAGCAATAGATTCCAAATGCAAATACAACACTTAGAGGCGGTTCACACTGGGGTGACTCATCAGGCGACTCAGCCGCCTGACAAGTTGCGCTCCGCTCTATTCAATGGAACCGTTCTAATAGGAGCAACGCAAGTCGCTCAGACTTAGAAAAAGGTTCTTGTACGACTTTGGGGGCGACTTGCATTGACTTCAATACAGAAGTAATTTTGCAAGTCGCCTCTCAAGTCATCTTGAGATCGCCTTGCCGAGTCGCCCCCAAAGTCGTGCCGCCCCAGTGTGAACCAGCTCTTAGAATCAACTCCAGACCTTTTGCCTGCTTAATTGCTGAAGAAATACTGAAGGAGTAGCCCACACCTGGCCATGAAAAAGCTTTTGATTCAATTGTCCAATTACTTTTGGTTCCTTGAAAAAGGGGGATGGCTACTCTTAAGAGCTGTAATTCCTAAATCCTTCCTCCTATTTGGATGTGCATACCCTCAAATTAAATCAGAGAGTATGCACTTTCAGCCCATATCCATTATATAACTATAGCTTGAATGTGTTTTGGTAAATACCTGAAAAACGAAATACTAAAAAAACAAAATTGTGCCTGTGTCCAAATATATATGGACCTAACTGTATATATACACACACACACACACACACACACAGTATTGTGCAAAAGTTTTAGGCAGCTGTGAGAAAAAAAAATGCTGTAAAGTAAGCATGCTTTCAAAAATATTTTATTTCTTTATTTTTATCAATTTAAAAAATAGAAAGTGAGCAAACAGAAGAGAAATCTACATCAAATCAATATTTAGCTTGACTACCCTTTGGCTTCAAACCAGCATCAATTCTTACACTTGCACAAAGTCAGGGATTTTGTGGAATTAAAGTCAGGTGTATGATTAACCAATTATACCAAACAGGTGCTAATGACCATCAATTTCATATGTAGGTTAAAACACAGTCATTAACTGAAACAGAAACAGCTGTGCAGGAGGCTTAAAGCGGGGTGAGAAACAGCCAAACTCTGCTACCAAGGTGAGGTTGTGGAAGACAGTTTCATGTCACAGGTCATACATCATGGCAAGACTGAGCACAGCAACAAGACACAAGGTAGTTTATACTGCATCAGCAAGGTCTCACCCAGGCAAAGGTTTCAAAGCAAACTGGGGTTTTAAGATATGGTGTTCAAGCTCTTTTGAAGAAAGAGACAACATCGAGGACCGTAAATGCAGTGGTCTGCCAAGGAAACTTAATGCAGCAGATGAAAGACACGACACATCATGTTACTTTCCCTTGACATTGGAAGATGTCCAGCAGTTCCATCACCACAGAACTGGTGGAAACCAATGGGACCCAGTTACACACATTTACTGTCTGGACAAGTCTGGCCAAGAGGTCTTCATGGAAGGACTGCGGCCAAAAAGTTATACCTCCAGCATGGAAACAAGGCTAGGCAACACAACTATACAGAAAATCTTAAAAGATACCAGAGTATAGAAAAATGGCATCAGATGCTCTGGGCTGGTGAGTAAAAATTTTAAATATTTGGCTGTAGCAGAAGGCAGCTTATTTGCTGAAGGGCTGGAGAGCGGTACAATAATGAGTGTCTGCAGGCAACAGTGAAGCATGGTGGAGGTTCCTTGCAAGCTTGGAGGAACACAGGTAGTTACAGTACTTACCCATCATGCTCTACCATCAGGGAGGTGGGTGATTAGCTCCAAATTTATTCTGCAGCAAGACAACGACCCCAAACATACAGCCAATGTCATTAACAACTATCTTCAGCATGAAGAACAAAGAGTCCTGGAAGTGAAGGTTTGGCACCCCACAGAGCCCTGATCTCAACATCATAAAATCTGTCTGGGATTACATGAAGAGACAGGATTTGAGGCAGTCTACATTCATAGAAGATCTGTGTTTAGTTCTCCAAGGTGTTTGGAAAAACCTAAATACCAAGCTTCTTTGAAAACTGTGTGCAAGTGTACTTAGAAGAATTGATGCAGTTTTAAAAGCATTTTGTTAATTGATAAAAATAAACTATTAGCACTTCTATTTCTGAAAGCATTCTTAATTTAGAGAATTTTTTCACACCTGCCTAAAACTTTTGCACCTTAGTATACATAGTAGCGCTTGCCAAGACACAATCTCTCCCTGCTTCCCAGGACTCCTGTCTATCTTGGACTTTTGTGGTCACAACCAGTTTAACCCTTTCCATACCGGGCCTATTCTGACACTTCTCTCCTACATGTACAAATCATCATTCTTTTGCTAGAAAATTACTCAGAACCCCCAAACATTATATATGTTTTTTTTAGCAGACACCCTAGGGAATAAAATGACGGTCGTTGTAACTTTTTATCTTGCACGGTATTTGCGCAATAATTTTTCAAACGCCTTTTTTTTGGGAAAAAATGGTTTCATGAATTAAAAACAAAACAAAACAGTAAAGTTAGCCCAATTTTTTTTTTAACCACTTAACGACCGCTCACTGTATATATACGTCGGCACAATGGCACCGACAGGCACAATCACGTAGAGTGTACGTGATGGCCTTTGTACAGTTGGGGGGTTCAATCGGACCCCCCTTCTGTACAGTGAGCGGTCGGAATTCGTTGGGGAGCGATCCGACATGAGGGGACGGCCGTTCGATTCCGGCCACCCCCCCGCGATCGCTCCCGGCGAATAGAAATGCCCCCTCTGTCTGTCGAATGTACACACAGACAGAGAAAGCAGGAGGAAGTGATGTCATCTCCTGTGCGGCGCTCACATATACCGAGCGCCGTACAAGAGAAGACACACAGGTTAGTGCATAAACACTAAACACTACACTAACACCAGCACACATAGGCACATAAATCGCCCCCCCCCCCAGATCACCCCCCAGTCCCCAGTCACAGTGTCACTGATTGCAGTGACCATTTATTTACTGATCACTGCAATCAGTGACATTTGTCACTGTAAAAGTGTCACTACATTTAGTTTTAGGTCCAGTGTAGCCCCCTAACCCCCCCTAATAAAGGTTTAACCCCTTGATCACCCCCCAGATAACCCTTTCACCCCCTAGCACCGCTGTCGCTAAGCGATCATTTTTCTGATCGCTGTCTTAGCGTCGGTGATGCAGATCGGTACCCAGTAATTTTTTTTAGGTTCGCCGCAGGTTTTTATAGCGTCGGGTACCCCCATAAATTATCTAATAAAGGTTTAACCCCCTTGCTCGCCCCCCAGGTAACCCTTTCACCCCCTATCACCACTGTCGCTAAGCGATCATTTTTCTGATCGATGTCTTAGCGTCGGTGATGCAGATCGGTAGCCAGTATTTTTTTTTTAGGTTCGCCACAGGTTTTTATAGCGTCGGGTACCCCCATAAATTATCTAATAAAGGTTTAACCCCCTTGATCGCCCCCCAGGTAACCCTTTCACCCCCTATCACCACTGTCGCTAAGCGATCATTTTTCTGATCGATGTCTTAGCGTCGGTGATGCAGATCGGTAGCCAGTATTTTTTTTTTAGGTTCGCCGCAGGTTTTTATAGCGTCGGGTACCCCCAAAAAAAAAAATCTAATAAAGGTTTACCCCCTTGATCGCCCCCCAGGTAACTCTTTCACCCCCTATCACCACTGTCGCTAAGCGATCATTTTTCTGATCGATGTCTTAGCGTCGGTGATGCAGATCGGTAGCCAGTATTTTTTTTTTAGGTTCGCCACAGGTTTTTATAGCGTCGGGTACCCCCATAAATTATCTAATAAAGGTTTAACCCCATTGATCGCCCCCCAGGTAACCCTTTCACCCCCTATCACCACTGTCGCTAAGCGATCATTTTTCTGATCGCTGTCTTAGCGTCGGTGATGCAGATCAGTAGCCAGTATTTTTTTTTTAGGTTCGCCGCAGGTTTTTATAGCGTCAGGTACCCCCATATATTATCTAATAAAGGTTTTAACCCCCTAATTGCCCCTAGTTAACCCTTTCACCAGTGATCATCATATAAGTGTTACGGGTGACGCTGGTTAGTTAGTTTGCTTTTTATAGTGTCAGGGCACCCGCCGTATATATAACTCAATAAAGGTTTAACCCCCTGATCGCCCGGCGGGTGATATCAATTAGGTTTTAGCGTCAGAGAGGGTCTGCGTCACACCCCAGGCAGCGTCAGGTTAGTGCCAGTAACGCTAACACCCACGCGTGAACCATACACCTCCCTTAGTGGTATAGTATCTGAACAGATCAATATCTGATCTGATCAGATCTATACTAGCGTCCCCAGCAGTTTAGGGTTCCCAAAAACGCAGTGTTAGCGGGATCAGCCCAGATACCTGCTAGCACCTGCGTTTTGCCCCTCCGTCCAGCCCAGGCCACCCAAGTGCAGTATCGATCGATCACTGTCACTTACAAAACACAACACACATAACTGCAGCGTTCGCAGAGACAGGCCTGATCCCTGCGACTCCAGTGCTGTAGGAGGTGATTTCACCACCACAGTTAAAAAAAAAAGCAAATATGCCGAAGCATTGGGGCAGCAGGGGCGGAGGAGTGATTTTGCTCCTAATGCCGCGTACATACGGTCGAAATTCCGACGGAGGCTTGCCCGTGGAAAAGTCCGACCATGTGTGTGCGGCATAACTTTTTTGCGGGAGGATGCCCCCATGCTTCGGCATATATAAATGGTGCATGTATGCCCATCATTAGAAGTGGGTGGATGAAGGGCGGTATTCTAATGGTGGGCATACCCACCGATCAATCTCTTTTTCGTTCAGCCACCTGGCTGCATGAAAAAAAAAGATTACAATAAATGTCCAACAAGGACCAGCAACGTACTGGTATGTTGCTGGACTTTGAATGGTTATACCAGATTGATGCCTGCGGGTTTAGGTATCATCTTGGTATCATTCTTTTCAGCCAGCGGCCGGCTTTCATGTAAAAGCAATCCTAGTGGCTAATTAGCCTCTGGACTGCTTTTACAAGCAGTGGGAGGGAATGTCCCCCCCCCCGGATATAAAAAGCGCCATTGGGAAATTGGGAAAGCATTTTATCACACCGATCTTGGTGTGGTCAGATGCTTTGAGGGCAGAGGAAAGATCTAGGGTCTAGACCCCAGTTTTTTTTAAAAAAAAGAGTACCTGTCACTACCTATTGCTATTATAGGGGATATTTACATTCCCTGAGATAACAATAAAAATGATTAAAAAAAAAAAGAAATATGGAAGGAACAATTAAAAAACAAAAAAAAAAAAAAAAAAAAAAAAAAAGCACCCCTGTCCTGCCCTGCTGTTGCCCAATGGCGAACGCAAGCGTCGGTCTGGCGTCATATGTAAACAGCAATTGCACCATGCATGTGAGGTATCACCGCGAAGGTCAGATCAAGGGCAGTAATTTTAGCAGTAGACCTCCTCTGTAAATCTAACGGGGTAACCTGTAAAGGCTTTTAAAGGCTTTTAAAAATGTATGTAGTTTGTCGCCAATGCGTGTTTGTGCGAAATTTTAAAGCATGTCGTGTTTGGTATCTATGTACTCGGCCTAAGATCATCTTTTTTATTTCATCAAACATTTGGGCAATATAGTGTGTTTTAGTGCATTAAAATTAAAAAAGTGTATTTTTTCCCCAAAAAAATGCGTTTGAAAAATCGCTGCGCAAATACTGTGTAGAAAAAAAAATGCAACACCCACCATTTTATTCTGTAGGGCCTTTGCTTTAAAAATATATATATAATGTTTGGGGGTTCAACATAATTTTCCTGCAAAAAAATAAATAAGTTTTCATGTAAACAAAAAGTCTCAAAAAGGGCTTTGTCTTCAAGTGGTTAGAAGAGTGGATGTAAGCTTCCTAATGTTGTCTATAAAATGCCAGAACAGTTCAAAACCCCCCCAAATGACCCCATTTTGGAAAGTAGACACCCCAAGCTATATACTGAGAGGCATGTCCAGTCCATGGAATATTTTATATGTTGACACAAGTTGTGGAAAAAATACAATTTTTTTTTTTTTTTGCACAAAGTTGTCACTAAATGATATATTGCTCAAACATGCCATGGGCATATGTGGAATTACACCCCAAAATACATTCTGTTGCTTCTCCTGAGTACGGGGATACCACATGTGTGAGACTTTTTGGGAGCCTAGCCGCGTACGGGACCCCAAAAACCAATCACCGCCTTCAGGCTTTCTAAGGGTGTAAATTTTTGATTTCACTTCTCACTGCCTATCACAGTTTCGGAGGCCATGGAATGCCCAGATGGCACAAAACCCCCCCCCCAAATGACCCCATTTTGGAAAGTAGACACCCCAAGCTATTTGCTGAGAGGTATTGTGAGTATTTTGCAGATCTCGCTTTTTGTAAAAGTTTTGAAAATTGAAAAAAAAAAAAGAAAAAAAAAATTTCTTTCTTCATTTTCAAAAACAAATGAGAGCTGTAAAATACTCACCATGCCTCTCAGCAAACAGCTTGGGGTGTCTACTTTCCAAAATGGGGTCATTTGGGGGGGTTTTGTGCTATTTTGGCATTTTATGGCCTTCGAAACTGTGATAGGTAGTGAGGAGTGAAATCAAAAATTTGCGCCCTTAGAAATCCTGAAGGCGGTGCTTGGTTTCCGGGGTCCCGTACGCGGCTAGGCTCCTAAAAAGTCCCACACATGTGGTATCCCCGTACTCAGGAGAAGCAGCAGAATGTATTTTGGGGTGCAATTCCACATATAACCATGGCATGTGTGAGCAATATATCATTAAGTGACAACTTTTTGTAATTTTTTATTTTTTTTTGTCATTATTCAATCACTTGGGACAAAAAAAAAATATTCAATGGGCTCAACATGCCTCTCAGCAATTTCCTTGGGGTGTCTACTTTCCAAAATGGGGTCATTTGGGGGGGTTTTGTACTGCCCTGCCATTTTAGCACCTCAAGAAATGAGATAGGCAGTCATAAATTAAAAGCTGTGTAAATTCCAGAAAATGTACCCTAGTTTGTAAACGCTATAACTTTTGCGCAAACCAATAAATATACACTTATTGACATTTTTTTTACTAAAGACATGTGGCTGAATACATTTTGGCCTAAATGTATGACTAAAATTGAGTTTATTCGATTTTTCTTAGAACAAAAAGTAGAAAATATCATTTTTTTTCAAAATTTTCGGTCTTTTTCCGTTTATATCGCAAAAAATAAAAATCGCAGAGGCAATCAAATACCATTAAAAGAAAGCTCTATTTGTGGGAAGAAAAGGACGCAAATTTCGTTTGGGTACAACATTGCATGTCCGCACAATTTACAATTAAAGCAGCGCAGTGCAAAATTCTGAATTCACCTCTGGCCCTTTAGCTACCAAATGGTCCGGGGCTTAAGTGGTTAAATATGAAAGCTTATGTTACGCCGAGTAAAAAGATACCTAACATGTCACGCTTTAAAATTGCGCACACTCATGGAATGGTGCCAAACTTCGGTACTTCAAAATCTCCATAGGCGACGTTTTGAATTTTTTTACAGGTTACCAGGTTAAAGTTACAGGGGAGGTCTAGTGCTAGAATTGTTGCACGCACTCTAACGCACGCGGCGATACCTCACATATATGGTTTGAACGGCGTTTACATATGCGGGTGGGACTTGCGTGTGCGTTCGCTTCTAAGATTGAGCTATTGGGGACAGGGGCGTTTTAAAAAAATATATATATATTTTTTTATTTTACTTTTTTTTTTTTACACTTTTTTTTTTTTATCACTTTTATTCCTATTACAAGAAATGTAAACATCCCTTGTAATAGGAATGTGTGTGACAGGTCCTCTTTATGGAGAGATGCAGGGTCAATAAGACCTCCTCCAGGCTGGAAAGCATGAGATCGTGAAAAAAAATTCACTGATCTCAGACTTACAGCCGCAATGGCGGCTTTGTTTACATCTGAGGACCCGGGCGTGACGTCATCACATCGCGCCCGGGCCTCCGACGGTCATCTGGTCACCAGTCATCTCTATGCTCATTACGTGACCCACCACCGGCGCCGGACGATTCTCTCCGGGTCCCCGATGGCACGGGAGAGCCCGGAGAAGCACCGGATGGCGGCGGAAGGGGGGGGATGTCCCTTCCCGCCGCTTATAAGAACGATCAAGCGGCGGAACCGCCGCTATGATCATTCTTATGGTGCGCAGAATCGCCGGCTGAAGACAAGGATATCTGAATGATGCCTCTAGCTGCAGGCATCATTCAGATATCCCCCCTCAAACCCAGGACGTCATATGACGGCCACCCGGAGGGAGAGAGGGTTCCTGCCGGCGTCATTTTACAATGGCCCGGTTTGGAATTGGTTAAAATAAAAAAAGAGGTAGAAAGTAATCTCCTGGAAGTGGCCAAGAAAGATGAGCGAACCTTTGAATACAGAGATCTCATCCGGAGATTAGATAAAGAGGCATAGGAGACCATAATGTGGATTTGCTCTTTAAATTCTACCAAAAAAAATTATATTTTTTTTTGAATGCTGATTCTTTATGAAACAGGCAAAGGGTTGAAAAACGTAATAATTTCTTCAACGTCATATCATTTGAAATACTTGTCAACAGAATCCACAAAATCTGCAGGTACCATGTGGATTTCTACCTCATGATAATATGTATATCTTAATAATATTATCTTATAATATCTTACCAAGACGTGTCTGTCCATGGACAAAGCCAACGAAGGCAAGGAACAAGATGTATCCACTCATTTTCACCAAGGCAGTCTTTCAGTGGTATGAGGATAATTCCTACTTCACTTATGAAATCCTAGGTTTTTATATAACAGTAAAAACAACTTTTAATCTTGAACAGATAAGATATTTTGCAGCCTTGTGAACAACATCTGCTAAACAGCCATGACATTGGATAAGTATTATTTCTGACTATTGAGGCAAGATTTAGCAAAGTAAACAAACGACACAGAAGCAGCTCATGCATAAGTTTTGTTGGGCATGTGTTTCAAACATTCTAGCTGAGAGTGAACAGACCTTGGAGATAATTTTCTTCTACATTAGCTTTAATATGTTTACAAGAAAATGTACAAATATGTGAAGCACCCTTTAGTGTGTTACTAGTGTTAGTGTAGTCAAATCTATGTTCTGATTCATAGTTAACTTGTGAGTCTAAATTGGGTCAGAGTTTATTAAAGGTCAGGCTGGATGACTCATACAGGCAGGTCTTTGTCTCTGGTGCTTTCCCCTGGTTCTAGAACTCTGAAAACAAGGCCAGGAGAGTGTATCTGCATACTTAGGGAAGCTTAGCCAATCTCCGGACAGTGCACTGAGACAGCTCTTAAATATGACCAGCAGGGGAGTCGGGCGGAAGATGGAGTGCTGAGAAAACTGTTGTGGCCTTGGAGGGGTGCCCTGGTCTGCCTCAGGCTGGCGTGGGAGGATCCTGACAGCAGTGTGGTTTGAAAGGAGTCTTGCCTAGGAAGCAGCGGGAGCAAGGAGGGCAGTGTGAGTACATCAGCACGTCCAGAGATTCACAAGGGGAGAGACTGCCACATGAAGCTAGACTTACATCACTCAGGTTAACTGATCATGCCATGGTACAGGGGATTTTGCTAGAGGATGAGAAAAGGGGTATGATCTCTAGAGGATATGGTATAATTCTTAACGCACTCCAGGACCCCGCCAGGCTACCCTGTAGGCAGAAATGGGAGGAGGATGTGGGCCCCTTGGATGGGGAGGAGTGGAGTATGTGTCTTGCCTCCGCTCCAGTGGTTTCAGTGTCGGCCTCGCAAAAGTTATCCCACCTTTACTTACTACATAGGGCTTACAGAACACCTGTCAAACTTCATAAATGGGGACTTCGTGATACTCCTCTCTGTCCAAAATTTATGAGGGACAATGGGGACCTTATGCACATGTTTTGGAGATGCCCAAAACTTTTTAGGTATTGGTCTGAAATTCTGGAAGTAATTTCTCGGGTGTTCACTTTTCACGTTCCAAACACTCCTGCAGTGTGCCTGTTGGGTGCCTTGGATGAGGAGACATTGACTCCCTCTACTCGCACAGCGATTATTCGTTTACTTTACATAGCTCGGAGGTTGATAGCTCAGCTCTGGATTACACCCGGGGTGCCCACCAGGCAACAATGGATTGACCAAGTGAACAAAATGCTTATAAGGGAGAAACTGACATACCAACACAGAAATGCGCCCCACAAATTTTCCGCAATGTGGCAGGATTGGTTGGCTGTACCGGGCCTAGCGCCCCATCAGTTGGTCAAGGATAGATTGTTACAAGGATAGGCTTCAAATTCAGTGGGATAGGTTTAATTTCACTGGCAAATGTATGTACTATGAGGGATAACTGTTGGTGAAGATAGGCTGGGCAGCCCAATTGACTGAGTTAAATTCCCAGGGACCTGGGAATAGTTCTATTCTTATGATGTACAGTGTGTGCTGTAGATCACGTGTTTTTTTGTGTTTTTTTATTTTTTCCTGTGTGTTTCTCTCTTTTTTTTCCCCTCTTTGTTAGTTTGTTGTTTGTTTTTCTTTTCTGCTTCACAATGCCACCTCAACTTCAGGATCTTTTGGCCTTGTTGATTTTCTGTTGGTTGATGCAAAATTGTGTCTTGGCTAATTCAAAGGATCTCACAAATTGTATGATATCTCCTGGCTTTATGTCATTGTTATGTATGACTTGTATGTGGCACTGTGGAATACCAAATAAAACGTTGTTTCTGATTTAAAAAAAGAGAGACTGCCACATGTAAAAGCCTTTCTGAAAGACAGCATTGTACTTAGTCTTTCCTTTCCCTTGTCCTGGAAGATTTTTGGAGCAGTTGGGTGGGCTAGTGAAGAAGCAGCCAGGTGGGCTGTTAGTTCCTGTAGGCAGTAGAGCTGGGATCAGTGTCTATAGTGGGGTTGGAGATACTTCCATATGCAGCCTACAATACTTTGTGCTACTTTCTAGGAGACTGAGATTTCCTAGTCCTTAAAGGACTTTTGCATCTATTATAAGAGACTGTCCGTGTTCATGAGTAGGACAGTTCTGGAACATGTACATAGGGAGGAAGTTGTCCCTGTTCTGTTGCAGTCAAGCTGGGCATCCCAAATTTCCTATTCCCCATCCAAGTTATTACCCCTAATCGACAACAAAAAACAAGCTTAAAGACTGTTCCTTGTGTCTGGATGGGAGTAAAAAATGCTTGTTGCCTGGCTGTGCAGGAGTGGGTGCTACATATGGCAAGTGTGGACATCCAACAGTCAAACTCTTGAAAAGAAGTAAAGATGGAGAGATAAAACAAACCGTATGATAGAAATATAAGACATGGGGACCTCTCTTATTCCTTGCCATAACCCCCAACCACAAACCCTCCTTCTCCCCCATCCCCTCCATTCCCATCACATACCCCAGTTCTCCCGCAGTCTCCCTCTACACTCCCCCATTTCTTCTTACTTTCTTAATTCATATGGATGCCCCCTACCAGTTTCTGTAGCTGGCTGAGAGCAATCACTGAGATCTGCACATAGACCCAGAAGTGACTACCGTATAAGACAAGCCACAAGTGGTTATACTTTAGAGGCCTGGGATAGGTTAAGAAATATTTTTCATAATACACTAAACATGTGTAGGTTCTTTAGGGTAGGTGTTTCTGTTATCTCCCCCTTCTTCCCAGTTTTGAAAAACAAGTTGTGTAAAATCCATGGTCATAGGCATGCGCACAGGGTGTGCCTGGGTGTGCATCACCACTCCTTCCCTCTGCAGCACTCCCGGCTTCCCTCCTCTCCTCTCCTGCCGGGTGTTGCTGCAGCGATGTTTTAGGATGAGTGAGGGAAGGGGCCAGTAAATATGTATTCATCAGCCCCTTCCCTTTCTGAATGAACATGGTGAGTGATCAGTAGTGTGTGTGTTTAAGCTTTGGGGTGCACACCCTAATACAATAGGCTGCGCACACCTATGTCCATGGTATACTCTTATTTGCAGTCTGTCTTTATATGTAGCTTGTAATTCATTGTAACAGGAATATAAAAATGTACAAGTATCATTGATATACATTGATTATACCCCATCTTCAACAGATAACTCTGTATACTCTAGGTTGTATGATTGTTAATGTTTTGTGTTCATAAAGTATATTGTAAAGAAAATGGACAAAGAATTAAGTAAATCAGACTTAACATACAAATCACCTGAGTAGAAGTACAATGCAATGAACGTTTGAGGCCGGGTTCATACCTATGCGAATTGAATGCGCATTTCTCCGCATTCAATTCGCATAGCAGGAGAATGTGACTGGCTCTCTATGGAGCCGGTTCACATATCTCCGCAGTGGGTCCGGTGCGGTGTGCCGGAAAAACGCGTGCCTTTTTTGGTGCGTTTCAGGTTCGATTTGAGGCCAAAATACGGGCCGAATTCAGACCTGAAACGGTGAACCAGCACGCACCGGACCCCTGCTGTGCGACGCATGCGGCGACAGTGTAAACCCGGCCTAAGAGGCACTAATAAACCTTTATTGAGGAAATAGAAAAAACGTAAAAGGAGGGTGTGCAGGAAAAGAAGGAACTCTCACAACCCAGGAGAAAGCCAGAGAAAGAAAAAATGGAGGGGTGTGTAAAAAGATCTGGATTTATTCTTTAGGAATGTAGGCAATCAGTCCAGGGCTACCAAATCCAAATAAATTTTCCATAGGAAATAGTTAAGATAGCCATAAGTTTTTTGTTAAGAGCACCAGTAGGCCTCTATTTGACTTCCACGAAATAGACTAAGCTGTTTATATTCTCTTTCTATTTGTCATGTAACTAGGAATACAAAAAAAAAGGTAGCAAATTTTGCCTGGGACAACAACAATTGTAGCTTTTTTTTTTTTTTTTTTTTTTTTTTTTTTAAGAGCCTCCACAGATTTTATGGAAGGCTGGTTGCAGTGCAGAAGAAGTGTTCTAAAGAGGAAACTGAAATCCACAATTTCTGCACCTTGAAGCATGTCCACCAAATATGTTGCATGGGTCCAGGAGACACACAACCCCTGAAGCAGTTGGGGGAAGCATTTCTGTCCTGCATCATGCTCCCTAATGGCGCGTTCACACGATCGGACATTCCGACAACAAAACCGTGGATTTTTTTCCAACGGATGTTCGCTCAAACTTGTCTTGCATACACACGGTCACACAAATGTTGCTCGGAAATTCCGAACGTCAAGAACGCGGTGACGTACAACACAATGAGCCGAGAAAAATTAAGTTCAATGATTCCAAGCATGCGTAGGATTTTTGTGCATATGAATTGGATACACACTGTCAGAATTTCCGACAAGAACTTTTGTTGTCGGAAAAATTGAGAACTGTCTCTCAATCATTTGTTGTCGGAAATTCCGACAGCAAATGTCTGATGGAGCCTACTCACGGTCGGAATATGCGACCAAAAGCTCACATCGAACATTTGTTGTCGGAAATTCCGATCGTGTGTACGCGGCATTAGTCTGTTTTCCATTTTGTCATGCAAGTAATTTTTTAAAGGGAGTTTATAGATATGAAGTCCCCATATTGAGATGAGATTAGGCCTGCAGATTTAGGCTATCCATCTGAAATAAATTTGTAATAAATATTCCCTGGTCTTGCTCTGCATGTGACAAGATAACTGGAAACTCTAGTTAGACTGAACAACAAGTATATCCGCCTCTGTAAAATATTTAATAGCATACTCTGGTTTCTCTGGTACTCTGGTTTCCTCTCACACTCCAAAGAAATGCAGGTAGATTAATTGGCTTCTGCCTAAATGACCTTAGTATGAGTATGAATGCATATGCCTATAAGCTTCTTGAGGCCAGGGACTGATGTGAATGTACAATAAGGCTGCTTTCACACTGGGGCAGGTGGGTGTTGACGGTAAAATGCTGCTAGTTTAGTGGTGCTTTACCGTCATTTTAGCAGCGCTAATCGGCCACTAGCAGACGAAAAAAGGGTCAAATGCGCCCGTGCAGCACGGCTGCTGAGGCGCTTTGGCAGCGGTGCCCATTCATGTCAATGGGCATGAGCGGTGGAGGAGTGGTGTATACATCGCTCCTTCACCGCCCCAAAGATGCTGCCAGTGCTTGCAGGACATTTTTTACCATCCTGCCAGCGCATCGCCCCAGTGTGAAAGCACTCTGACTTTCACACTGGGACTGCAGGGGAGGTGTTTTTCAGGCGCTATTTTTAGCCCAAAAGCACCTGAAAAACACCCCAGTGTGAAAGGGGTCTAAGTAAAGTGCTACGTAAATTGTCAACACTATATGAGTACCTGTAATAAATAAATACATTTGCACAGTCAACTTTTACCTGTTCTCTGCCCACTCACGATACAATTAATTCCAAAAAGTAACTACACAACCTTGAGTCTGAAGATACAAGAAATGCAAAGCTTAATCCGGGATTCAACTTCACCAGTGGCCAAAATGTATGTAACTTCCTATCTGCTTTAGGCCACAAATATACTTGTTTTGGTTATGAATTAACTAGTATTGCCAGCCCTCCAGTAGATAATCATCTGAGAGTCATAATCCTTGAAATAGCCACTTCAGAGCAATACAAAAGAGAAAACTTTTTTTTTTCTTCAAAGAACAAACTACTAATTAACTATGACAGATGATTGGCAAAAACGGAATTCACCGTAGGTCTATTCTAAACAGACAATATGCACATTCATTTAGAGAGGGAACCTGTAATCTTATGCGGCGTACACACGTTCATTTTTCATGCCATTTTTTAAACCGACGTTTTTCACGTCGTTTTTTTTCATGTTCCCTCTCAAGCCTGTCTTGCGTACACACGATCATTTTAAAAAACGTTCAAGCAAAGCGCAGTGACGTACACCACGTACGACGGCACTATAAAGGGGAAGTTCCGTTCTAACGACGCCACCCTTTGGGACGCTTTTGCTAATTTCGTGTTACCGCGTGTTAGTAAAAGTTTGGTGAGAGACGATTCGCGCTTTTCAGTCTTCGTGCTTTGAAGATCGTTTTGTGGAGTTCAGTTTGTGCCTGTGGGTTCGTATCTGTCTTGCAGTGCTTTTAGTCAGTTCGTATCTGTTTATTCAGTGCGTTCTCGTCTGCTCGTTCCTGTTTTTCAGCTTGTTCTTCATAGGCCTTGCTGTTCTTCCGTTCGTTCTTCTAGTTCGTTCTGAGCTGCCGACCATTATCTAGCCATGTTGCGGCTACGTACTTATCGTAGATTTCGTGCTGTAGTTGGTGCCGGGGTTCATGCTGTATCCCGACTCCAGGCCATGAACAGGGTGAGGAGGAGTTCATGGACCAAGAATTGGTTGCTCCAGCGGCACCAGTTCTGTCATATGCCTTTGTTGCTGGAGATCAGGGAGAATAATCCTGAGGACTACAGGAATTTTCTCAGGATGTCTGACCCCGTATTTCAGCATCTGTTGGCTTTGGTGTCCCCCTACATTACCAGGCAGGACACCGTTATGCGTGAAGCCATCAGTGCTGAGCAGAGGCTCATTGCCACGTTGCGATACCTGGCGACTGGGAGAAGCCTGCAGGACCTAAAGTTCTCCACAGGCATATCCCCCCAGGCTCTGGGGATCATTATACCAGAGACTTGTTCTGCCATCCTTCAAGTTTTGCAGGAGGACTATATTAAGGTAAGTGTTCTTATTTCAAACCTCACATTGTATGTATTTCTTTGTTAATATTTTTTTGGGGATTTATTAGCAGTCCCTAATTCCCATGATTCTTAGCTGCAGGGAATGTCCCCTTTCTCCACATGGTTATTTATTTTTGGGAATGTTTTTATTAGGCCTACATTTAAATTTGCCTTACCTAACCTCTCCAGCATGCCATCCTGGGCCCATACCCACCTTGCCTAGTCATTTCCATGTATTTTATTCTATGCTCCATCGTAGTGCTTTAACCCTAAACGCACCCTAAAGATTGCCTAGGAATGTAACATTTTTCAATAATTCATACAGAGTGCTACAGCCTACATTTGTGATCTCCCCAACTCATCTTCAACCCCCCCCCCCCCAGTTTTTATTTTGGGTTTGTTTTTGGTTTGTTGTTGCTTACTAATGTTTTAATTTTTCGGTTTCTCCCAATGTTGGCCATGAATGGTTTTCTTAAATCTGCTTTCAATGTTTCTGTCTCAAAGTATTAATTTATTTTTAATTTAATTCCACAGTTCCCTTCTACGCCACATGAATGGCAGAATGTGGCATCTGAGTTTGCCCAACGATGGAACTTTCCGAACTGTGGAGGGGCCATCGACGGCAAACATGTTCGGGTCGTCCCAACACCCCATTCGGGATCCTTTTATTATAATTATAAGGGGTTCCACAGCATCGTCATGATGGCAGTGGTGTCGGCCACCTACGAATTCCTCTATGTGGACGTTGGCAAGAATGGCAGGATGTCTGATGGAGGAGTCTTTGCACAGGCGGAGTTTGGGGAACGGCTCCTTTTGGATCAGCTGGCCTTGCCACCAGCGGAGCAGAATGTGGAGGGACTCCCATTTGTCTTTGTGGCGGATGAGGCGTTTGGCCTGGGTCCCCATTTGATGAGGCCATTCCCGCAACGCACCCTCACCCCTGAGAGGAGGGTGTTCAACTATCGGCTGGCCAGAGCAAGAAGGGTGGTGGAAAATGCCTTTGGCCTCATGGTCAGCCGATTCCGCCTGTTCCTCACCTCCATCCACCTTGCCCCTTACAAATGGAACCATGTTGTAATGGCTTGTTGTGTGCTCCATAATTTTCTCAGGGTGCATTCAACCAATTATCTGACTTTGACTGGGCCTGAGGCCTCATTATTGGAAGCAGAAAATTTAGTGGCCCTGGAAGCTGCCCGTCCAGGCTTGGCCCCCCAAACCGGACGTGAGGTCCGTCAACAATATGTTGATTATTTTGTGGGTAGGGGGGCCATTGATATGCCTGATGAATTTTAACATTATTATTTGTAAAAATAAAACCTTTTTTTGAGAAAATATTGTTTTGGTGTTTTCATTTTAGGTTTCTCGTAGGTTTACCTAGTGCACTTGTAGTGCCATGTGTATTTTGTATTCTTAATTAGCCTTCATTGCCATGTAAACACAAAACATTGATTAGTTCACTTTGCACAACATTTACATAATGAAGCCACAAATTCTTGTTAAGAAAATACCTTTTTTTTTTTTTTTTTTTTTTTTTTAGGAAACTTCCTTTTAAATGTAGATGCCAAAAAATTTTTTTGGGGTTAAAACGCATGCATCAAAAAAAAAAAAAATATATCGTGAAAATGTAAACATGTACTATTCATTAAAGCTTAAAAGAAAAACAAACCTGCCAAAACACAGCAAGTTCAACGTTCTTTTGTGTTCAAACATTATACACGCCCAAGCACAGCCATGATATTTTGTAGCCTTTCCTCCACCCGCTTGGTATTTTGCCTGATCTCTATCAAGTCTCCCTTTATTTTTTCAAGGTCACGACAGCAGACCATGAGGTATTGGATCAGGATCTGGGCACTGATGTGTAAACTTTTCGGGGTCTCCGGCCAGAACTGCACCTAAATAAAAAAAAATCATGTAGTATAGAATATGTAGGCCTACATCTATTAACCTGCATCTGTCTGGTTTGACACTGACCTGTTGTGGTGCCACTTTCCACTTCCACAACTTATTGAAGGTGTTGGATTTATAGGCTTATCTGACGTAGCTTTTTGAAGCCCTATGGAGATTGCAATAAAAGGTATAGTTTTATTAGTAACTAATAATTTTTTGGCCACAAAAAACCCTGAAAAATTGATTTGTAAAGATTATTTGGAAGTGTGGTCCATTTTTAAATGTACCCCCAGTGACAACCGGAACACGTGATTGGATACATAGCCAAAACCAGAGCATATACTTTTTGAAACAAAGTTTGACACATTGTAACACCCCAAAGTATATACACAGGATCACCTGTGTGTGACACCCTAAAAATTTAGGGGTTTGTCCCACACTTGTACTACTGCGTTCAGATGTTTAAGCAGCTGCTGAGCATTCTCTCCCTTAACATTACAATGCATATCCTTTTTAAAAAAAAAATGTCTTTTAGATTATAAAAATAAAGCAAATTGTTTACCAAATTTGCTCCCCAAAAAAAAAAAAAAAATTTGGGTGTTCACACTGGATGATCCAAAAACATTGTTTTAGGAACTGTACGGAGAAAGAGGTTTACTACGTCCGTTTACTGTGCGGACGAACATGAAAGTTGGTATCTTTCACTGTACTATATCAAAGTCAAATATACACGACTTAATACAAGTAAATAATCGTTAGCAGGGAAAATGAATAAAAAGTACTTACTTTTTCCTAAAACTTTCTTGATTCTTTTGTATTGGTCGGGCTCCCGCAACTTCAGATCAGACCATCGTTTTCTGAGCTGTTCCTTCGTTCTGCACACCCCGAATTTTTGGTGAAGAGTTTTGACCACTTTGCCCATAATTTTTGTCTTGACAAGATTAGGCCTTTTATAAGGCCCATGCTTGGCATCATAATCCTCCCTCCTCAAAATTGCGACCATCTCCACCATTTCCTCGAATGACATGTTGGATGCCTTATATCTCCTGGATGGGGATTTGGGCTCCTCTGGAATTTCCTCCTCTGTAGAGGTAATCTCAGCCACCTGTGTCTCTGCCATGTTGTTAAGCACTACGACGAGCGAGAAGGGGCGGGGAAAGTACAATATCGAACGTCAGGGGCGGGGAAAGCGTGCGGAGTTTCACGCATGCGCAGTGTATATCAAGCGAAGATCCATGTGTCGAAAATACGTTCATTTGGCGGGAGAGGGAGTTAGCAACGAACGTGTTGACCAAGGTACATAACATTTTAAGGATTTGGGTTTCATCAGAGGAGGAGATTTGGGGCTTGAAAATCTGTCGAAAATGCTGATTTGATGAATGTTGCCTGAAACATATGTATTTTCTTGTTTCTTGATTTTACAGAGAGAATTAATAGTTTCAAAAACCCAGACTTTATGGGGGAGTTCATTGATAAATGGAAAGAACTCCCTATCCTTTGGCAGACAAAAAGTGGTGTAAATAAAAATAAAGTGGCCAGGACAGCAGCACTGGAGAGCCTGCTTGCATTTGTGCAAACACAGATACCCACAACAACTCTCCAAGATGTGAAAACTAAAATTGCTACCATCAGGGGGACATACAGGACCCAGAGGAATATGGTCCTGAAGTCCCAGAGGTCAGGTGCTGCAGCAGATAAGGTTTATAAACCCAGTCTGTGGTACTACAGCAAGTTATCTTTTCTGGATGACCAGCTGGAAGTGCGGGAATCTCTGTCCACCCTTCCCCCCAGAGGTCAATCCAGCCTTCCTTGTAGCCAAACCTCCAGCCTTCCTTGCAGCCAGCCCTCCAGCCTTCCTAGCAACCCTGCTCTGGCTTCCTCTGAGGATCAAGATGAGGTCCTTGAGGAGGCAGATTTGGATATATGGAGCCAGGTAAAGTATTGATATCTACATTTATATGTTACAAAAGTGATAATTTTAAATTGATGTTAGTATTGTTAGGTATTTAATGTTCTAAAAAATTAGGATGTAAAGAGCAAGATACAGTAGTGGTCAAATTTGATGGGGACAAGGCAACAATATCAGGAGGCGGAATCTATGCAAATGTAATATCTTTTGACATTCAATTAAAAAATGTCTGGCGGTGAACAATGTGTGTGATTGATGGTGGCAAAAATTAAAGAATGTCCCTTTCTTTTTTTACAGCCAGAGCAGAGCCAGGAAGAGGGTGATGTTGGGGACCAGGAGGAGGCAGGGCCCAGTGGCACACAGGAGGAGGCTGGGCCCAGCACAAGAGCCCAGATGTCTCCCCTGATAATGAAACAACGAGGGCCAAGGAGAGCTAGGCAGGTGGAGGAGGAAACAAGAGCCTTCCTAAAAGAGGCTACTGTGGCCCTCAGAGAGGCACCCTCTGCTGAGGAGGGCTTTGCCGCAGTCCTGGCCCATAAGTTAGGCCAAATGGACTTGCGGCAAAAGCTATATAGTGAGAACCTTCTGCTAAAGGTCATTAACAAGGGGTTGCTCGGTGAACTGACCAAGTTCACCGACATCACTGAGGTTGTCCCTACTCCTCCACCTCCTCTTCCTCCTCCTCCTGCTACTTCTCCTGCCACCTCCTCTCCTCCTGATCCCCAGCCTCCGAGGAAGCAAGCAACAAAGGCTGCAGAGAAGGCTGAAGAGAAAGCTACAAGGAAGAGGAGAAAATAATGCCTGCTGTAGTACCACAGACTGGGGACATATATGACTTATCTGCTGCTGTTCCTGACCTCTGGGAGTTCAAGCCAAGATTGGGCTGGTTGTTGTGGGGTCCAAAGGATGCACAAATGCAAGCAGGCTCTCCAGTGCTGCCTTCACCTTTAATTTGTAATGTACCTAAATAAAGGATTCTTTTTTTTGGCTTCAAATACTTGACTATGTGATTTGTATTTCAAAAGAGACTTTGCTAGGGAGTAGGCAGGGACATTTCAAATAATATTATTGTTATTAACAAGGGACACAAACCTCCTTGAGGCAAAATGAGACAAATTTTGAAGGTTGGTGTGGTAACTTTACACACCAATAATTTAAGCAAAATCCAAAAAAAACTAAAAAAAGCCTAGATATATCAAAGAAGCCCAAAAAATAATAATAAAGCTAACTTAATTACTAAAATAAAAAAAACAAAAAAATTATAAATAAAAATAATTGTGATCTTTACATTTATTTATGAATTTATGAGGGAGATGTGGCTTCAAAATAATATTTTACAATCATTAGATCAATTAGGAATTACTTAAGAAACAAGTTTGGCATAACTCTCAATGTCATTAGCAAAAGAAGGTAATTATTTAAGCATTATCAAAAGAAGAACGTAATGCGCAGCATTAAAACGATGCTATTAATTCCACCGTGACGAATGTGCCATCTCCATTTCCAACGCTAGCTTTACCAAAACGTGCGCTCCCGTCTCATACTTGATTCTGAGCATGCACGTTTTTTTTCTCCTCATGAAAGCATACACACTATCGTTTTTCACGTCGTTAAAAAAAACGACATGAAAAACGACGTGAAAAAAGTAGAGCATGTTCGAAATTTTTAATGGCCGTTTTTCACGTCGTTAAAAATGCTCTGGAGCATACACACGATCGGTTTTAATGCCCATTTTTAAAAATGGCATTTTTAACGGCATGAAAAACGATCGTGTGTATGGGGCATTAGCCTCCAACTTTATGCCAATCCTTGAATTTCTAGTGACTGTTGTCTTTAAAGATTTTTTTATTCACATTTTGCTAAACCTATGTTTACTGCTTGAACTGCGAATAAAGGAACACCCAGAAAGCTTAGCCTTCAAATTAACTGTTTTTAGTTAAAGCGGAGTTCTGCCGAAAAAATTAATATTAAAAGTCAGCAGCCACAAATACTGCAGCTGCTGACTTTTAATATATGGACACTTACCTGTCCTGGGCGTCCGCGATGTCGTCACCTGAAGCCGATCTGTTCCTCAGCTCTTCGGTAAGGGAAGCCTTGCGGCTTCACTTCCTGGTTCCCTACTGCGCATGCGTGGGTCGCGCTGCCCGATCCTACTCCCCCTGCTGTCTTCTGGGACCTGTTTGTCTCCCAGAAGACAGCGGGTGGGGCAAAGTAGGCGCTGGACGTGGTGTAGGTCACTGCGGTGATCTATGCCCGGAAGTGGGAGAAAATACCTGGATTACACAGGTATCTGCTCCCTCCTCCCCCTGAAAGGTGCCAAAATGTGACACCGGAGGGGGGGAGGATTCCAAAAAGCGGAAGTTCCATTTTTGGGTGGAAATCCGCTTTAAGTGCTAATAAAAAAGTATCACGGATAGCATTTAAAGCTGAAATTCAGTAATTTTTTCATCTTTCCATCTATTAAATCTTCTGCCCCTGTTTTAACTTTGGATAGTAAAACATTTTTTTTTCTGCCAGTAATATACCAGATAGAGCTGGACGATTAATCGTTAATAATCAAAATCGCAATTCTTTTCTCTTCCTGATCTTCAAAACAGCATTTCACAATTCTTTCGTGAAGAGAGTTCTCGCAGCTGAAAAAAATAAAAATAAATTCAGACAGCCTGCCAAGTTTTATCACAACATTGTGGATAAGTATAAACAAAGTAACATTTCTTTCTTAGATCAAAGCAATGAACTTCTCTGCCTGTAGATGAGGGAAGTTTAACCACTAAAGACTAAACCTTTTTCTGGCACTTGCTGCTTACAAGTTAAATCAATATTTATTGCTAGAAAATTACTCAGAACCCTGCAAACATTATATATTTTTTTTTAGCAGAGACCCTAGAAAATCAAATGGTGGTTGTTGCAATAATTTATGTCACACTGTATTTGCGCAGTTTAAAAAAAAAAATACACTTTAATGAATTAAAAAAAAACAAAAAACAGTAAAGTTAGTCCAATTTTTTGTATAATGTGAAAGATGATGTTACGCCGTGAGAATCATGAGAGAATTGTGCTCTTTATTCTGAGCAACAAAATCGTGATTCTTATTTTAGCCAAAATCGTGCAGCTCTAATACCTTATACAGCCCAATTCCTGTTTCTTGTCTGGTCATTAGCCTAGGCTTATGACATCATGTACAGCTCTCTCTCACTCTCGTGAGAGTTTGTCAGGAAGGGAGGGGGGGGTCAGTCATAAGAGGGCCAATGAGAGCTGCAGAGCTGGAGGTGTGCCTCTGTGTGTGTAAATCCAGGAAATGAACAGCATCTTCAGCTGCCCACAGTTAAAATGGATGCAGGCAAGCTGGTATCTTTTTTTATTTTTATTTTTATTTTTAATAAAAGGACTTTTCCCAACGGTGTCTGTGTTTTTTTACAATTTACACTGTACCCCTTACCAATTCACATAGGGGGGGCCGGGATCTGGGGATCCCCTTTGTTAAAGGGGTCTTCCAGATTCTGATAAGCCCCCGTCCACAGACCCCCAAAACCCCCTGGGCAAGGGTTGTGGGGATGAGGCCCTTGTCCCCATCAACATGGGGACATGATGCTTTGGAGGGGGTCACAGACCCCCAAAGCATCCTCCCCATGTTGAGGGCATGCGGCCTGGTACGGTTCAGGAGGGGGGGTGGGCGCTCTCTCGTCCCCCCCCCCCTATTTTCATGTGGCCTGCCAGGTTGCGTGCTCGGATAAAGGGTCTGGTATGGATTTTTGGGGGGAACTCCACGCCATTTTTTTTTTTATTTGGCGTGGAGTTCCCCTTAAAATCCATACCAGACCTGAAGGGTCTGGTATGGATATTTGGGGGGGGAACCCCACATAATTTTTTTTTTTATTTGACGCAGGGTTTCTCTTAAATATCCATACCAGACCAGAAGGGCCTGGTAATTGAATTTGGGGGGACCCCCACGCATTTATTTATTTTTTTTATTATTATCAATGACTGTTCTCTGTATTGCCGGGAGCTGACAATTCATTATAGCTGCGAGTGCTTTTAAATTACTTTTTTTCCTTCAGAAATTACACTTTGTGCAGGGACAGTTCTAAGCATGGGAAACAAGCGCTACTTTACAGGCATACTATACACACCCCCTAGGTACGAAATTTAAAAGGAATATTTCACTTTTATTGTTTCACTTTAAGCATTATTAAAATCACTACTCCCGAAAAAACTAATGTTTTTAAAACTTTTTTTTGCATTGATACATGTCCCCTGGGGCAGGACCCAGGTCCCCAAACACTTTTTAGGACAATAACTTGCATATAAGCCTTTAAAATTAGCACTTTAGATTTTTCATGTTCGAGTCCCATAGACTTTAACGGTGTTCGGATGTTCGAACAAATTTATTGCCTGTTCGCAAGTTCTGGTGCGAACCGAACTGGGGGGTGTTCGGCTCATCCCTATTGGCAAGTACAAGATCACAGTATATATAAAATAATATGCAAAGTGGTTGGAGGGAAGCTTCAGAATGGCAAAGATATTTTTATTACAAATGATGTGAGCAGGCTGCAGTGTTGTAGCAAACTATTCAGAGACAAGCAAAATCACCTTGACTAAAGAGAGGGCCAACAAAGCTACTGTGTCCTGTACGGGAGATTTGCCTGGTTGTCCTGGTCAGCACTGTCAACAGGACAGAAAGTGATGGGAAAACGAAAATATAACGTTGCCAGTTCAACAGAAATAGAGGGAAAATCTTCTGGGCACACTTGTTCCAGTGTAACTTTTAGAACTTTTAAGGGGGGGGGGGGATTTACATTTATTTTAGAGAGATTTCATCATTTGATTTAATTTGTGTCTCTGAAAGGGTAAACTCGCCATCTGGACACAGAGATAAAAAAAAAAAAAAAAAAAAAAAAAAAAAAACACAGGGATAAAACCCACTCCATCGAAAACTAAAAAAAGTTTTGGCTGGAGATACACTTTAGAGAGTAATCAACCTGCAATTTTTGATTGTACTCATTTTGAGCTGATACAAATTGTACCTGAATGTGTTTACATAGGTGAAATTCCCTTGTTTTCTGTAGCATATGTCTATGATCATTCAATATTCAAATGTGTAGGTGCTTCCTTTGGTGCCTTTATGTATTTTTAACAGTGCAATCGCCATTAATTCTCATTGCTACTGTGAAAAAAAATATGATTTTAGCTAGAAAATTACTTAGAACCCCCAAACCTTATATATTTTCTTTTAGCAGAGACCCTAGAGAATAAAATTAAAAATGCTTTCAGAAATAGAAGAGTTAATAGCTTATTTTTTATTAATTAACAAAATGGAAAGTAAATAAAGAGAAGAGAAATCCAAATCAAATAATATTTGGTGTAACCACTGTCACAAACAGCCCTTGTCAGTTATTGATGGGAGTATATCTGCCACATAGAATCTTGAGATTCTTAACCTCCCTGGCGGTATGATTCTGTCAGATTTTAGGTGCTGAAAGCGGTACCATTATTCTGCATGGAAATTTGGCGTTTTATATTGCAGGCCTGTAATTCTTAGGAATAACTCACTTAAATCTGTCCAAACCAGAGTCTAGTAGACATCCCGGGTATGATAAAGTTCAAAAAACAAAATTATACATTATAATAAAATAAATAACTATAAAATAATTATAACAAATAATAATATAATAATAATAATAAAAGTGTTTTTCAGTGTTTGATGACGAATTTCCCCACAAATCACTATCGCTTAATTCTGCGAGTGATTCTAATTTATTATCGCTGTTTTTTAGCTGGTCTAAAACCACTTTTGACATAAAGGGACACTTTTTGGTTGCTATGGACAATCTCCAGTTTCCAGGCAGAAAAAAAAGTTTTTATTATATAAAAGTGCATGCAGGACACTGGGCAGACCACTAGGGACAATGGGGGTGTGTAATTATTACATACAGTACTGTAATCTGTAAGATTACAGTGTACTGTATGTGTACTGTGTTTTAACTTTTTTGAAATTGGTCGCCGATCTCCGTCCCCGTGCGTCGTAACGTCGCAGGGAACGGAGCTCGGCGGCATTCGGCAGTGTGTGAATCGAGCGAGATGACGGCTCGATCACACAGCGGGGAAGCATCGCAGGATCCAGGGGACAAGGTAAGTAACTCCTGCCTGGATCACTGCGACGCAGCCCAAGTCTGGCTCGGGGTTACCGCTTTTGGTGCTGAAATTTAACCCCGAGCCAGACTCGGGAATACCGCCAGGGAGGTTAAGGTAAATGGGTGTCAGTGAGAGGTCTGTAGGCAGCAAGGAGTTAATCAGTAGCCACACCTTGCTCCCAACCTGGGGTATAATTTTGCCTTCCCTGGGTTTAATCAGTGTGGTGCTGAGAGAGGAGAAGCAGGCTGTGAGGGAACATGCCTGCAGGACTGGAGCAGACCCAGTGAGGTCTGTTAGCTAGGAGGCTTATATTCATTTGGAGGAATTTGCTTTGGGACAATGTTTTCTACCCCTGCGTGGGAAACCTTTTCTGTGTGCTTTATTTGCTGACCAAATAAACATGGGCTGGAAGCCCTTAACCTTGCATACGGCTGGATTACCTTTCTGAGAACTCTTCACTTGAAGTTAATCGCCCACACCACCCTTTGCCTTCAAAACAAAATCAGTTTTTCTAGGCACACTTGTTTTTGAAGGAACACAGCAGGTAGGTGGTTCCAAAAACCTTGGAGAACTAAACACAGATCTTCTGTAGATGTAGGCTACCTCCAATCCGTCTGGCTCTTCCTGTAATCCCAGACAAACTCGAAGATGTTGAGATCAGGGCTCTGTGGGGGCCAAACCATCACTTCCAGGACTCCTTTATGCTCAAGATGGTTCTTAATGACATGGTCTGTATATTAGGGGTCATTGTCCTGCTGCAGGATACATTTGGGGCCAATCACACGCCTTCCTGATGGTATGGCATGATGGCTAAGTATATGTCTGTATTTCTCAGCATTGAGGACACCATTGATCCTGACCAAATTCCCAGCTCCAAACTTGCAAGGAACCTCCACCATGCTTTACTCTTGCCTGCAGACCCTCATTATTGCACCGCTCTCCAGCCCTTCAGAGAACAAACGGTCTCCTGCTACAACCAAATATTCAAATTTTAGCTCATCAGTTCAGAGCACCTTCTTCCATTTTTCTGCCTCCCCCAGTTCCTATGTTTTGGTGCATAGTTGACTCGCTTAGCCTTGTTTCCACGTCAGGGGTATGGCTTTTTGGCCGCAGTTCTTTCATGAAGAATTCTCCAGACATTAGCCCCTGCTTGGTATAATGGATTATTCATACACCTTAGGCTTCTTTCACACGGGACGGATCAGTAATGATCCGCCCCGTGAACCTCCGCTTGCTCAGCGGGGATCGCTCCGTTGATCCCCGCTGAGCCGGCTGATGACTGGGCGGTCCCCGCACACTGTGCAGGGACCGCCCTGTCAGATCTCCGCTCTCCCCTATGGGGGATCGGATGAACACGGACCGTCTGTCCGTGTTCATCCGATCCGCTCTGCAGACGGATAGAAAAATAGAAATTTTTCTATCCTGAAAAACGGAGCGTAGCGGACACGGGTGAGATCGGGTGTCAGCGGATGTTCATCCGCTGACATCCGCTGTCCCATAGGGATACATGTATGTCCGTTTTTCATCCGAAAACGGATGGGTGAAAAACGGACATACGGACCGCCCGTGTGAAAGGGGCCTTACACTAATCCTACGAAATCCCTGACTTTGTGCAAGCGTACAAAGTGTGTATATGTAAGAAATAATGTTGGTTTGAAGCCAAAGGGTAGTCGCACCAAATATTCATTTGATTTAGAATTTTCTTCTGTTTGCTCACTTTTCATTGTGTAAATGGATAAAAAAATAAACAAACAATTAAAATATTTTTGAGCATTCAGCATTTCTTCACACCTGTCTAAAACTTTTGCACAGTATTTTAATTTGGGGTGTATTTGTACTGTCCTGACATTTTAGGGGCCTTAACCCCTTGAAGCAGAGCATACGCAATCATGCAGCCCCACTGGACTGGGCTTTTTTCCATGGTGCTGCATATTTGCGTATCTGTAATTGTGCTGGGAGCGTGCCACAAGGCGCAATTCCATCACAAAGACCAGGGTCTCACGAGAGCCCCGGGCCCCGTACTAACTATCGGCACCCGGAACTCCAGATTACGGGTCACCTAAACACTGGGATAGCCTTTGATTGGCTATGAGTGAGTGAGTGAATAACTTGTATAGCGCTACAAATGCGAACTAAATCGCCTCAAGGCGCTTTGCATCCAGTGACATCCTGACCCTTCAGAATAGGTGGGTCTTAAGTTTTTTCCTGAAGGCCCGGTGGTTTTCTTCCATGCGGATGTTGGTGGGTAGAGCGTTCCATAGCCGTGGTCCTTGGACTGCAAATCTTCGTTCTCCCTTTGATTTGTAGCGGGACTTGGGGATGTGAAGGAGGTTTTGGTTGGTTGATCGGAGATTGCGATTGGGGGTGTAGTGTTTTATCTTCTCGCATAGATATTGTGGAGCGTTTCCCTGTGTGCACTTGTGGGTGAGACAGAGGGTCTTGAATGTGATCCGATCCTTTACGGTTAGCCAATGAAGGGTCCTTAGTGATGGGGTGATGGATTCCCAAGGTTTTTTTCCCGTTACCAGCCTGGCAGCCGTGTTCTGGATGACTTGTAGGCGCGAAATCTGGTATTTGGGTAGTCCGAGGTAGAGGGCGTTTGCGTAATCGAGTCGGGAGTTGATAATTGTTCCAACTACTACTGCTGTATCCTCTTTTGGGATGAAGGGGATGAGTCTACGTAGTAGACGGAGGAGATGGTGAGCTCCGCTGACTACTGATCCAATTTGTGCGTCCATCGACATCTCTGAGTCAAAGATGACTCCGAGACTTTTGACTTTGGTGCTCGGGGTAACGGTCTGTCCAAGGATAGTGGGGAGTGTCCAAGAAGTCTTAGTTTTTGTCTTTCGGTTTGCGTGGAGGAGAAGGAGTTCTGTTTTGGATCCGTTGAGTTTGAGGGAATTCTCAGTCATCCATTCATCGATCAATGTGAGACAGGTTTCCAATCCGTGATATTGGTCTTTTTTCCCGGTGATACGAAAGTAGAGTTGGGTGTCGTCAGCATATGAGTGGTAGCACAGGCCCTGTTTGCTGATGATTTTGAGGAGTGGGCGGAGGTAGATGTTAAAGAGCACGGGTGACAGGGGTGATCCTTGGGGGACTCCGCAAGAAATTGTGCGAGTTTCAGAGGTGAAGGCTCCTAGTTTCACTGTCTGGGAACGATTGTCTAGGAAGGATGCGAACCAGTGTAGGTCAGGGTCTGTGACTCCGGCTACTTCTTTAAGGCGAATGAGTAGAGTTTTGTGGTCTACTGTGTCGAACGCTGCACTGAGGTCCAGCAGCACCAGGAGACATGATTCTCCGTCATCTGCTGCTTCGAGGGTGTCATCCCATATTTTAAGAAGTGCTGTTTCTGTGCCATGGCCTGGGCGGAAGCCTGATTGTAGTGGATCCAAGAGTTTGTGGGTGTCCAAATAGAGTTGTAGCTGTTGTACTACTGCTTTCTCCATGATCTTGGAGATGGTGTTGAGGCTTGTTACCGGTCTGCGGTAGTTTGGGTCTTTGGGGTCCAGGTTGGGTTTCTTTAGGAGGGGTTTGATTATGCCTTGCTTGAGAGAGATTGGAACAATACCTTCTTTGAATGATTGATTTACGAGGTGTGTTATGGTGGGTGCTAAAATGTCGGTACATTCTTTCAGGAGTTTTGTAGAGATTATGTCATTTGGAGATGTGCTGTCTCTGAGGCTTCTGATTATATTTTTGGTGGTGTCGATGGTGATCGGGACCAGCGAAAATTTTGTCAATTGTATAGTGTTCATATTGATTTCCTCTATTTGCTTTGGCAGAGCAGGGTTGGTTGTTTTTTTCTGTTGAATTGATTCTCGAATGTTTTCGATTTTGTCGATAAAAAAGTCCGATAGCTCATTACAGAACTCTTGTGTTTCGTTTGCTGAAGGTTCTAGGCAGGTGGGGTTCATAGTTTGAGTTACTAGTTTGAAGAGTTCACGAGGTCGGTTTAGGCCTTTTTTGATGGTGTTTGAGAAATGTTCCTTTTTTGCTTTGAAAATTGCTTTGTGATATTTCTTAGTGAGTGCTTTGTAATTAATGTGGTTTTCCTTAGTTGGGTTTCTTCTCCAGGCTCCTTCGGCTCTTCTGCGTTCTTGCTTCAGTAGGGTAAGAGTGTCATTAAACCAGCCGGAGTTGTTTCTGCGAATGAGGGCCCTGCGTCTCGGAGCGACTGTGTCTGCTGTTTGTAGTAATGCTTTGTTTAAGGAGTTGAGTGTTTGTTCCGTTGAGTGGTTGAGATTTTGCGTTCCTATTTTATTTGATAGAGTAGTTTTGAAGAGTTCCGAGTGTAGTTTCTTCTGAGATCTTGTCCATTTTGTTGTTATTGAGTGTTCTGATTTTTGGGAGATGGTGTTGGTGGTAAGTTTAAATTTGATAGCGTGGTGATCCGTGCATGGTAACGGCATGTTGTCCACTGTGTTGATGTCCAGATTTTGTTTGAAGATGAGGTCCAGAATGTGCCCCGATCCATGCGTGGGGGCATTTATCAGTTGCTGCAGACCTAATTCTTCCAATTGGTTGATGCAGGAGGTGGCGATGGGGTCCTGAGTGGAGTTAGCCCAGAGATTGAAGTCCCCGAGTAATAGGAAGTTTTTGGTTTTTAAAGTGTATGTCGAGATGAATTCGGTAAAGGGTGTGAGGAGATTTGTCTTTGGTCCTGGCGGTCTGTAGCATAGCAGTATGTGAATGGTGTCCTGGGGTGTTGTTTGGAGTTGCAGAGTGAGTGTCTCCATGAACGGCAATGAGTTCTGTAGAGTTGGTTTGATGATAGAGAGGTGAGATTTGAAGATCACTGCTAGGCCTCCTCCTCTTTGTCCTGTTCTATGCTCAGTTAGGATGGAGTAGTTCTCAGGCACCAATTCTGTTAGGATGGTGTTACAGTCAGGTGTTAGCCAGCTTTCCGTGATAAAGAGGCAATCTATGTCGTTTTGCGTGATGAAGTCGTGAATTTCCTGTCTGTGCTTGATTGCCGATCTGGTGTTGATCAGTGCGCAAGCTATATGTTGTAGTTGAAGTGGTGTTTTCGTGTTTTTGATAGTCGATTGTCGATTGATCCTTAGCAGTTGTTCTTTTCGTAGTATTTTTTGGGTGGAGGTTGGTAATGTTGAGGCAGTATTCCTTAGCCTCTGGAGGGTGTCCGCTGAGTATTTAAAGTTGCACATGATGGGAAGAAAAAAAAGGTGGTGGGATGGTGAATAGGGCCCAATGACCTAACCTCCCCCCTGTTGGTCCAGAGGAAGGCGAAAAACCCCAGCCGAGTCAGGCCAATTGCTACAGCAGGGGAAAATTCCTTCCTGACCCCTCGAGAGGCGATCGGGTAAACCCTGGATCAACTTCCTAGAGGTAGGAGGTGCCCCAGTGTGCTTACCAGGTCACCACACACGGGCCCGCTGGAGCGCGAAACGGGGAGAGGGTGATGGGATGGTCGGAGTTAAGCCGCAGTCGCTGTCTGTCCTGCAGGTCTAGTAGTCTAGAGGCGGGTGCCAAGATGGCGGCAGGGGGCAGTCAGCGGCTGCGGACAACGTGATGGTGAGCTGGGTGATCTGAGCTGGGGGAGAGTGTGGTCCAGGGAAAGCCCCAGGTCATCAGGTTTACGTTTGTTAGGGGAGCGAAAATGGAGGAGTCTAGGGAGGGTCCTGGATGGCCAGAGCTCCTGCCACACACGTCCGTTACCCTAGACCGTGCGTGTGGATTGCTCTGTGCAGCGGTGAGGTCAGAGCTCCTGCCACACACGTCCGTTCCCCTGGACCATGTGTGTGGATTGCTCTGTGCAGCGGTGAGGTCAGAGCTCCTGTCACACACGTCCGTTACGCTAGACCATGTGTGTGGATTGCTCTGTGAGGCGATGAGGTTAGGGGTCCTGTTACAACGTCCGTTTTGCTTGACCGTGTGTGAGGATCTGGGAAGATGGTGCAGTAGCGGTGGTCGGAGCTGTAGGTTGGGTAGCCTGAGTGCGACGGGTGGGGAAGAACCGTAATGAGTGGAGAAAGCGTTTTTAGAGGTTTTGTGAAGAATAGTGGTGGGGTGGGAGGGAGGGGGGGCAATATCAGTAGGATATATAGAATGAGAGAAAAAAAGTTTTTTTTTTTTTTTTTTTTTTTTTTTTTAAGTGTGTCAGTGATTGAGGCCAACTCCTGGGTGTACCAAGATGGCCGCTGCTTGCCAGGCCGGATCTTTGCTTCGTCCTCCTGGCAGCCTTTTGGGAGTGATCCAGTGGGGGACACGGGCACTTGGTTAGTGAGGGGGTGCCATCCGGTGGTTTACCGGGTCGGAGTGATCCAAGGGGGCCGGGAGAGGGTGTTAAGGGCCGAGGCTGGGTGGCTCAAGATGGCCGCCGGGGCTAGGCCGAAGCCGCAGACTATCCTGTCGGGCCAGGAAGCTGCTAGTGCTGCTTCGGGAGCCCTCTGGCGCCTAGGCTTGGCTCTGGACCCGGGGGGGGGGAAGCGGCTAACTGAAGGTCCGGCTGTAGGAGAGGGGATACTTAAGTTAAGGCGGTGTCCGGCCGCAACTAGGCCGCAGCCGGGGACTTTCCTGATGGCAGCTGCGGGTGGAGGTGATGCCGAGTGCGGCGGGTGGCGGCTGGTGAGCTGGGCACTGTGCTGGAGCAGGGGATGCGCCTGTAGGGGGACCGATGCCCGATGGTGCTAGGCCGCAGCCGTGGTCTTGCCTGACGGCGACTGCGGGGGGGGGGGGGTGCTCGGCGGCAGAGGGTTTCGTGATCGTTTTGTCTGTCCTTTCTATGAAGGGGTGGGGGGACCAGGGGGAGAGGAGGAAAGCACGGGGGAAAGCCAGGGAGAACTGGGAAGAGAAAGCAGTGCAGCCCTGGATGTCAGGAGCTGCTGTACGCACGTCCTCTCTCTGTCAATGTGATCAGTCACTTTGAAGCCCCTGTGTTTGCTCTCTCTGAATGCAGGAGATAGATACATTGTATCTCTCTCTCTCCCTGCAGAGAGGAAAAAAAAAAAAAAAAAAACTGTGGGTACAAAATAATAATAAAAAAGAGAAAAATACCTAGGTCAGGGTTTGATATTGGTCAGTTGTAGGGTTAGTGTTTGGTTTAAGGTCAGGGTCAGTATTTTTGGGGTAGTTTTTTTTTTTTATAACTAGTATCAGTGTCAGTTAAGCCTCGTACACACGGTCGGACTTCAAACAAACTTTTCCGTGGATTTTTGTCCGAAGGGAGTTGGCCGGGAACACCCATAGCATACACATGGCAGGACTTTTCTGCAAACTTTCCCAACATCACGTGGTTTTTCTGCTCTTTACCGCCACCCTTTGGTCAACTTCTGCTATTGTTGGTTGATTTTAACATTGGTTCTGGGCATGCGTTTTTGTACTTCGGACATAAGTCCAATGGATTTCTTTACACACGATAGGACTTTTCACCGTAGGACCTTTGTTGCCGAACCGTGTGTCCGTTTGCAGAGCGAAATTTTGTCCGATGAAAACAGAAAAAGTTTGTCCGATGGAGCGTACACGGTAGGATTTTTTTGAAAACTTGCTCATTTTGAAATTTGTCGTCAAAAAGTCCTACCGTGTGTATGGGGCTTAAAGCGTGTGTGCGTGCGTACGCTCCATCGGACAAGCCCCATACACACGGTAGGACTTTTTGACAACAAACTTCAAAATGAGCACGTTTTAAAAAAAAATCCTACCGTGTGTACGCTCCATCGGACAAACGTTTTCGTTTTTCATCGGACAAAAGTTCGCTCTGCAAACGGACAAACTTTTCGGCAACAAAAGTCCTACGGTGCAAAGTCCTATTGTGTGTACAGAAGTCCATCGGACTTTAGTCCAAAGTACAAACACGCATGCTCAAAACCAATGTTAAAATCAACCAACAATAGCAGAACTTGACCAAAGGGTGGCGGTAAAGAGCAGAAAAACCACGTGATTTTGGGAAAGTTTGCTGAAAAATTCCTACCTCGTACACACGATCGAATTTCCATCGGACAAATCTGTGGATTTTTGTCCGAAGGGCGTTGGCCGTGAACTTGTTCTGCATACAGACAGCAGAAAATCCAAAGTACAAACACGCATGCTCAGAAGCAATGCTAACCATAGCACAACATTAGCAGAAGTTGCCCAAAGGGTGGCGCTAAAAAGCTGAAAAATCACGTAGTTTCGTATTTGTTGGCTGACAAAGTTTTGCCGTCTGTATGCAAAACAAAGGCGTGCGCAGCCTATTGCATTAGGGTGTGCACCCCCCCCCCCACACACACACACACACACACTATACACAAACACTCACATATATGTACATAAAACCACCCATTTATGTGCCTGTTGACCAAAGTGCCTTCGTTCACCTTTTTATTAAAAAATATTAAATGCATAGATTTTTGCTAGGGCATTTATTATTTTTTAAATCTGGAGACTGCAAAGTATTGCACCCACAATCAGCAGAGTGCGGGTGAAGTGTCAGGCTCCTGCAGACACTGCCTACAGTTCTATTGCCCGTACCTCTGAATGGCTGTCATTGCAGAGCTGTAGGCAGGTGTGCTGATCAGTGTGCCAGCTGCCGTGTTGGATTGAACTTGTTGTTTATATATTTACAGATTCCTATGACTAAGGCTGGATTCACACATATGCATTTTTAGCGCTTTTTGCATTTTGAAGATTTGCACTACAGTCCATTTAACATAATATAATATGTATTAGAGCGCTACTCGGCACAATGTAGACAAATCAAGGGTGATCAATTGGTATCAGCTGCAACCATTCTAAGTGAAAAAATCTGTGTTTCTCAAAAATCAAGTGTTTGAAATATAATAGTGCGCTGGAAACCTAGAACCTACAATCCTAAAGTGATGTCACCGTGAATAAGCAAAAATAAACTGAGTGAAACAATACCTCAAAAAGTAGGTATCAATAAACTATTGTGATCTGCATTAGTACAAAAAAAAAAAAAATGAAATATTATAGGATATCAAAAAATACAAATATAATTCACAATAGTATTCCCAAAAAAATATATATGAGGGCTTCTGTGATAAAATAAAAATAAAAATACAAATAAAAAGGTCTGTGTACAAAGCTGAATGCCAGGTCTCAACAATAATCCTATGAACTGCTTAGTCACAATTGAAGTCAATATACGTGATGAGCATAAACTTGTCCACACCAACGAGAGCTGTCAGCTGTTTCACTTGCATGTAGCGATATGATAAGAAACAAAGAAAACAATCATAGCGCAGACATCCCTACTAGAAATAGAAACATCAAGTAAAATCTGCACTCACACAGCCAGGAATAAGAGGCGCTTGATAGCTCAGTAAGATGCAATCTCCTCACTAGTCACTTGCATGACTAGCTTGTAGCGTGATTAGGCTCCTCCTCCCTACGCGTTACCTCGAAGTCACTCGACTTATTCATGGGATTCCTGGCTGTGTGAGTGCAGATTTTACTTGATGTTTCTATTTCTAGTAGGGATGTCTGCGCTATGATTGTTTTCTTTGTTTCTTATCATATCGCTACATGCAAGTGAAACAGCTGACAGCTCTCGTTGGTGTGGACAAGTTTATGCTCATCACGTATATTGACTTCAATTGTGACTAAGCAGTTCATAGGATTATTGTTGAGACCTGGCATTCAGCTTTGTACACAGACCTTTTTATTTGTATTTTTATTTGTATTTTATCACAGAAGCCCTCATATATATTTTTTTGGGAATACTATTGTGAATTATATTTGTATTTTTTGATATCCTATAATATTTCATTTTTTTTTTTTTTTTTTGTACTAATGCAGATCACAATAGTTTATTGATACCTACTTTTTGAGGTATTGTTTCACTCAGTTTATTTTTGCTTATTCACGGTGACATCACTTTAGGATTGTAGGTTCTAGGTTTCCAGCGCACTATTATATTTCAAACAGTCCATTTAACATGGTTTCCTATGGAACACGTTCTGTAGTGCAAATCTGCAAAATGCACTAAAAATGCATAGGTGTGAATCCAGCCTTAATGATGAGGCTGTGTGGGTGCAGAGGAAGGCTCGATTCACACTAAGGCCCCTTTCACACTGGGGCGGGCAGGAGCGGTGGCGGTATAGCGGTTGCCGCGGTTTGCGGGCGGTATTACCGCGGTGTCCCATTGATTTCAATGGGCACCCGCGGTAAAGGAGCGGTGAACACACCGCTCCTTTACCGCTGTAAAGAAGTGGCTAGCAGGACTTTTGGAGCGGTCCTGCTAGCGCACCGCTTCAGTGTGAAAGCCTTCGGGCTTTCACATTGAAGGCTACAGGCAGGAATTTTTCATGCGGTATAATAGCGCTATTATTAGCGCTAAACCGCATGAAAAACGCCCCAGTGTGAAAGGGGCCTATTTTTTTATTAATTTTTATACAGTAATTTTTATTTTTATACATTTCCATAAAAAAAAAAAAAACGCGGCAAAATCGCGGTAAAAACGCATCAAAAACTTGGTACTTGCGTTTTTGATGCAGGTCCATTGACTTCTATTACATGCAAAACGCTGCTTTTTGCAGGAAAAAAAAGTCCCCGACCCTTTCCAAAAACGCAGAGGTACAAAAATGCATTGATGTGAACATGTTCCATAGGAACCCATGTTAAAAAATTTGCATGCATTTCTGCAAAATGCAAAATGCACCAAAAAACGCATTAGTGTGAATCAAGCCGAAGGGGGGGTAACTAAAACATGTTAAACCCTGTATACGGTGAACTCATCCTTTAGGCCTGGTTCACACCTATGCAGCTTGCAGTTGATGCATATTTTAGGTGCATTTTTCCAATACACGTTTTTGATCCATTAAAGTCTATAGAACCAAAAACACAACCTGCTGGTCCCTGAAACTTTCCATAAAATGCACAGATGTGAACCACATCCATGGAAAACCATGTTAAATGGACTGTAGTGTGTTTCTGCAAAACTGTAAACGCACTAAAAAATGGATAGGTGTGAACCAGGCCTAAAGTTGCTATACGTGACAGGTGCATGCATCTACACAAGCGATACTGGGACACTGTATTCTGATGGGGGGGGGGACTCCCCACTGTCAGAATACACCGATTAGTGCTGTAGCCGATTGGCTGCAAGCCACTAATTGAACAAGGTTCTGTCTAACAGGGGGGCTATACCCAAACTGAAATTAAGGCCATGTCTGCTCAACTGGACTTGCTCCAGCAGGCCCCCTCCACTACTGCGACTTGTCCCCTCAGCTTTTAGACCCCTTTCACACAAGGGTGCGGGCTGCGTTAGCGGTAAAGTGCAGCTAGTTCTAGCGGCGCTTAACCAATGTTTAAGCAGCGCTTTTCAGACGCTAGCAGGGCACTTTTAACTCCCGCTAGCGGCTGAAGAAAGAGTTAAAACTGGCTGTGTTGCGGAGCTGCCAAAGCGATTTGCAGTCGCTTCGCCAGAACTGCCCATTCATTCCAATAGACATGGGGCGGTTTAGGAGTGGTGTATACAGCGCTCCCAAACCACCTCAAAGATGCTGCTTGCGGGACCTTTTCTAACGTCCTGCAAGCGCACCGCCCCAGTGTGAAACACTCGAGCTTTCACACTGAGGAGGCATTTTTCAGGCGCATTACAGGCGTTATTTTTAGCGCTAAAATGTCTGAAAAACGCCTCAGGGTGAAAGGGGTCTTAAATTACTGGCTGTGGTCACACTCCAGCCTCCCCATCATACCATACAGGTTAATGTCCCTCTATGGTATATGATGATGTCATGGCTTTGGGGTGAAGGAAGAGAAATTAGAATCAGGTAAGTGAAAGAGGTTACCCCCTCCCCCCACACACTACAAGGCTGGACTTTTTTACTGTGCTGGAGTTGGGCTGTATTATTATGTGTAGCGCACAGACCCCTCTCTTTACCTGCCTTGTTCGGCTCCTCACAGGAATAGAGGGGCACACTGCACCACAAGCCCGTACCCTCCTGTGTGAAGAGGTTGAGCGGTGTTGTTGATGGGTCCTCCACAGTCAGACAGCCAGAGAATGTTTCTCACCTCTATATTAAATAAAGACAAGTCCTTGTATCCCCACAGCAACTTGAATGTCCACACCAGCTGAAATTCCAACGTAGAGTTTATTCTCTTGTAAAACACAGTCTCTGACAGAAAAGGTTGGAGTGGGGACAGGACAGCTTAAGGTGTGGAGGAGGTCCAGGCACAAACGTAACCCAATTCACTGCTCCGATTCTCAAGCAGACTTAGCCCATTCGGATAGTCTCCCTAGCTTGGGACTAGCAGCCGATATGGTACCCAAACTTTACACTTGGTCTCTGCCACAGACCTGGTAAACTTGGTCTCTGCCACAGACCTGGTGAACTTGGTCTCTATTAAGGAGAAGACATCCCTCCAGAGAGTTACCGGGACCCTTCCTTCACCGTGACTTCTGCACCAGTCCCTCGGAACGATTCCTCCCCAGGCCTCCTCATCTAGGATACGGGTCCCCTCGCAAGGCGGCACCCTGAGACTCCTCGATCCTTCGTGGGCTCCAGCCGAAGGTGCTGGGCCCAGGCCATTGTTGCAGCCCCAGGACTAAGGGTGCCTGGGACTGATCCACCGACCTCCGCCCCTGGGCCAAAGGTGCCCAGGACGGGCAGGAACACACACCCTGGCGTAGGACCCCCGACAACGAACAGGCAGCGTCTGCCCCTTTTATATCCTCTCCCAGCATGCACTGCAGGCTTGCCACACCCACCGTACGGCTGCTGAGAGGGGACATACAAAGGACAGCACTGGATTAGCGGTTTGACCCTGGCCTACTATGGCAGCGCCACCTGCAGGCCACAGGGTTGCAAGAACTCTAACATTTAGGGTGTTTGGGCATAACTACCACCCAACACTGCCCCTAAATTTAGCACCCCGCTACATATGATAAGAGTTTTTGATAGGTTAGGAATTCCTGGGACTTCTGAGGTGCTCCATAGATGTATTCCATATACACACACACATTATATGTTATTAAAAAAAAAAAAAATGTTTAACAGGATATAATGTGTATGTGCAATACATTTATGTAACACCTCAGAAGTCCCAGGAATTCCTAACCTGTTCAAGAATGTAACTTTCTCTGTCAGTAAACCTGCAAAGTACAGGGCAGGTAAACAGCACAGAATTGTATAGTGGGAAAGGCAGAGAAGGTCACAGGTAAAAGGCTGCTTGCTATCTGTCCTCTGAGATCTCCAGTCATCCCCCCTGGAGAGCTGTGCTGTATGCTGGACAGGAGGAAAGTGATCGTGGGTGCACTGCGTGTGATGATCTCTTCCTCTTCCTGCTCCTCCCACCAGTACTTCAGCTGTGAAAGCCCCGACTGACTCAGGCAGACAGGAACCCAAGGAGAGAGACAGTTTTCCCCCCAAATGCTGCATCAGAGAGGAGAGCGGAAAGCAGCTGTCTTGTGGCACACAGCGGATAGGATGGTGGGTAAGGATGAGCTCCGGTGTGTTCACATTGAACACGTGCAGCGCCCGCCAGGAAGTCGGCACTAATCACCGGCAGGGAGACATTGTCCCGATACTCGGCTGCAGAGATTGGGGAAATGTCTCCCTGCCTGTGATTAGCGCAGCGCGGTGCCGACTTCCTGGCGGGCTCTGCACGTGTTCAATGCAAACACGCCGGAGCTCATCCTTAATGGTGGGTAACTCCTGTGAGGACTGCAGCCACAGCTGTGAAGTAAGCAGTCAGGAAGTATCCGATGCTCTCTGAAGTTCACATGCTTCATCTCTGACAGCTGGCGGCGTAGTGATATCCAGCTGACAGGCATGATGTAGCCGGAACTACAGAGTCAGCATCGGAAAATGCGACTGACTGATTACTCCGCAGCCAGTGGCTTCAGTTACACATCCTCCATGACAAATAGTCCCACTTTCAGCTACCAGAGGTAAGGGTAAAAGAATTCTCACACATTTTGGCAGCAAAAAAGCCCTGGGGTGTGTTGGGTGTGCCTGGGCATTGGGGTGTGCCCAGGCAGAGCCGGCACACCCTGTGCGCATGCCTATGATGCAGAACAAGTTCACGGCCAACGCCCTTCGGGCAAAACTCCACGGCTTTGTCCGACGGATATCCGATCGTGTGTATGAGGCTTTAGTCCCTGTTGATCTGCAGTTGCCATGGTGCTGCACATATGATCAGCTATGACACCAGTCATTTGAGGCTTGAAAGTTCTGTTGAGAGCCAACAAAAGCACACTAATGACTGCCAGTTATCATTTAAGGCCTCCCTTTAATTTAAAGCGGAACTACACTCATCAATTTAACGGTTTCCAAAAACACTTACATTTAAGGCATGCCATGAATAATGACTGTCACAGTTGCTTGTGCTCTTAACTGCGCATAAAAGCCCCATACATACGCTCGGACTTTTTGACAACAAACTTCTAAATTCCCAGGTTTTAAAAAAAAATCTGAGCGTGTGTACGCTCCATCGGACAAACTTTTCGGGTTTTAATCGGACAAATGTTCGCTCTGCAAACGAACATACTTTTCGGCAACAAAAGTCCTATGGTGCAAAGTCCTGCCGTGTGTACAGAAATCCATCGGACTTTAGTCCAAAGTACAAATACGCATGCTCTGAACCAATGTTAAAATCAACCAACTAAAGCAGAAGTTGACCAAAGGGTGGCGGTAAAGAGCAGAAAAAACATGCTATTTTGGGAAAGTTTGCTGAAAAAAAGTCGTGTGTATGCATACCAAGTTAGTTCACGGCCAACGCCCTTCAAACAAAAATCCACGGAAAAGTTTTTTGTAAGTTTGTTGTAAGTCCGATCGTGTGTATGGGGCTTTAGCCCATGACCCCTGTTCACCCTTTCTTCTCCCTGTAAGGGCACACTCGTGATATATTTTGCACATTTTGTTTTTACTTTTTTTCTATAAGTCTTCAGTCTGGTCATGTGACCTCTTTAGTCGGCCATACATGGGTCAGCTAGTGGGCTGATTGGATTCCCCCACCCACCCACGCAAGGTGGATGGAGGAATCCTCCCCTCTGTGTCATTGTGTTCTGACAGCAGGGACTGTCAGAATACACTGATCAGCGCTGCAGCCTATTGGCTGCAGTGCTGATCGAATAAAAATTATCCAACAAGCCTATTCAGATTCAGAATACTTTATTAATACCAAAGGGAAATTATTAAGATATAGCTACATTCAACAAACACAACACAAAATCGCAATAGGGAATGGAACATGACACAATGACACATGACAATCATTAGATCAAATTCTCATGATAGGGAATTACATTAGATGGATTAAACTTTGGCCAGTCCCTGCAATTTTTATCCATCTATGGTCATCTTTGCTCTTCAGACTGCTCCTGGCAGTGGGTGGTCCTCTGGCGATGCTTAGATCGGCACTGATATGTGTCATTGCATTCTTCTGAATTAATACACTGTTAATGAAAGGCACCATTGGATGACATCCCCTCAGGGGTGGTCCCACGACACCCTGCTTTCACAGTACTCATTTTTCTACATAAACAACATCGGCTATCATTCAATCTGGAAATCTGAGGACATCTTGTGAGGAAAATAAATACTGCAGAAAACAGCTCTACATCTGGGAGTTGGCCAGTGGGCTTAGTGTTGGCTTGGTGCCCTACTGGGCCAGATAACCATTCTAACATGTATGATTTCAGGAAAAGCAATAACATAACCCGCAACAGTTTGACCCTTTATTCAATAAGTAAAAACGTACAGAATGTCCATGTGCAACATACAAAATTCTTTTTTTATGATGGATAATTAGGTGTCGGGTTATGGTTTATGATAAAGTCAGGGTTTTGTTCTTCAAAGCTTCCTACTCCGCCCAAAACCAAAATGTCTCTCCAGTAATGAATGATAGTAGAAGATCTAACTGGGGGGATGGTTTAGTATTCTTTAATGTTTTTAATATTTACAATGAATTTTGTAACAGTCATTTCGCTGATCAGTGACTCCACCATTCCACTATTTCTGCTGTAAGGACTTTAATACTGTCCGAAAGTCCTCAACATCATTCTTTCAACGCCGGTCATCTGGTAGCCATTTTTGTTAGCTGAAAAATGTGAACAGGGTTAGTATCACTGGAGAGTTACATTTTGCACATTTGCTATGTTTCTTGGTGCAACAGTTAACCACTTAAGCCCCGGACCATTTGGCTGGCCAAAGACCAGAGCACTTTTTGTGATTCGGCACTGCGTCGCTTTAACTGACAATTGCGCGGTCGTGCGACGTGGCTCCCAAACAAAATTTGCAAAAGGGTACCTATGCGCCTACCAATAGGTAAAGCTAAACTAATATATAAAGTGCTAATATAAAGTGCTAGTATAAAGTGCTAGTATAAATATAAATGACATACAGCAGCTCACTTCTATGGTGTAACCAACACAAGTAAATAAAATAAAAAATGTTGAAGCAGCGCTAAATGTCCAAGTGCAAAAAAATACTTAAAGTAAAACATGCTATAAATAATCCAATATAAAATATAATAACTATTAGTACATGTGCAAAAGATGCAAATATATATATATATATATTGTGAGGGGGTTAGCTCGGCAGCGGGTGTGTGTGATCCCCTGGATGGGCTCCCCACACAAAAACAGGCCCAGCAAACGGAGGTTGTGGTTTTCAAAATCAAAAAAAAGGTGCGGTTTATTTTCTATTTACAGTGACAAAACACAGCAAAGCCAAAAGAAACATATAAACAAAATAAATCCTGGTCAACTTGACCTCTGACTAAACATACAGGTTTCCTAACTAACAACTGGGATCAGCCTAGTGCTGTCCTAGTCCCTAAGTCCCTGGTTTAGTAAAAGTCCAAACAAATAGCCACACAGGCTTTGCCTCACCGCACAGGGGTTCACTCTCCCTAGACAGTCCACACAGGTCTGGTTCCAGGCATGAGCTAACACCTAATGAATCTGGGAGTTTTTATAGAGGCCTTAAACGAACTGACAGGCTTCAGCTGGCCTCATCAACTCCCTGCCTGCACGACGCCCAGCCCTCTCCCTAGAGGTATGAGTCATCCATGAGCCCACTAGCCTTAGCTGGGCTTATACAACTCTCCACCTAGTTGTATAAGTCGGCGTAAAGCCTGAATCTGGGCGAAATATATCTACCCCCCTGGATGCAACCAGGTGACTTTACCTTCCTGCTGTCACAATATATATATATCCAAACGTAGATGTATCCCCAAAAACGTCCCCAAAAAATATATTGTAAAATGGAAAGTTCACACAAAATGTAATTGTCTCCCAGAAAAAAAATCTGGATACTTTCCCATTTATTTGGGAGACAATTACATTTTGTGTGAACTTTCCATTATACAATATATTTTTTGGGGACTTTTTTTGGGATACATCTACGTTTGGATATATATATATACAGTCAGGTCCATAAATATTGGGACATCGACACAATTCTTATCTTTTTGGCTCTATACAACACCACAATGGATTTCAAATGAAATGAACAAGATGTGCTTTAACTGCAGACTTACAGCTTTAATTTTAGGGTATTTACATTCAAATCAGGTGAACGGTGTAGGAATTACAACAGTTTGTATATGTGCCTCCCACTTTTTAAGGGACCAAAAGTAATGGGACAATTAGCTGCTCAGCTGTTCCATGGCTAGGTGTGTGTTATTCCCTCATTATCCCATTTACAAGGAGCAGATAAAAGGTCCAGAGTTCATTTCAAGTGTGCTATTTGCATTTAGAATCTGTTGCCGTCAACTCTCAATATGAGATCCAAAGAGCTGTCACTATCAGTGAAGCAAGCCATCTTTAGGCTGAAACAAAGCAAACCCATCAGAGAGATAGCAAAAACATTAGCAAAAACATTAGGTGTGGCCAAATCAACTGTTTGGAACATCCTTAAAAAGAAAGAACCGGTGAGCTCAGCAACACCAAAAGATCCGGAAGACTACGGAAAACAACTGTGGTGGATGACCGAAGAATTCTTTCCCTGGTAAAGAAAACACCCTTCACAACAGTTGGCCAGATCAAGAACACTCTCCAGGAGGTAGGTGTATGTGTGTCAAAGTCAACAATCAAGAGAAGACTTCACCAGAGTGAATACAGAGGGTTCACCACAAGATGTAAACCATTTGTGAGCCTCAAAAACAGGAAGGCCAGATTAGAGTTTGCCAAACAACATCTAAAAAAGCCTTCACAGTTCTGGAACAACATCCTATGGACAGATGAGACCAAGATCAACTTGTACCAGAGTGATGGGAAGAGAAGAGTATGGAGAAGGAAAGGAACTGCTCATGATCCAAAGCATACCACCTCATCAGTGAAGCATGGTGGTGGTAGTGTCATGGCGTGGGCATGTATGGCTGCCAATGGAACTGGTTCTCTTGTATTTATTGATGATGTGACTGCTGACAAAAGCAGCAGGATGAATTCTGAAGTGTTTCGGGCAATATTATCTGCTCATATTCAGCCAAATGCTTCAGAACTCATTGGACGGCGCTTCACAGTGCAGATGGACAATGACCCGAAGCATACTGCGAAAGCAACCAAAGAGTTTTTTAAGGGAAAGAAGTGGAATGTTATGCAATGGCCAAGTCAATCACCTGACCTGAATCCGATTGAGCATGCATTTCACTTGCTGAAGACAAAACTGAAGGGAAAATGCCCCAAGAACAAGCAGGAACTGAAGACAGTTGAAGTAGAGGCCTGGCAGAGCATCACCAGGGATGAAACCCAGCGTCTGGTGATGTCATCGCGTTCCAGACTTCAGGCTGTAATTAACTGCAAAAGGATTTGCAACCAAGTATTAAAAAGTGAAAGTTTGATTTATGATTGTTAATCTGTCCCATTACTTATGGTCCCTTTAAAAGTGGGAGGCACATATACAAATTGTTGTAATTCCTACACCGTTCACCTGATTTGGTAAATATCCTCAAATTAAAGCTGTAAATCTGCAGTTAAAGGACATCTTGTTCATTTCATTTTAAATCCATTGTGGTGTTGTATAGAGCCAAAAAGATAAGAATTGTGTCGATGTCCCAATATTTATGGACCTGACTGTATATATATATATATATATATATGTGTAGCGGGGTGTTCCCCTTTAATGCAGAGAGACAAGAAGTTCCAGGTGAGAGGTGAGTCGGGAGGAAGTAAAGAGACATTATGGAAGTGAAAGCAGAGGAGAGAGAGACTACATCTCCCAGTACATCTTGCAGCACCCAGGGTACATTGCTCCGGAACAGAGACTGCTGGGGCAGACTTTATAAAGGGGAGGTGGAGTTTGTTCGCTCTCTTTGGACACCCCCTCTCCTAGCAAGAGGATCTCTGTGCTGAACTGCTGTGTGCACAAGGCCTGAAGCCTGGGCCGTGTGCTCCTTTCCAAAGAGCCCTCTGCCAGCCTAGCAGAACCTTAGAGACATCTTCTCATCCTTGCTGCAGTACACCAGAAGGATTGAAGACTTGGATGTCGGTGGATTCCTGTTCCCAGACGAATCGATGGAGGAAACGGACTTGGACTTGTCCGGGTGGTGAGAGCTGTTTAAAGACAGATACTTTTATCTTTACTATTCGTTTGGATTACAAAGTTGTTCTTCAAGTGCACCACCAAAGATTGCTAGCGAACATTGTTTCACTGAACTTCCATTTAGATCAGTCAGGCCTGACTGCATAGGTAGACATTGCTGGGTGTTAGTCTACCCATGAGAGGAAGTAGCTGTAAAAGGGCAGCACTAGAGTTGCATAGCAATACTTTATTATTCTGATTACTCTGTTTATCTTTATTACTGTTTATTGCAGGGATCTGCAACTTGTTATACTGTTGTTTATTACTTGCCCATTAGCCTCAGTAAAATATCTGGGTCAAGTACATTGGTGTCAGTTTCACTTACTTTAATAGAAGTTTTAAGTATATCACTGTGTGTGTTTGCCATAGGACTGCGTCACCTAGAGTTGCGGTCACGCGGTCCTATCTCCCCTTACTAGCTGTGCCACGGTAGGGTAGAGCCGATTGCCAGGGGTTGACAGCGGTGCACTACAGGGCCCAAAACAAAACCAGCGGCTCTCTTAACTGGGGGTAGCGCTATATGTGGGGGCTCGAGTCCGGGATCCTTGTACGTTGCACGCTGCAATCAAGCCGGTCAGAAGTACCAGCATGGACCCGCTGGCAATGTCACAGTGGTGCGCAGCGATTGGCGCCGATCCAACCGCGGCGGTAGTCATTGTACTCCCGGGGGAAAGATGGAAGGAAGAGGAGATAAAACAGCTCGTATTGTTACTGTCTCCGAGCCACAAAGCATGGGTGATGGATTTTAGGCCAGATCCAGTGATCTCGTTTACATACGCACTGGTAGAATGGAAAAACGAAATCCCAGAGCATTTTAAAAGTCAGAGTATACAAGCCATAGATAATCAGATCTATCACTTGATACTGTGACAGCAGGAAGGTAAAGTCACCTGGTTGCATCCAGGGGGGTAGATATATTTCTCCCAGATTCAGGCTTTATGCTGACTTATACAACTAGGGTGGAGAGTTGTATAAGCCCAGCTGAGGCTAGTAGGCTCATGGATGACTCATACCTCTAGGGAGAGTGTGGGGCGTCGTACAGACAGGGAGTTGATGAGGCCAGCTGAAGCTTGTCAGCTCATTTAGGCCTCTATAAGAACTCCCAGATTCATTAGGTGTTAGCTCATGCCTGGAACCAGACCTGTGTGGACTGTCTAGGGAGAGTGAACCCCTGTGCGGTGAGGCAAAGCCTGTGTGGCTATTTGTTTGGACTTTTACTAAACCTGGGACTTAGGGACTAGGACAGCACTAGGCTGATCCCAGTTGTTAGTTAGGAAACCTGTATGTTTAGTCAGAGGTCAACTTGACCAGGATTTATTTTGGTTATGTTTCTTTTGCTTTGCTGTGTTTTGTCACTGTAAATAGAAAATAAACCGCACCTTTTTTGATTTTGAAAACCACAACCTCCGTTTGCTGGGCCTGTTTTGTGTGGGGAGCCCATCCCGGGGGTCACACACACCCGCTGCCGAGCTAACCCCCTCACAGTTGGTGAAGAATGCAGGCAGTTTTTTTAAGCCAGCATGGAGGAGATACTGAAGCAGCTGGCTCTAGCAAATGCCAATCAACAGCAGACAAATGCAGGTTTGCAAAAGAGCCTTGCAGCTCAACAACAGAACTTCGCAGCCCAGCAGCAAGCTCATCAACAGAGCCTTGCAGCTCAGCAACAAGCCCAGCAGCAATCTGAGGCCCGCTTCATAGACCTGTTACAGAAGCAAGAGCAGAGACTACAACAAATGGAAGCAGTAATGCAGCAACGTCCGCAGACCAGTGAGGAAAGCCGTCCCACTAATACCGCGTCCTTTGGGGTGAGTCGTTTATTGACAAAAATGACTGGAGAGGATGATCCAGAGGTATTTTTGACCACATTTGAAAGGACTGCTGAAAGAGAAAAGTGGCCTGAGGAGCAGTGGGCTGGACTGGTGGCTCCTCTGTTAACTGGTGAATCGCAGAAGGCTTACTATGACCTAGAGCCTGACCAAGCAAAAGACTATGTGATGCTAAAAGCTGAAATATTGGCAAGGCTGGGTGTCACCCAGGCTGTCCGGGCTCAGCGTGTGCATAACTGGACTTTCCAGCTTGGAAAACCCCCCAGGTCTCAAATGTATGATCTCATTCACCTAAGCAGAAAGTGGCTACAGCCAGAGACTTTGTCCGCACCAAAGATTGTGGAACGTGTTGTAATGGATCGGTTTTTGAGAGCTCTTCCTACTGCCATCCAAAAGTGGGTAAGCCATGGAGACCCAGAGACGGCCGATGGTCTTGTGGATCGTGTGGAGAAATACTTGGCTACAGAGAACCTGACGGCCTCTTCCAGAGACACTCGGACTTTCCACCCTAAGACCAGACCATCCCCAGGGGCGGATAAGAGGATTCCAAGGGGTGAGGGTGGAGAGAGTGAGAGGGTGGGAGCTCTACCCCAAGTTTGGCGAGAACAGCCTGGGAAATCAGCGGCTCAAGAGGCGGCAAGAAGGATCGTTTGCTACCGCTGCCGGCAAGCGGGACATATTGCAGCCAATTGCCCGGTTGTGGAGGAACCCATGCAGTGTGACTTTCTGATGGGCAGACGTCAGTCGCTGTGTGCGACAGTCGCATGCACTGCCATTCGAGGAACTGAGAAACATTTATGCAAAATGTGTGTTAATGGTAGAAATGTTGTGGTATTGCTGGATTCAGGTAGCCTTGTGACCCTGATAAAGGCTGAGTTAGTTAAAACAGAGGTCTCTGGGAATAGCAAGGTAGCTGTTATTTGTGTGCATGGGGACACCCGAGAGTATCCAGTGACTACAGTGTGTTTCAAGACCCCCAAAGGTACCCTCTCTCATCCAGTGGGCTTAGTATCTCAGTTACCGCATGACGCCATTGTGGGAAGGGATTTTCCGAAGTTCTGGGAACTGTGGGATGATCCTGAGCCCCCCACTGGTGCCCCTATGTACCAGGAATGGGATAGCCAGAACTCCCCTGAGAGTGGTGAGGACTCTCCGGAATTTCCCTTATCAGTATTGGCAGGGGAGACTCAAGAAACTGGAGAGGAGCCCACCTCCTCAGACGAAAACCTACCGTCTGTGGAGTTTTCTGATCTTGAGGTTCACAGGGAAAACTTTGCCACAGAACAGTTGAAAGACCCCGCCCTAATAAAGGCACGGGAAAACGTAGTGAAAATAGATGGCGAGTTAGTGAACCCAGATAATACCTGCACTTACCCATACTTCAGCGTAGAGAAGGACCTACTGTATCGGGTGGCAAAAAGGGCAGAAGAAACCGTTGAGCAGCTTGTGGTGCCCAAACCTTACAGGAAGTTGGTGTTGGAGTTGGCCCATGGGCACATTCTTGGAGGTCATCTGGGGACAGAGAAAACCCGAGAGAGGGTATTACAGAGATTCTATTGGCCGGGGGTGATAAAGGACATAGAAAATTATTGTTCCTCCTGCCCTGTGTGTCAGAGGTCGGCCCCGATGCCACATTTCCGTAGCCCGCTGGTCCCTCTACCCATCATTGAGGTCCCGTTTGAGAGGATCGCCATGGATTTGGTAGGTCCTATAATCAAGTCCGCTAGGGGGCACCAGTACATATTAGTTATAATGGACTATGCCACCCGTTATCCAGAAGCGATCCCTCTCCGAAATACCTCGGCCAAAACCATAGCCAAAGAGCTATCTCTTGTGTTTAGCCGGGTGGGTATTTGTAGAGAACTGCTTACGGACCAAGGTACACCCTTTATGTCCCGGGTTATGAAGGAGCTGTGTAAATTGTTCAAAGTGACGCAATTACGTACATCTGTGTATCACCCCCAAACCGATGGGCTGGTTGAAAGATTCAACAAAACCCTAAAGCAAATGTTGAAGAAAGTGGTGGATAGAGATGGAAAGGATTGGGACTGTCTACTTCCTTATCTGATGTTTGCTATTAGGGAGGTGCCCCAATCCTCTACGGGATTCTCCCCCTTTGAGTTACTGTATGGGAGACACCCAAGAGGGCTGTTGGATATTGCCAAGGAAACTTGGGAAAGTGAGAGTTCTCCCCACAGGAGTGTGATTGAGCATGTCGCCCTGATGCAAGACCGAATTGCACAGGTAATGCCCATCGTGAAGGAACATTTGGCCCAAGCGCAGTTAGCACAGCAGAGAGTGTACAACCGTGGAGCCAAGACCCGTACCTTTTCCCCGGGGGATAGGATACTGGTACTTGTCCCTACGGTTGAAAGTTAATTCCTTGCCAAATGGCAAGGCCCCTACGAGATAATGGAAAAAGTGAGCGAAGTGAATTACAAGGTCAGACAACCAGGAAGGCGAAAGCCCGAACAGATCTATCACGTTAATCTGTTGAAAGCCTGGAGGGATAGAGAGTCCCTAGTCGCAGACACTTGGTCACCAGCTCAAACTGGTTGCGTGATTCCTGAGGTTGGAATAGCAGCCACCTTGTCACAACCCCAACAACAGGAGGTTAAGGAGTTTGTGCTTCGCAACAAGGAGGTATTCTCTGAGCTGCCGGGACAAACATCTGGGGTAGAGCATGACATCATTACCCCGCCCGGTGAAAGGGTGAAGTTAAAACCCTATCGGATCCCAGAGGCCCGACGGGAGGCAATACGGGAGGAAGTACAGAAAATGCTGAACTTAGGGGTGATAGAGGAGTCCCAAAGTGATTGGTCTAGTCCCATTGTGTTGGTGCCTAAACCGGATGGGAGCTGGCGATTTTGTAACGATTTTCGTCAGTTGAACAAAGTTACAAAATTTGACACCTACCCCATGCCACGTATAGATGAGTTGATCGACCGGCTGGGAACAGCCCGATACATGACGACTCTTGACCTCACAAAAGGGTATTGGCAAATCCCCCTGGCCAAATTGGCCAAAGAGAAAACCGCATTTGTAACCCCAGACGGGGCGTTCCAATATAAAAGAATGCCGTTCGGGTTACAGAATGCGCCGGCCACGTTCCAGCGGAAAATGGACCAGATGCTGAGGCCCCATCGGAAGTATGCTGCGGCTTACCTGGATGACGTAATTGTCCATAGCACAGATTGGGCCTCACATCTGCCAAAAGTGCAAGCAGTCCTGGACTCTGTTCGGGAAGCGGGGTTTACGGCTAACCCCAAGAAGTGTACCATTGGGCAGGAGGAGGCCAAATATCTTGGGTACACCATTGGGAGGGGAGTAATAAAACCCCAACTCAACAAAGTCGAGGCCATCCAGAGTTGGCCACGTCCCAACAGCAAGAAGCAGGTACGAGCCTTTCTGGGAATCGCTGGGTATTATCGGCGATTCATTCCCCACTTTGCCTCTAAGGCTGTGCCCCTAACCAACCTAACGAAGGGGAAAGGGTCGGTCATGATTAAATGGACCCCCGAGGCTGAGGCAGCATTCCAATTCTTGAAACAAGCCTTATGTAGCCAGCCAGTGTTGTACTCACCCGACTTCTCTAAAGACTTTGTCGTACAAAGTGATGCGTCAGATGTGGGGTTAGGAGCAGTATTGTCCCAGGTCTGGAACGGGGAAGAGCACCCAGTCATTTACCTCAGCAGGAAGTTGAAGTCCCATGAGGTAAATTACGCCACCGTTGAAAAGGAGTGTTTAGCGGTGAAGTGGGCTCTAGATTCCCTTCGGTACTACCTGCTAGGTAGGCACTTTGACATGGTTACGGATCACGCTCCGTTAAAGTGGATGGCTCAAAACAAGGAAACAAATAGAAGAGTGAATAGGTGGTTCCTGGCCCTCCAGGAATTCAACTTCACAGTAAAGCATCGCCCTGGCGTTCAAATGGGGAATGTGGATGCTTTGTCTCGAGTACATGAATGCCTGATTGCTGGTGTTCCAACCCCGAGGTTAAAACGAGGGGGGGTATGTGACAGCAGGAAGGTAAAGTCACCTGGTTGCATCCAGGGGGGTAGATATATTTCTCCCAGATTCAGGCTTTATGCTGACTTATACAACTAGGGTGGAGAGTTGTATAAGCCCAGCTGAGGCTAGTAGGCTCATGGATGACTCATACCTCTAGGGAGAGTGTGGGGCGTCGTACAGACAGGGAGTTGATGAGGCCAGCTGAAGCTTGTCAGCTCATTTAGGCCTCTATAAGAACTCCCAGATTCATTAGGTGTTAGCTCATGCCTGGAACCAGACCTGTGTGGACTGTCTAGGGAGAGTGAACCCCTGTGCGGTGAGGCAAAGCCTGTGTGGCTATTTGTTTGGACTTTTACTAAACCAGGGACTTAGGGACTAGGACAGCACTAGGCTGATCCCAGTTGTTAGTTAGGAAACCTGTATGTTTAGTCAGAGGTCAACTTGACCAGGATTTATTTTGGTTATGTTTCTTTTGCTTTGCTGTGTTTTGTCACTGTAAATAGAAAATAAACCGCACCTTTTTTGATTTTGAAAACCACAACCTCCGTTTGCTGGGCCTGTTTTGTGTGGGGAGCCCATCCCGGGGGTCACACACACCCGCTGCCGAGCTAACCCCCTCACAATACATACGCTGCCAGTGAAGGAAGAATGGTTTCAGACACCAAAGCCATCACTCCCACAATTATCTCCACCACTATCCCCTAAAGCAGAAAAGCTTAAGGAACTATTAAGCCCGGGATCACCGCTGGCCGCTATAGGGCCTGAATTGTTGAATGCTCTAGGAGACCTTGTAATTAAGTGCCAGAAAAGCAGTACGGTGCATGTGGAGGCCGGTTACCGGAAGCTTAGCACCTTCTCAGGGAAGCTCCCCGTCCCTGCGGGGGAGGAAGATTTTGACACTTGGGTGGAACAGGCATTGCAGGCAGTAGAAGCATGGGAGGTGCCTGAGGCACAGAAGAGACAGCGAGTCTTAGAAAGTCTGAAAGGTGCCGCGGCAGAAGCGGTGAAGAGCTTCCGGTTTGGAAATGAAAACTGTACAGCTCAAGATTGCCTGGCCATGCTGCAGGAAGAGTTTGGTCAGCTGGAGAAGGTGTCAGAGATGATTTATCAAATTGAACACACTCTCCAGCAGCCGAATGAGAAACTGTCAGAATATGTTAGAAGGCTGAACAGGCAGTTATGCAAGATTGTACTGAAGAAGGGAATGCTGCCCAAAGATGCAGATGAAGCACGCATGAAGCAGATCATGAGGGGAGCGCGGCGCTCAGACCCGGTCTGGCTGCACCTGAAAACCTCAGGAGGAGGAATGTCACTAACCTACTCTGATCTAATAAAAATTATTAGGGACGAAGAGGCGCTGCAGGAAGATCAGCAGGTGGCCAAGGCGAATGTCACACCTGTACCAGTGTTGGTCCATTCGGTCAAGAGCCCGGAAAGAGATGCGGAGGTTGACACTCTGAAATCGCAAATGGCCCAAGTGTTGGAGATGCTGACCTCTTTGATGGAGAAAGATCAGAGAAGACCAGAGAAACCAAGCCCAAGGAAGAAGTTGTTCCCGAACACCTCAGCACCGGCCTCCCTACAGGACCGAGAAGAGGTGATTTGCTATAACTGCGGAGGGAGTGGCCACTTTGCTAACGTATGCTCCAGCCCAAAGAAGAAGAGAACAGATAATTGCAAGCCGGCGGGAAACTCCAAAGGGCCCCGGTGAAGGAGTCAACCGGGTGCCCATCATCTTCAGTGCGCTCCAAACTAAAAAAAAAGGCCAAGAATGGAGGAGACAAAACTCCTAGGAGGAGGTATAGTACACCCCCACCAAGATGTACCCCAGAGGGAGGGGGCAAGACCCCTCAGTGGAAGTACAGCACCCCAAAGAAGGAACATCCACCTAAAAGGAACAATAACATCCCTCAGCGGGTTTGTGCCCCCATTGAGAGGGAGAAAGTCAATGCATGCCAGGCTCAGGAAAAATTAAAGTCCAAAAGGAGCAGGGCAAGGGTCGAAAGCCCAAAAAAAGAGGTGACCCCAGTCCGGCCATACCCAAAGGAACTGGTGGGCCCGTCTCCTACTGTGCCCATTCAAGTGGAAGGAGTCTATACTAAAGCTCTTTTGGACACCGGAGCACAGGTGACTTTACTATACCGGGACTTCTATGATAGGCACTTGAGTCATCTGCCTATCCAGAAGATAGAAGAGCTGGAGATATGGGGACTTGGAACCCAGAGTTTCCCTTATGATGGGTACCTGCCCATAAAGATGACTTTCGACCCATCCGTGGCTGGGAAGGCTGAAGTGTTTGACACCCTGGCAGTTGTGTGTCCCCGGTCTTTGATATACAGTGTTATAGCCCGTGGGGCCTTAACATTGAATGGGACATAAACTGTTACATCAACAACAGCTGATGGGTCCCATCAAAACCACCAGTTTCATTTACAGTATCCACAATATATATATATTCTTCCATGCTTCTGTATGTTTTATACATAATTACCTTCTTCATGCTCAATAGACATATGCACACATGCACATATGTATATATTTTCCCCCCTTTTTCCATTTGCCCCTTTATTCTTCCCCCCCCCCCCCACTATTTTGGTATCTTTGGATAGCCAAGGGGGGACTGTAGTACAATGGGGCTGGGTAAGCTTAGGCTTCCTTGGTGAGATAAATATGATCAGGAGGTTCAGTTTTTTAATTTTTAATTTAATTTAATTTTTATATATATGTACAGGATTGTTTCATTATGTATTTTGAATATATGCAATCTTTAGGCATTATATATATGATAATTTATGTCACGGAATGCCCAGTGTGCCGAACTTCCTCGATGCGCACTGCGTAATACGCACTGGCATTGATAGGAGGTGAGGTGGCCCCCCCTTTTGTGACATGGGTTTGCATTGTATAGGTACCCAGGTGTTTTATGTGTGTTTGCTGCACCACCCCTCTCAGTGCCCGTTGGGTCTGCGGACACTGCTGGGGTGTGGGGGGTAATTTTATGAGCTAGCATTATCAAATGTAGTTTCATTTTGTCAAATATTTACCCTTTCCCAGAGTACAGCACCACGTAGGGTTAAATGTTTACAATATTTTATAAATTGTTTTACATTTACTATAAGTATGGTTGCAATTGTAAAAATGGTACTTTTTCAATAGGGAGCTATATTGCAATCATAATGTTTTATGTTTAATGTTCAGATGTATTTTTTATTTTTATTTTTATTTACTGTATCTCTTCAGAGATACGGACTAAGCGAGGTGCACATTGCTGACATGTAGGATGATACCTCTGTGTTGCGGTGTTCGCCCGCTATATTTAGGGTACAGTGCGCCGGGGAACTGATGATTCGATGGAATCATCGGGACTTCCGGTGTCACTCTCCTGCCTTGCATATAAATATCGTGGTGCGTGACGTCTCGATCCAGCCTCCTTTCCCAGACGACGCCTCTTACGGAGAAACGCAGCGTAGGGTGGAGCTCAGGACCCTGACGTCACCACGCCCCCAGCTGATCGGCTGACGCCTGGCGGGGTTGCAGTGCCTTTTTGAAAACGTTTGTTTTTATCGTGTATGGACGTCTATTTACCCACACATTGCAATAAAGGGTATTTGTTTTTTTAAACAAATCTACACCATGAAGCCTCTTTATTATCTTTCCTTCTGAAAACAACATCACGCTGGACGAGTGTTTACACTACTGTGGGGAGTACCAACGTTTGCTGACCGGTGCTGGAGCTGAGCGAGGACCCATAGGATCACATCGCTGACACCTTGATCGGTTTTCTTTGCTGAGCCCGTTTGGTCCCCGTAATAGGGACCCATCTGTTCTGGTAAGCCTCCTGTGTATACATTCTTTGCCGCTGAAGTCTATACCCATGTTTGAAGATCCATATCTGCTGTCCTTTTTATACACTTTGGTGTTTTTACACACTTTGGTGGCATTTTTTTCTATGGTTTTTTTCTATGGATTTTTTCTTTTGAACTTTTCATGTGTATGCTGCTGGAGCAGCATCAGTAATTGGACTTTATTAAGTGTATATTCACATAGTTGCACTTTTTTTCAGGTCATCAATATTTTGTTTGGCACTTTGTTTTGCCTTTTACAGGGTTGCGCAATATATTTAATTTTATGCATGTGTGTCCCCGGCCGCCTGGAGCCAGCAAGATTTCCCTGATCATTGGGACAAACACGGATCTAGTCAGGAGACTCCTGACCCCTCTAGTGAAAGAGAGAAACCATTCAGCCACCAAAATCCATCCCATGCTAAAGACGGCCTTCCAACGACTGGTCTTAGAGCAGAAGACCCCGGGAGAGGGGATAGGGAAGGTGTGGAGACTTGGCAGAGAAGGAGTAGTGCTACAGCCCGGAGAAGTAACCTGTCTTAGGGCCACTGTGAAGCTTTCGTGGGAACAACCTGGCCCCTTTGTCATGCTGGAATCAGACCCAAGGGAAGAGTCCTCAGGCCTGGAAGTGATACCAGAAGTGATTCCGTTCAAGGCCCTGAAGAAGGCCCATGGCAGAGTTCCGGTGAGTGTTAGGAACACTACGGGAGGACCCATGGAGATCCCTGCCAGAGTGTTGCTTGGTCAGGTGAGCCCTGCTGCCCCGGTCACTTGGTCCGAAGTCAAGGGGACGGGTGACGGAGGAGATGTTTGGGAGAAACTGTCCGTGGAAAACCCGAACCTACCCAGGGCTTGGAAAGAAAGAGCCAAGGCCCAGCTGACCAGGTGGGAGAAGATCTTTTCCGAAGAGGAATTCGATGTGGGGTGTGCAAGAAGTGCCACCCATCGGATCCGCCTCCAAGAAGATAAGCCCTTCCGAGAGAGGGTCAGGCGGGTCCCCCTGGCAGATCTGGAGGGTCTGAGGGAACAACTTGTAGAACTAAAGAAGACTGGTGTGATCCGGGAGTCTAGAAGTCCCTATGCCTCCCCAATCGTGGTGGTCAGAAAGAAGAATGGGTCGTTGAGGCTTTGTATCGATTACAGGACTCTCAACAGGAGAACCATCCCTGACCAATACACCACGCCAAGGATAGAAGATGCCCTACAAAGTTTGTCTGGAGTCAAATGGTTCAGTGTGATGGACCTCAAGAGTGGGTACTATCAAATCCCTATGCACCCAGAAGACAGGGAGAAGACAGCCTTCATAACCCCGGTGGGATTCTTCGAATTCAATAGGATGCCTCAGGGTCTGTCTGGAGCTCCTGCTACCTTTCAACGCCTTATGGAGAAGACTGTTGGAGACATGAATCTTATAGAAGTCCTTGTGTACTTGGACAATGTCATTGTCTTCGGGAGAACCTTGGAAGAACATGAAGCCAGGTTGGAGAAAGTATTGAGAAGACTCAGCGAAGAGGGACTTAAGCTTTCCCCCGAGAAGTGTCGGTTCTACCAGTCTTCTGTGAACTATCTGGGGCACATAGTGTCTGAAGAAGGGGTGGCCACAGATCCTGAGAAGTTGGAAGCAGTCACTTCCTGGCCACGACCCACCACAGTAACAGAGCTCAGATCCTTCCTGGGGTTCTGCTCCTATTATAGGAGGTTTGTGGAGGGGTTTGCTCGGATTGCCCGCCCGTTGAATGAATTGCTAAAGGCAGAAGGGGAAGTGGATGACTCAGGGCCCAGGAGGCCTGGTGAGTCAGTTCAAGATCAGTGGAACCCAAGGTGTGAAGAGGCCTTTCATGCTCTGAAGAGGAGCTTAACCACTGCCCCAGTCCTGGCCTACGCCGACCCTACCAGACCTTATGAATTACATGTGGATGCCAGCCATGAGGGTCTAGGTGGTGTACTCTACCAAGAACATGAAGGACAACTGCGACCAGTGGCCTATGTGAGCAGGAGCCTGACCCCCTCAGAAAAGAATTACCCCACTCATAAGCTGGAATTCCTGGCCCTCAAATGGGCGGTAGTAGACAAGCTAAAAGACTACTTGTATGGGGCAGAGTTTACTGTGAAGACAGACAACAACCCCCTGACCTACCTCTTCACCACCGCGAAACTAGATGCCACTGGACACAGGTGGTTGGCCGCATTGTCTGGATTCAACTTCAGTCTGAAGTACAGACCAGGAGCCGGAAATAGGGATGCAGATGCCCTGTCCCGGAGGTCTCATGCCACGACAAATGACTGGGAAGATTGGACCCAAGTGGCACCGGACGGGGTGCGGGCCCTTTGTCAAGGGGCTGAATTCCAAGCCAGAGGAGGCTCCAGAGCAGAAGAAATAGGGGTTACCATGTGTGACAGCAGGAAGGTAAAGTCACCTGGTTGCATCCAGGGGGGTAGATATATTTCTCCCAGATTCAGGCTTTATGCTGACTTATACAACTAGGGTGGAGAGTTGTATAAGCCCAGCTGAGGCTAGTAGGCTCATGGATGACTCATACCTCTAGGGAGAGTGTGGGGCGTCGTACAGACAGGGAGTTGATGAGGCCAGCTGAAGCTTGTCAGCTCATTTAGGCCTCTATAAGAACTCCCAGATTCATTAGGTGTTAGCTCATGCCTGGACCCAGACCTGTGTGGACTGTCTAGGGAGAGTGAACCCCTGTGCGGTGAGGCAAAGCCTGTGTGGCTATTTGTTTGGACTTTTACTAAACCAGGGACTTAGGGACTAGGACAGCACCAGGCTGATCCCAGTTGTTAGTTTAGGAAACCTGCATGTTTAGTCAGAGGTCAAACTGACCAGGATTTATTTTGTTTATGTTTCTTTTTGGCTTTGCTGTGTTTTTGTCACTGTACATAGAGAAATAAACCGCACCTTTTGATTTTGAAAACCACAACCTCCGTCTGCTGGCCCTGTTTTTGTGTGGGGAGCCCAACCAGGGGGTCACACACACCCGCTACTGAGTTAACCCCCTCACAGTTGGTGGAGAATGCGGGCAGTTTTTTTTAAGCCAGCATGGAGGAGATACTGAAACAGCTGGCTCTAGCAAATGCCAATCAACAGCAGACAAATGCAGGTTTGCAAAGGAGCCTTGCAGCCCAGCAGCAAGCTCATCAACAAGCCCAGCAGCAATCTGAGGCCCACTTCATAGACCTGTTACAGAAGCAAGAGCAGAGACTACAACAAATGGAAGCAGTAATGCAGCAACGTCCGCAGACCAGTGAGGAAAGCCGTCCCACTAATACCGCGTCCTTTGGGGTGAGTCGTTTATTGACAAAAATGACTGGAGAGGATGATCCAGAGGTATTTTTGACCACATTTGAAAGGACTGCTGAAAGAGAAAAGTGGCCTGAGGAGCAGTGGGCTGGACTGGTGGCTCCTCTGTTAACTGGTGAATCGCAGAAGGCTTACTATGACCTAGAGCCTGACCAAGCAAAAGACTATGTGATGCTAAAAGCTGAAATATTGGCAAGGCTGGGTGTCACCCTGGCTGTCCGGGCTCAGCGTGTGCATAACTGGACTTTCCAGCTTGGAAAACCCCCCAGGTCTCAAATGTATGATCTCATTCACCTGAGCAGGAAGTGGCTACAGCCAGAGACTTTGTCCGCACCAGAGATTGTGGAACGTGTTGTAATGGATCGGTTTTTGAGAGCTCTTCCTACTGCCATCCAAAAGTGGGTAAGCCATGGAGACCCAGAGACGGCCGGTGGTCTTGTGGATCGTGTAGAGAAATACTTGGCTACAGAGAACCTGACGGCCTCTTCCAGAGACTCTCGGACTTTCCACCCTAAGACCAGACCATCCCCAGGGGCGGATAAGAGGATTCCAAGGGGTGAGGGTGGAGAGAGTGAGAGGGTGGGAGCTCTACCCAAAGTTTGGCGAGAACAGCCTGGGAAGTCAGGGGCTCAAGAGGCAGCCAAAAGGATTGTTTGCTATCGCTGCCGGCAAGCGGGACATATTGCAGCAAATTGCCCGGTTGTGGAGGAACCCATGCAATGTGACTTTCTGACGGACAGACGTCAGTCGCTGTGTGCGACAGTCGCATGCACTGCCATTCGGGGAACTGAGAAACATTTATGCAAAATGTGTATTAATGGTAGAAATGTTGTGGTATTACTGGATTCAGGTAGCCTTGTGACCCTGATAAAGGCTGAATTAGTTAAAACAGAGGTCTCTGGGAATAGCAAGGTAGCTGTTATTTGTGTGCATGGGGACACCCGAGAGTATCCAGTGACTACAGTGTGTTTCGAGACCCCCAAAGGTACCCTCTCTCATCCAGTGGGGTTAGTATCTCAATTACCGCATGATGCCATTGTGGGAAGAGATTTTCCGAAGTTCTGGGAACTGTGGGATGATCCTGAGCCCCCCACTGGTGCCCCTATGTACCAGGAATGTGATAGCCAGAACTCCTCTGAGAGTGGTGAGGACTCTCCAGAATTTCCCTTGTCAGTATTGGCAGGGGAGACTCAAGAAACTGGAGAGGAGCCCACCTCCTCAGACGAAAACCTACCGTCTGTGGAGTTTTCTGATCTGGAGGTTCACAGGGAAAATTTTGCCACAGAACAGTTAAAAGACCCCGCCCTAATAAAGGCACGGGAAAACGTAGTGGAAATAGATGGCGAGTTAGTGAACCCAGATAATACCTGCACTTACCCATACTTCAGCGTAGAGAAGGACCTACTGTATCGGGTGGCAAAAAGGGCAGAAGAAACCGTTGAGCAGCTTGTGGTGCCCAAACCTTACAGGAAGTTGGTGTTGGAGTTGGCCCATGGGCACATTCTTGGAGGTCATCTGGGGACAGAGAAAACCCGAGAGAGGGTATTACAGAGATTCTATTGGCCTGGGGTGATGAAGGACATAGAAAATTATTGTTCCTCCTGCCCTGTGTGTCAGAGGTCGGCCCCGATGCCACATTTCCGTAGCCCGCTGGTCCCTCTACCCATCATTGAGGTCCCGTTTGAGAGAATCGCAATGGATTTGGTAGGTCCTATAATCAAGTCCGCTAGGGGGCACCAGTACATATTGGTTATAATGGACTATGCCACCCGTTATCCAGAAGCGATCCCTCTCAGAAATACCTCGGCCAAAACCATAGCCAAAGAGCTATCTCTTGTTTTTAGCCGGGTGGGTATTTGTAAAGAACTGCTTACGGACCAAGGTACACCCTTTATGTCCCGGGTTATGAAAGAGCTGTGTAAATTGTTCAAAGTGACGCAATTGCGTACATCTGTGTATCACCCCCAAACCGATGGGCTGGTTGAAAGATTCAACAAAACCCTAAAACAAATGTTGAAGAAAGTGGTGGATAGAGATGGAAAGGATTGGGACTGTCTACTTCCTTATTTGATGTTTGCTATTAGGGAGGTGCCCCAATCCTCTACGGGATTCTCCCCCTTTGAGTTACTGTATGGGAGACACCCAAGAGGGCTGTTGGATATTGCCAAGGAAACTTGGGAAAGTGAGAGTTCTCCCCACAGGAGTGTGATTGAGCATGTCGCCCTGATGCAAGATCGAATTGCACAGGTAATGCCCATCGTGAAGGAACATTTGGCCCAAGCGCAGTTGGCACAGCAGAGAGTGTACAACCGTGGAGCAAAGACCCGTACCTTTTCCCCGGGGGATAGGATATTGGTACTTGTCCCTACGGTTGAAAGTAAATTCCTTGCCAAATGGCAAGGCCCCTACGAGATAATGGAAAAAGTGAGCGAAGTGAATTACAAGGTCAGACAACCAGGAAGGCGAAAGCCCGAACAGATATATCACGTTAATCTGTTGAAAGCCTGGAGGGATAGAGAGTCCCTAGTCGCAGAAACTTGGTCACCAGCTCAAACTGGTTGCGTGATTCCGGAGGTTGGAATAGCAGCCACCTTGTCACAACCCCAACAACAGGAGGTTAAGGAGTTTGTGCTTCGCAACAAGGAGGTGTTCTCTGAGCTGCCGGGACAAACATCTGGGGTAGAGCATGATATTATTACCCCGCCCGGTGAAAGGGTGAAGTTAAAACCCTATCGGATCCCAGAGGCCCGACGGGAGGCAATACGGGAGGAAGTACAGAAAATGCTGAACTTAGGGGTGATAGAGGAGTCCCAAAGTGATTGGTCTAGTCCCATTGTGTTGGTGCCTAAACCGGATGGGAGCTGGCGATTTTGTAACGATTTTCGTCAGTTGAACAAAGTTACAAAATTTGACACCTACCCCATGCCACGTATAGATGAGTTGATCGACCGGCTGGGAACAGCCCGATACATGACGACTCTTGACCTCACAAAAGGGTATTGGCAAATTCCCCTGGCCAAGTCGGCCAAAGAGAAAACCGCATTTGTAACCCCAGACGGGGCGTTCCAATATAAGAGAATGCCGTTCGGGTTACAGAATGCGCCGGCCACATTCCAGCGGAAAATGGACCAGATACTGAGGCCCCATCGGAAGTATGCTGCGGCTTACCTGGATGACGTAATTGTCCATAGCACAGATTGGGCCTCACATCTGCCAAAAGTGCAAGCAGTCCTAGACTCTATCCGGGAAGCGGGGTTTACGGCTAACCCCAAGAAGTGTACCATTGGGCAGGAGGAGGCCAAATATCTTGGGTACACCATTGGCAGGGGAGTGATAAAACCCCAACTCAACAAAGTCGAGGCCATCCAGAGTTGGCCACGTCCCAACAGCAAGAAGCAGGTACGGGCCTTTCTGGGAATCGCGGGTTATTATCGGCGCTTCATTCCCCACTTTGCTTCTAAGGCTGTGCCCCTAACCAACCTGACGAAAGGGAAAGGGTCGGTCATGATTAAATGGACCCCCGAGGCTGAGGCAGCATTCCAATTCTTGAAACAAGCCTTATGTAGCCAGCCAGTGTTGTACTCACCCGACTTCTCTAAAGACTTTGTCGTACAAAGTGATGCGTCAGATGTGGGGTTAGGAGCAGTATTGTCCCAGGTCTGGAACGGGGAAGAGCACCCAGTCATTTACCTCAGCAGGAAGTTGAAGTCCCATGAGGTAAATTACGCCACGGTTGAAAAGGAGTGTTTAGCGGTGAAGTGGGCTCTAGATTCCCTTCGGTACTATCTGCTAGGTAGGCACTTTGACATGGTTACGGATCACGCTCCGTTAAAGTGGATGGCTCAAAACAAGGAGACAAATAGAAGAGTGAATAGGTGGTTCCTGGCCCTACAGGAATTCAACTTCACAGTAAAGCATCGCCCTGGCGTTCAAATGGGGAATGTGGATGCTTTGTCTCGAGTACATGAATGCCTGATTGCTGGTGTTCCAACCCCAAGGTTAAAACAAGAGGGGGGGGTATGTGACAGCAGGAAGGTAAAGTCACCTGGTTGCATCCAGGGGGGTAGATATATTTCTCCCAGATTCAGGCTTTATGCTGACTTATACAACTAGGGTGGAGAGTTGTATAAGCCCAGCTGAGGCTAGTAGGCTCATGGATGACTCATACCTCTAGGGAGAGTGTGGGGCGTCGTACAGACAGGGAGTTGATGAGGCCAGCTGAAGCTTGTCAGCTCATTTAGGCCTCTATAAGAACTCCCAGATTCATTAGGTGTTAGCTCATGCCTGGACCCAGACCTGTGTGGACTGTCTAGGGAGAGTGAACCCCTGTGCGGTGAGGCAAAGCCTGTGTGGCTATTTGTTTGGACTTTTACTAAACCAGGGACTTAGGGACTAGGACAGCACCAGGCTGATCCCAGTTGTTAGTTTAGGAAACCTGCATGTTTAGTCAGAGGTCAAACTGACCAGGATTTATTTTGTTTATGTTTCTTTTTGGCTTTGCTGTGTTTTTGTCACTGTACATAGAGAAATAAACCGCACCTTTTGATTTTGAAAACCACAACCTCCGTCTGCTGGCCCTGTTTTTGTGTGGGGAGCCCAACCAGGGGGTCACACACACCCGCTACTGAGTTAACCCCCTCACACATGGTAGGAGTCCCCAAACACTATTGTGGGGTAACTCAACTGGAGGAAGACAACCTACCGAGACTGTCCAAGAAGGAGTTGAGGTGTGACCAATTGGAAGACCCCATGGGGAGATTGGTCCTCGAAGCCTTGGAGAATCAGGATCCCAACAAACTCCTACATCACCCCTCAAAGGAGGCTCGCCTGTTGAGGAAGGAATTGGACAGGCTACAGGTACATCAGGAAGTGGTCTACCGAAGGGGCCCCTCTGATGACTCAGAAGATAAGTGGCAGTTATTTCTTCCAGAGAAGCACCGAGAGACTGTACTAATTGCCCTGCATGACCATCATGGTCACCTAGGGGCAGAAAGGACCTTCCAGCTTGTCAGAAATCGGTTCTATTGGCCCTGCATGAGGGCAGAAGTAGAGGAGTATTGCCATTCCTGTGCACGATGCATTCAGAGAAAGACCCTACCCCATCAAGCTGCCCCAATGGGCCACTTACAGAGTCAAGGCCCAATGGATCTTGTATGCATTGACTTTCTCTGCCTCGAACCCGACCTGAGTGGATTGGGGAATGTTCTGGTAATAACCGACCATTTCACCCGCTATGCTCAAGCTTTCCCAACCAAAGACCAGAAGGCATCCACCGTGGCCAAGATACTTATGGAGAAGTATTTTGTCCATTACGGACTACCACAGAGACTCCACTCAGATCAAGGAAGGGACTTTGAGAGTCGGTTGATCCGAAGACTTTTGGATTCATTAGGAATAAAGAAGACCAGAACCACGCCTTACCACCCACAAGGAGATGCTCAGCCGGAGAGATTTAACCGGACCCTGCTCAACATGTTGGGAACCTTAGAAACAGAGAAGAAGCAACACTGGAGTCAGCACATATCAGCCCTAGTACATGCCTATAACTGTACCACAAGTGACGCCACTGGCTACTCCCCTTATCGACTTATGTTTGGGAGAGAAGCAAGGCTACCTGTGGACCTGGCCTTTGGCACTTCTATAGACAATACCTCAGCTACATCCCACAAGGGATACGTGGATAGACTTAGACGTAGCTTGCAGGTGGCCTATGAACAAGCCCAGGCGGCTTCGGATCAAAGGGGGGCCCGCAACAAGAGAAATTTCGATCTGAAGGTTCGAGTGCAAGATCTGCAGCCCGGGGACCGAGTACTGCTACGCAATCTGGGGGTCCCTGGAAAACACAAGCTTGCCGACAGGTGGAGATCTGAGCCCTATGTTGTCTGTAGGAAGTTGCCCGGTTTGCCTGTCTACAAACTAAAGCCAGAAGGAAAGGTGGGTCCACTGAAGACGTGGCATCGGAACCACCTGCTCCCACTTGCTGAGGCAGTCAGAATACCTCCCGTGAGAGACTCCCCTGAACCGGCCTCTATCCTGGATATTCCTAGGCCGAACACTCGGTCCCAGACCTCTCGAGCCAAAGATGGGGAGGCCTCCCAATTGAGTACAGATGAAGGTGGAGAACTGGACTGGCTGTGGCCTCCCTCGACTCTGGGAACGTCCGCCATAGATCTCCCAAATGGAGGGGATACCCCAGATGCAACGCTGAATCCGGAGGCTACTGAATTCATACCCTTCAGTCCCTCAGCTGATTACTGGGAAGATGTTCCTGACACTTGCGCAGAGGAGGACTCTAGAGATTCCATACGTCAGTCGACTTCTGAATCAGAGGTTCCAGAACCAGCAATGTTACCTGAACTTACTCCTGAAGAAGAGCCTGTGGTGCCAGAGTCAGAAGCACCAAGAGAGCAGAGGGCTCGCAGAGTCATCAGGCCTCCCAAGAAACTAACTTACCCCCAAATGGGGACGAGCTCAGAGGACTCTGTTGTAACGGCTAGGAGAAGTGTTGAACAACCTGATCCTTCCACCGTCCATTTGGTGGAGGGCAACCCCAGCTCACTCTCTGGCACAGTTAGGCAGGCCACTCATGGTAGTGTGACCTGTGGGCAAGAGAGTTCCATCCCAAAGTTTTGGTGGGAATTCCCTATGCCAACATCATGCTCGACATTGTCCAAAATGGTAAACAGTGAAGTGTTGAAGTTTATCTTTGGGGACCAAAGAGTTTAAGTGGGGGGAGTGTGTAGCGGGGTGTTCCCCTTTAATGCAGAGAGACAAGAAGTTCCAGGTGAGAGGTGAGTCGGGAGGAAGTAAAGAGACATTATGGAAGTGAAAGCAGAGGAGAGAGAGACTACATCTCCCAGTACATCTTGCAGCACCCAGGGTACATTGCTCCGGAACAGAGACTGCTGGGGCAGACTTTATAAAGGGGAGGTGGAGTTTGTTCGCTCTCTTTGGACACCCCCTCTCCTAGCAAGAGGATCTCTGTGCTGAACTGCTGTGTGCACAAGGCCTGAAGCCTGGGCCGTGTGCTCCTTTCCAAAGAGCCCCTCTGCCAGCCTAGCAGAGCCTTAGAGACATCTAATCCTCCTTGCTGCAGTACACCAGAAGGATTGAAGACTTGGATGTCGGTGGATTCCTGTTCCCAGACGAATCGATGGAGGACACGGACTTGGACTTGTCCGGGTGGTGAGAGCTGTTTAAAGACAGATACTTTTATCTTTACTGTTCGTTTGGATTACAAAGTTGTTCTTCAAGTGCACCACCAAAGATTGCTAGCGAACATTGTTTCACTGAACTTCCATTTAGATCAGTCAGGCCTGACTGCATAGGTAGACATTGCTGGGTGTTAGTCTACCCATGAGGGGAAGTAGCTGTAAAAGGGCAGCGCTAGAGTTGCATAGCAATACTTTATTATTCTGATTACTCTGTTTATCTTTATTACTGTTTATTGCAGGGATCTGCAACTTGTTATACTGTTGTTTATTACTTGCCCATTAGCCTCAGTAAAATATCTGGGTCAAGTACATTGGTGTCAGTTTCACTTACTTTAATAGAAGTTTTAAAGTAAATCACTGTGTGTGTTTGCCATAGGACTGCGTCACCTAGAGTTGCGGTCACGCGGTCCTATCTCCCCTTACTAGCTGTGCCACGGTAGGGTAGAGCCGATTGCCAGGGGTTGACAGCGGTGCACTACAGGGCCCAAAACAAAACCAGCGGCTCTCTTAACTGGGGGTAGCGCTATATATATATCTATCCAAACGTAGATGTATCCCAAAAAAAGTCCCCAAAAAATATATTGTATAATGGAAAGTTCACACAAAATGTAATTGTCTCCCAAATAAATGTGAAAGTATCCAGCTTTTTTTTGGGGGAGACAATTACATTTTGTGTGAACTTTCCATTATACAATATATTTTGCAGTTAAAGCACATCTTGTTCGTTTAATTTTAAATCCATTGTGGTGGTGTATAGTGCCAAAAGGGTTAGAATTGTGTCGCTGTCCCAATATTTATGGACCTGACTGTATATTTGCATCTTTTGCACATTTTGCACATGTACTAATAGTTATTATATTTTATATTGGATTATTTATAGCACGTTTTACTTTAAGTATTTTTTTGCACTTGGACATTTAGCGCTGCTTCAACATTTTTTATTTTAATTCCCAAACAAAATTGACGTCCTTTTTTTACCACAAATAGAGCTTTCTTTTCGTGGTATTTGATCACCTCTGCGGTTTTTATTTTTTGCGCTATAAACAAAAATAGAGCTACAATTCCTCAGTTTAGGCCGATACCTATTATTCTACATATTTTTGGTAAAAAAAAAATCGCATTAAGCGTTTATTGATTGGTTTACGCAAAAGTTATAGCGTCTACAAAATAGGGGATAGTTTTATGGCATTTTTAATAATATTTTTTTTTTACTAGTAATGGCGGCGATCTGCGATTTTTATCGTGACTGCGACATTATGGCGGACACATTGGACACTTTTGGCGCTATTTTGGGACCATTCACATTTATACAGCGATCAGTGCTATAAAAATGCACTGGTTACTGTGTAAATGTGACTGGCAGTGAAGGGGTTAACCACTAGGGCGCTAGGAAGGGGTTAAGTGTGTCCTAGGGAGTGATTCTAACTGTTAGGGGGCGTGGCTGTGAGTGGCACGTCACTAATCGCTGCTCCTGATGAGAGGGAGCAGACGATCAGTGACATGTCACTAGGAAGAACGAGGAGATGTTGTGTTTACACTGACATCTCCTCGTTCTTCAGCTCCGTGACACGATCGCGGGACACCGGCGGACATCCCGCAGGCACGGTCATGGAGCTCGCGGCAGGGTCACGCACGCGCCGCCTTCCAGCGCGCACGCAACCACAGGGCGGCAAATTTAAAGGTACGCCCATTTGCCTGTCCGTGCCATTCTGTCGTTGTATAAGTGTGTGCGGCGGTCGGCAAGTGGTTAAAGCAGTTTAGTTATTTGGCAGAAAACCTGTTTTTATCTGGAGTAGTTGAAGCAGGTTAGATTTTTTTTTTTTTTTCAGGCTATCTTGAAAGTGTACCAGGGACCTTCTGTACTGGTGCAACTGTAGACACATGGACCTGTGGCCAAATAATCTTTTCATAAATAACTAGTTTTAGAAAATAATAGTTTTGGGAAAGTTTGCAGAAAAGTCCTGCCGTGTGTATGCTATGGGTGTGCCCGGCCAACTCCCTTCGGACAAAAATCCACGGAAAAGTTTGTTTGAAGTCCGACCGTGTGTACGAGGGACATTAGGGACATTAGGGATACTTCAAGAGTACCAGCACAATTAAGTCGGTGATTGCAGTATGCTAGGTCACAAGGGGTGTGGTTTACAGCCCATCAGCCAATTTGATTGAAGGGGGTGGCCTAAGTCATAATAGTTTTAATGCTGATCTGCTGTATAGTACGTTCTGAGTTACTTTTGACTTACTGACATGGCATATGCCTCATACACGCGACCGGTTTTCCCGTCGGATAAAAAAACCGATGGTTTTCCCGACGGAATTGTTCTCAAGCCTGTCTTGCATACACACAGTCACACAAAAGTCCGGTGAACTTTTGACTGCCAAGAACGCGGTGACGTAAAAGACTACGACGAGCCGACAAAATTAAGTTCTATGCTTCAGAGCATACGTCGCATTGTTTCCGAGCATGCGCGTTTTTTTCCAGTCGGAAAAGCATACAGACGGTTTTCCCGCTAGGATTGTTTTCTGACGGGAAAAAAGAGATCCTGCTCTCTTTTTTTTCCCGGCAGTGTTCCCGTCGATGGAGCATACACACGGCCAGGATTCCCAGTCAAAAGCTCTCATCGCAGTTTTTCCGACTGGCAAACCGGTTGTATGTACGAGGCAATAGGCATGAGAATCAGGACACTCTGACCTAACTTTCTGTATACTCGTTCTAGATCAGTGAGCCAGAAAGCATTGCAGTTACAGCCAGCCAAGCAACTAGCATTTTCAGCCAGGGAAGGCAATGGCAGCCCCTATAGTTCTCTAAATAAATGCTTTCTTTATTTGTGTAAATGTAAAAAACATAAATATCTCACCATAGTATATGCTGCTGAATCCCCACCTGTCCAAGAAACAGAAAAATATTCATTAGATCCTGGATCCTGCATAATATTTATCATTATTTCATAATAAAAAGATTTCTTTCTTCCGTTTCTTTCTGTTAAAGTGTATGTATAGTCAAAAGATTTCTTCATTTCGGATAGAGTAGAGAAGGGTTGAAACCCACTCAATTTATATTTGCTGTGTGTGTCCCCTTGGGGAGATTTCTTTCCACTTCCTGCCCCAGATACACCACGGGAAGAAAGAAAAAGCCTCACTAAAATAAGGGGAAATCCGGAACAAGTGTCCCTAAGACCCCTTTCACACTGAGCAGTTTTTCAGGCGTTTTGCGCTAAAAATAGCGCATAAATAACGCCTGAAAAAATCCTGCCCTAGTATGCTCAATGTGAAAGCCTGAGGGCTTTCACACTGAGGCTATGTGCTGGCGGAAGGAGAAAAAATCTCCTGCAGGCCGCATCTTTGGAGCGGTGAAGGAGCGGTGTGTATACCGCTCCTTTACCGCTCCTTCCCATTGAAATCAAAGGGACACCACGGTAATACCGCCCGCAAACCGCGGCTGTAGCCACGGTTTGTGGGCGGTATTAACCCTTTTTCGGCCGCTAGTGGGGGTTAAAACCGCACCGCTAGCGGCCGAATATCGCGGTAAATACGACGGTATAGCGGCACTAAAAATCACGCCACTATACCGCCACCGCACCTGCCCGCCCCAGTGTGAAAGGGGCCTAAAAAACGTTTTACCCTCACCCCTTGCTCTGGTAATATCTGTAAAGTTTTGGATTCTTCATTATTTTCTGTCCCACTAACAGCGGTCACCAAATCTGACAGGGGTTCTAATCCTTCCCTACTCCATCCAAAAAGAAAACGCTATACTTACACTTTAAGAGTGTGATATACAGTAATCTTCAGTTTGTTACATTTCTTTTACAAAACAGAATATAGTAACATTACCAGTCCCAGCATCCGTTTGGGTTAGACATGTTAGATGCAGCTTGAGGATAGAGGATGATGAAGTTGTTCAGATCGGCGACCTGGTTGTATCCGGTATTTCTGGCGTACTTATCACCGAGTTTTTGCCTAAAAATAAAATGCATGGTTGAAAAAAAAAAAAAAGACATCCTTAAAGTACATATAAACCTTAACTAATAAATTGACAGTTGACAATTTTTTAATGAAATACTTGTTTTCACTTTGTTATATCTCAGTGCTGCTGATTTCCTGCAGCTTCTTTGCAGCTACCTCATGTCTACTGTATATTTACTCCAGCAATTGCTGCGTTTTTTTTTTTTTTTTTTAAAGCTGGTTTTCCCGATGGTGACAAAAGTAGACTATGACTATGCCTGTGTGTTGAAACAGCCGCTTTTTGGCCTGGTTCACACATATGCGTTTTTTTTTTGTGCATTTTTCCTTTTGCAGAAACCCACTACAGTCCATTTAACATGGTTTTCTATAGGACACGTTCACATCTATGCAATGTTCAGCCGCTGCATTTTTGGAAAGGGTCAGGGACTTTTTTAAATGCAACACTGCGATTTGGGTCAATAGACTTCAATGGACACGCTGCGGAAACACACGTAGTGCATTTTTTGTATGCATTTTTAATGGGGTTTGCATTCTTTAATCTGCCTAACAACAAAAACATCTCCCCTTAAAAAAAAAAAAAACACATCAAAAAATGAGTGAAAAATGTGTCAAAACGCATGTGCAAAAACACAAAATGCACTGCAAAAAAACACTGCAGAAACAGATACAAAGCAAACTGCATAGATGTGAACCAAGCCTTAGTCCCCCCCTGGAAGCTCGCGTGACAGAGAGATAACTCAGGAGCGCAATTAGGAGACAGGAACAGAGCGTTGTCACCCTATAACAGGAAGTCAAAACTAGTACCTTCATGGCTGGATCTCCAGATATTATTTAAGATAAATCTGACGATTTTAGTGATTGAGGATGGGGGTGAATTGATGGAGAAAGTTAGGGTAGATTTAGATGTGCCAAAAGATGCACATTAGAAGAAAACCAAGTGGGTGTAAAGTGAAAATAGCCTCAGCCTGGGCTCCGTCCAGGCCAGACACCGCCATTGCATTCTGACCCAATGGGACTTAATCATGGGGATTAAACTCGGGGTGGCGAAATGCGATGGAGGTGTGGCCTAGACAGAGCTCAGGCTGAGACTGTTTTCACTTACCACACAAGGTTTTGTTGTGATATGCGGCCATTGGGACTTTTCTTTTATTGCTTTGATATCCACATAGCTGGGACAAGCTCTGTCCCTGCCTGCACTCATAGCGGCTAACAGCAGATGAGGACCTGTCAGGGCCTTGAGCAGAATTCCTAATTTTGACATACAGTAGATTCATAGATATAGATGGGAGTTTGAATCTCCCTTGCCTCTAAAGCCCGATCCGCTTCCGGCTCGCACTCCAGAGGCTACTGACGGGTGGTGAAGAAGCAATGCAAAGCCTCCTCACTGCCTGTTTTAACCCCATTTTTGCCGACAATCACGCCACAACCTTGTGCATTTCATGCAAATGTGTGCTGATTGCAGTGCTTCCCCATTTACTTGCACGTGTAGCATTTGGCGGGCTTGCCGCCCCCCGCCCATCGCTACACGTCGGGTCAACTTAGCCGCAGTTGCGGAGCATCGCGGTCGTGGTATGTAAACATCCCCCTCCACTGTCTATTACAACTTAAGGGGGTGGTGGTGGGCAGCAGAAACACGTCTCAACCACACAACCACAAGTCTAAGTGAGGCTTAAAGGTTCAGTTGTCAAGTAGAGACAGGATAGGCCTCCCTGAAGTTACACGTTTTCAGGAAGTTTTTTAAGGTGGACAGAGTAGGAGAAAGCTGAAAAAAAGAGTTAGAGAGTTCTAGAGGATGGGAGAAGCTATAGAGAAGTGGTGGAGACGAGCAGTGGAGGAGGTGATGAGGGAGCTAGAGAGTAATGCCTTGTACACACGACCGGACTGTCCGTCGGAATAAAGTCAGACGGAGTTCCGACGGAATTCCGCTCAAGCTGTCTTGCATACACACTAAAATCCGACCGTCAAAAACGCGGTGACGTACAACACTATGACGAGCCGAGAAAAATGAAGTTCAATGCTTTCGAGCATGCGTCAACTTGATTCTGAGCATGCATGGTTTTTAGTCCGTCGGAATTGCATCCAGGCAAACTGACTTTCCAATAGAAAGTTTTGTCCGTCGGGAAAAAAAGAGAAAAAGTTCTCTATCTAAGTCCGTCTGAATTTCCGAAGGAAAAAGTCCGATGGGGCATACACACAGACTAAATATCCAATGAAAAGAGCCCGTCTGACTTTTTCCATCGGAAAATGCGTTAGTGTGTACAAGGCATAAGAGGAATAAGGAGGAGCAAAGAGGATGGTTTAGGGGGTTTGGGACAGAGTTGTTGATGGCTTTGTAGATTATTGTTAGTATTTTGAATTTTATTCGTTGGGTAAGCGGAAACCAGTGGAGGGATTGGCCGAGGGTGGTGGCAGACGCTGAGCAGTTTGTAAGGTGGATGGGTCTGTCAGCACATTCATGAAAGACTAATAAGAGCTAGGCCAATGAGGAGGGAGTTGAAATAATCAAAGTTAAGCCTTGTACACACGGTCGGACTTCCATCTGACTTTTCCGTGGATTTTTGTCCGAACTGAGTTGGCCGGGCACACCCATAGCATACACACCACAGGACTTTTCTGCAAACTTTCCCAAAACTTTTTCCAACATCACGTGGTTTACTGCTTTTTACCGCCACCCTTTGGTCAACTTCTGCTATTGTTGGTTGATTTTAACATTATTTGTTTTGTCCATCGGACAAAAGTCCGATGGTTTTCTGTGCACACGGTCAGACTTTGCTCCATCGGACTTTTGTTGGCCAAAAGTTTGTCCGTTTGCAGACCGAACTTTTGTCCGATGAAAACCAAAAAAGTTTGTCTGATGGACCGTACACACGGTCTGATTTTTTGGCAAACTTGCTCAAAATGAAGTTTGTTGGCAAAAAGTCCGACCGTGTGTATGGGGCTTAAGACATAACAAAGAAAGTGAATAGCTACTGTATCTTGATGGTGTCATTGGTCAAGAAGGGTGCATTTTGGAAATGTTACAGAGGTGAAGGCATCACGATTTAGAAAGTGGTAGGGTTTGGGACTGAAAGAACAGATCAGAATCCAGGATTATATTCATCACCTGGCATGAGGGTAGGGACTGATAGTTGCGTTGTTGATCTTGACCGAAAAGTCAAGTAATGGGGGATGGAAATATTATGAGCTCAGCATTAGAAATGTTTAGTATTATGAAGTGGTGTGAAATTCATAATGATATGAATGTTATTAAATTAGTGATGCATATGGAGACTGAGAGGTGGTGAGTAGAGAGATAAATTTGGATGTCATCAGATTAGAGATGGCATTGGAAGCCATGGAAAAATGCCAATTGACTAAGAAGGAGGTGTAGATAGAAAATACAAGCGGTCCAAGGACAGAGCCTTGGGGGACCCCTACAAAAAAACGAAGAGGAGAGAGTTGTAGGTGACACTGAAGGAGAGCTTAGATCTAGGAGAACCAGGAAAGAGCAAAAGAGTAGAGTCTTGGAGGCAAAGAGACTGGAGGCTTTTTTTGAGGAAGAGGGGGTGGTAGATTGTCTCAAAGGCAGTATGGGTATGAGTAGTGGTCGTTGGTTTTAGCAGTTAGTAAATGGCGATCTCATCACAAATTGCATCAATTTTGTTTTAGAAATGATTGGAAATCTTCTGAGCGGTGAATGAGTTAGTATGTGGAGGCTGTGAGGGAAGAGATAGGGGGTTAAAGGAAGAAAAAAAAGCCACAGTAACAATTCTTATACTGCGTACACACGGTCGGACTTTCCACCGGAAAAAATTCTGTCGGAAAAATTGAGAACCTGCTCTCTAAGTCCGTTGGAAATTCCGACAGAAAAAGTCCAATGGGGCATACACACGGTCGGAATATCCGACCAAAAGCTCCCATCTGACTTTTTCCATCGAAAATTCCGGCCGTGTGTACGGGGCATGAGAAAAGTAAAGTTAGCCATACACAGCTTAAATTACTATGGTTTCCTTTTAAATAATGCCTTACCTTGCCTGAAGACATCCGTGGAATACAATGTGCAGTCTGCATTCTGAAATAAATATAATAAAGGGGTGAACAGATTATAAATATATACTGCACAGTCTAAAAAAATGCATTCGCTTCTTTTCCCTTTCATAAATTCATTGCCTAGCCAAGCTTGCCACTTAACTAGCTGGCATTCCTGATTGATCCTTGGTATATAACAGGTGATCTTTTTCCTAGGGCCGTATCCAGTCATCATATGGCCTTAGAAATGTCTGAGTGGTAGTGCTCTTTTGCACAAGCTCCACTCCTTTGTGGCATGTACTTTATTTTTATTTTTTAACTTTAGGCTGACAAATTAAAGTCCTTACTTACGTGCTCCACTCTTGCAGGAAGAAGGAACGTATATATAACCAGCGGTGTCCATGCCATAGGTAGAAGGAGCAGCCAGTTTAAAATATTCCTTCTGGTCAAACAGGATCAGCTGAAAAAGAGACACAGGAGATGAGCGAACGCTATAGTGAAAACAATAAAGAAGGCCAGCCAGCCTGATTGGCTTCTTGTTTTGTTTCTCCCTCTCTTAAGCCTGGTACACACGACCAGATTTTCCACCACCAAAGCGTAGGACTTTTTTCCGAAGGGCGTTGGCCATGAACCTGTCTTGCATACAAACGGCAAAGAATTGTCGGCCAACAAACACGAAACAACGTGTTTTTTCAGCTCTTTAGGATACTTTCACACTGAGGCGCTGGATGCGCTGGCGGTATAGCGGCGCTATTTTTAGTGTCGCTATACCGTATTTTTTCCCGCGATTTGCGGGTGCTAGCGGGGGGATTTTAACCCCTGCCAGCGGCCGAAAATGGGTTAAAAACGCCCGCAATAACGCCTCTTTGTGGCGTTTTGCGGGCGTTTTGGAGGCGCTACACCATTGATTTTAATGGGCAGGGGCGTTATAGGAGCGGTATTTTTACCGCTCCTATTGCGCCTCAAAGATGTGGCTTGCAGGAGTTTTTTGACCCTCCTGCAAGCGCAACGCTCCAGTGTGAAAGCCCTCGGGCTTTCACATTGGATACAATTGAGAGGCTTTTTTGGGGCGCATTGCAGGCGCTATTTTTAGCGCAATAGCGCCTGCAAAGCGCCTCAGTGTGAAAGGGGCCTTAGTGCCACCTTTTGGGCAACTTCTGCTAATGTTGTGTTATGGTTAGCATTGCTTCTGAGCATGTGTGTTTGTACTTTGGCTTTTTTTCCGAAGGACTTTTGTACACATGATCGGATAATCTGACAACACACATTTGTTGTCGGAAAATTTTAAAGCATGCTAGCCAACATTTTTTTGCCGGAAAATCCGACAACAATTGTCCGGTGGAGCATACAAACGGTCCGATTTTCCAACAACAGCCTGTCGGAAAATCAGATCGTGTGTACAGGCCTTATATCTGATCATTGCTGTAGACTGCTCAAATTTAGGGACTTACTGTACACTGCTTACATTTAAAACAAAATATATGTAATGAAATATGAGTGAGTACAGAGCTGCATTAATTTGTGTCTTTTATATATGCCAGGGGTTTAGCTGTAAAACAAAACTCTAGCCAAAAAACTTTTCCTTTTGTTTTGAGCAGGGACATTTTAGATCTCAGGTTTTTTATTGCTGTGTGTGCCCCAATTCCTGTTCAAGTGGTCATCAAGACAGGATATTGATTTACTGGGGACACATACAGCAATAAGGACACTTCTATATATACTGTACATCAGTCGCCGCCCATCCATAAGGGGCGCAGAGGCGCCACCCCCCTAATCCATGAACCCAGGGCCTAATCTACATGCAGGGCTCCGGACGCATGGATTTCAATTCTGCTTTTTTTTTTTTGGAAGTATATGATTAGAGCCTGAGGCTCGAATTGGCTTACAAAAAGGGTCTTATTTAATATCTGTGACCCCATTGGGACATTCTCTCACTTACTGTTGCTGTGACACTGGTCACTGGGACAGAAAGTCAGCAATAAATGCTCAACAGCTCAACAGAAAGAAACAATAAAACCCCAACAGAGGTTCTAATCCTTCCCCACTCCAAAGAGTAAAACATTTGCTGGTAATCTTTCGCATAAGCTGAGAAATCCATATTTTTTGCTTTGTTTGTTTGTTTAGTGTGTAGATTGCAATGTATTAGAACAGATTTTTGGGTATATTTAGAACATTTGAAGCTGGTAATATTCTCAACCTTCAGCTTCTCAGTATAGTTAGTTTTGTTTACAGTATGATAAGAGTTTTAAATATAGACGGTGAGGGGAATCGCCTGGGGAGAGGACGCAAGACATGAGGGAGCTTGTTACAGTTTAATAACTCTAATAGCATAGATTCTAATCATACAGTTTAGAATGAAATTCTATGAAATGTATTTTATACAACTGGTTGACTTGGATAATGTTTGGGAAGGATTAGATCCTTTATCCAATTTTACTGATTTCATTGGTGATATTTCTCTCATGACTCAGACGGGAAGTCTCCAAACTTTCTAAACAAAGGACCAGTTTACCATCCATCAGACATCTGTGGGGCCAGACTGTGGCCAGTGGGAGTAGTGCCCCATCATTGGTATAAGTGGGAGGAATATCGCCCCCATTGTTGGTGTCAGTGGGGAGAATAGTGCCCCATTGTTGGTGTAAGTGGTGGGAGAAATAGTGCCCTATCATTGGGGTTAGTGGAAGGAAAAGTGCCCCATTGTTGGTGTCAGTGAAAGGAATAGCCCCTCGTTGTTGTCAGTGGGAAGAATAGTGCCCCACTGTTGGTGTCAGTGGGAAACATAGTGCCCCATCAGTGGTGTCAATGGAAGGAATGGCCCCTCTTTGTTGGTGTCAGTGGAAGGAATAGTGCCCCACTGTTGGTATCAGTGGGAAACATAGTGCCCCATCATTGGTGTCAGTGGAAGGAATGGCCCCTCGTTGGTGTCATTGGGAAGAATAGTGCCCCATCATCATATGTTTTAGAGGGAGAAATAGTGTCCCATCTTTAGTGTTAGTGGAAGGATAAGTGCTCCATCAGTGGTGTCAGAAGAATTATTTATGCTCCATTTTTGGTGTCAGTGGGAGGAATTATACCCCATTGTTAGTGTCAGAGGGAGGAATAGTTCCTTGTATCAGTGGGTGGGAAAAGTGTCCCTAGTGCCAGATAAAGGCAAGCAAAGGGCCACATCCAGCCTGTGGGCCACAGTTTGGAGAACACTATCTTAGGCCATTGATTACACAGGAAGTGAGAAGCTTTCCACCAATGGGGACACAGATAGTTATAGGAACTTAGGTGAAATGGGGGGGTTACAGTTTTTGCCCTACATAAAGTATATCTTTATACACTAGGTTTTTTAATTAAATAAATTGATGTAGTAACTGGATACCTTAACTTCAAAGTGTAATAATAATAATACATTATATATATATATATATATATATATATATATATATATATATATATATATATTGTGACAGCAGGCAGGTAAAATCACCAGGTTGCATCCAGGATGGAAGGTATATATGTCCTAGATTCAGGCTTTATGCCGATTTATACCACTAGGGGGAGTACTGAGAGTCTTGCAGGGGAAGAGTTAATGAGCCCAGCTGAAGTAAGTGGGCTCATTAGGGCCTCTACAAGAACTCCCAGCATGCTAAGAGAGATGCTCCAACCTGGAACCAGATCTGTGTGGATAGTCTGGGGAGTGTGATCTCTGTGCGGTGAGCCAAAGCCTGTGTGGTTATTGCTAGAACTTCTAAAAGCAGGGAGCTAGGGACTGGGACAGCACAAGGCTGTACCCAGTTGTTAGTTAGGGACACCAACATGTGTAGTGAGCAGTCAAGTTGACCAGGATTTCTTTTCCTGTTTCTTTTGTTTTTGCTGTATTTTTTTGTCTGTATATAGTTCAAATAAAACCACACCCTTTTGTTTTCTCCTACCACTGTCTGCTGTGCCTGTTGTTGTGTGGTGAACCCATCCAGGGGGTCACACACACCCGCTGCTGAGTTAACCCCCTCACAATATATATATATATATATATATTGTGACAGCAGGAAGGTAAAGTCACCTGGTTGCATCCAGGGGGGTAGATATATTTCGCCCAGATTCAGGCTTTACGCCGATTTATACAGCTAGGTGGAGAGTTGTATAAGCCCAGCTGAGACTAGTGGGCTCATGGATGACTCATACCTCTAGGGAGAGGGCTGGGCGTCGTGCAGACAGGGAGTTGATGAGTCCAGCTGAACCTTGTCAGCTCATTTAGGCCTCTATAAGAAAGCCCAGATTCATTAGATGCTAGCTCATGCCTGGAAGCAGACCTGTGTGGACTGTCTAGGGAGAGTGAACCCCTGTGCGGTGAGAGAAAGCCTGTGTGGCTATATTTTGCTTGGACATTTAAAACCAGGGACTAGGACAGCACTAGGCTGATCCCAGTCGTTAGTTAGGAAACCTGTAAGTTTAGTCAGAGGTCAAGTTGACCAGGATTTATTTTGTGTTTGTTTTTTTGCCTTGCTGTGTTTTTGTCACTGTAAATAGAAAATAAACCGCACCTTTTTTGATTTTGAAAACCACAACCTCCGTCTGCTGGGCCTGTTTTTGGGTGGGGAGCCCATCCCGGGGGTCACACATACCCGCTGCCGAGCTAGCCCCCTCACAGTTGGTGGAGAACCAGTGGCAGTTTTTTTTTAAGCCAGCATGGAGGAGATACTGAAACAGCTGGCTCTAGCAAATGCCAATCAACAGCAGACAAATGCAGGTTTGCAAAGGAGCCTTGCAGCCCAGCAGCAAGCTCATCAACAGAGCCTTGCAACTTTACAACAGAGTCTGGAGGCTCAGCAACAAGCCCAACAGCAATCTGAGGCCCGCTTCATAGACCTGTTGCAGAAGCAAGAGCAGAGACTACAACAACAGATGGAAGCAGTAATGCAGCAACGTCCGCAGACCGGTGAGGAAAGCCGTCCCACTAATACCGCGTCCTTTGGGGTGAGTCGTTTATTGACAAAAATGACTGGAGAGGATGATCCAGAGGTATTTTTGACCACATTTGAAAGGACCGCTGAAAGAGAAAAGTGGCCTGAGGAGCAGTGGGCTGGACTGGTGGCTCCTCTGTTAACGGGTGAATCGCAGAAAGCTTACTATGACCTAGAGCCTGACCAAGCAAAAGACTATGTGATGCTAAAAGCTGAAATATTGGCAAGGCTGGGTGTCACCCTGGCTGTCCGGGCTCAGCGTGTGCATAACTGGACTTTCCAGCTTGGAAAACCCCCCAGGTCTCAAATGTATGATCTCATTCACCTGAGCAGAAAGTGGCTACAGCCAGAGACTTTGTCCGCACCAAAGATTGTGGAACGTGTTGTAATGGATCGGTTTTTGAGAGCTCTTCCTACTGCCATCCAAAAGTGGGTAAGCCATGGAGACCCAGAGACGGCCGATGGTCTTGTGGATCGTGTGGAGAAATACTTGGCTACAGAGAACCTGACGGCCTCTTCCAGAGACACTCGGACTTTCCACCCTAAGACCAGACCATCCCCAGGGGCGGATAAGAGGATTCCAAGGGGTGAGGGTGGAGAGAGTGAGAGGGTGGGAGCTCTACCCCAAGTTTGGCGAGAACAGCCTGGGAAATCAGCGGCTCAAGAGGCGGCAAGAAGGATCGTTTGCTACCGCTGCCGGCAAGCGGGACATATTGCAGCCAATTGCCCGGTTTTGGAGGAACCCATGCAGTGTGACTTTCTGACGGGCAGACGTCAGTCGCTGTGTGCGACAGTCGCATGCACTGCCATTCGGGGAACTGAGAAACATTTATGCAAAATGTGTATTAATGGTAGAAATGTTGTGGTATTGCTGGATTCAGGTAGCCTTGTGACCCTGATAAAGGCTGAGTTAGTTAAAACAGAGGTCTCTGGGAATAGCAAGGTAGCCGTTATTTGTGTGCATGGGGACACCCGAGAGTATCCAGTGACTACAGTGTGTTTCGAGACCCCCAAAGGTACCCTTTCTCATCCAGTGGGCTTAGTGTCTCAGTTACCGCATGACGCCATTGTGGGAAGGGATTTTCCGAAGTTCTGGGAACTGTGGGATGATCATGAGCCCCCCACTGGTGCCCCTATGTACCAGGAATATGATAGCCAGAACTCCTCTGAGAGTGGTGAGGACTCTCCCGAATTTCCCTTGTCAGTATTGGCAGGGGAGACTCAAGAAACTGGAGAGGAGCCCACCTCCTCAGACGAAAACCTACCGTCTGTGGAGTTTTCTGATCTTGAGGTTCACAGGGAAAACTTTGCCACAGAACAGTTGAAAGACCCCGCCCTAATAAAGGCACGGGAAAACGTAGTGAAAATAGATGGCGAGTTAGTGAACCCAGATAATACCTGCACTTACCCATACTTCAGCGTAGAGAAGGACCTACTGTATCGGGTGGCAAAAAGGGCAGAAGAAACCGTTGAGCAGCTGGTGGTGCCCAAACCTTACAGGAAGTTGGTGTTGGAGTTGGCCCATGGGCACATTCTTGGAGGTCATCTGGGGACAGAGAAAACCCGAGAGAGGGTATTACAGAGATTCTATTGGCCTGGGGTGATGAAGGACATAGAAAATTATTGTTCCTCCTGCCCTGTGTGTCAGAGGTCGGCCCCGATGCCACACTTCCGTAGCCCGCTGGTCCCTCTACCCATCATTGAGGTCCCGTTTGAGAGAATCGCAATGGATTTGGTAGGTCCTATAATCAAGTCCGCTAGGGGGCACCAGTACATATTGGTTATAATGGACTATGCCACCCGTTATCCAGAAGCGATCCCTCTCAGAAATACCTCGGCCAAAACCATAGCCAAAGAGCTATCTCTTGTTTTTAGCCGGGTGGGTATTTGTAAAGAACTGCTTACGGACCAAGGTACACCCTTTATGTCCCGGGTTATGAAGGAGCTGTGTAAATTGTTCAAAGTGACGCAATTACGTACATCTGTGTATCACCCCCAAACCGATGGGCTGGTTGAAAGATTCAACAAAACCCTAAAACAAATGTTGAAGAAAGTGGTGGATAGGGATGGAAAGGATTGGGACTGTCTACTTCCTTATTTGATGTTTGCTATTAGGGAGGTGCCCCAATCCTCTACGGGATTCTCCCCCTTTGAGTTACTGTATGGGAGACACCCAAGAGGGCTGTTGGATATTGCCAAGGAAACTTGGGAAAGTGAGAGTTCTCCCCACAGGAGTGTGATTGAGCATGTCGCCCTGATGCAAGATCGAATTGCACAGGTAATGCCCATCGTGAAGGAACATTTGGCCCAAGCGCAGTTGGCACAGCAGAGAGTGTACAACCGTGGAGCCAAGACCCGTACCTTTTCCCCGGGGGATAGGATATTGGTACTTGTCCCTACGGTTGAAAGTAAATTCCTTGCCAAATGGCAAGGCCCCTACGAGATAATGGAAAAAGTGAGCGAAGTGAATTACAAGGTCAGACAACCAGGAAGGCGAAAGCCCGAACAGATATATCACGTTAATCTGCTGAAAGCCTGGAGGGATAGAGAGTCCCTAGTCGCAGAAACTTGGTCACCAGCTCAAACTGGTTGCGTGATTCCGGAGGTTGGAATAGCAGCCACCTTGTCACAACCCCAACAACAGGAGGTTAAGGAGTTTGTGCTTCGCAACAAGGAGGTGTTCTCTGAGCTGCCGGGACAAACATCTGGGGTAGAGCATGATATTATTACCCCGCCCGGTGAAAGGGTGAAGTTAAAACCCTATCGGATCCCAGAGGCCCGACGGGAGGCAATACGGGAGGAAGTACAGAAAATGCTGAACTTAGGGGTGATAGAGGAGTCCCAAAGTGATTGGTCTAGTCCCATTGTGTTGGTGCCTAAACCGGATGGGAGCTGGCGATTTTGTAACGATTTTCGTCAGTTGAACAAAGTTACAAAATTTGACACCTACCCCATGCCACGTATAGATGAGTTGATCGACCGGCTGGGAACAGCCCGATACATGACGACTCTTGACCTCACAAAAGGGTATTGGCAAATCCCCCTGGCCAAGTCAGCCAAAGAGAAAACCGCATTTGTAACCCCAGACGGGGCGTTCCAATATAAAAGAATGCCGTTCGGGTTACAGAATGCGCCGGCCACATTCCAGCGGAAAATGGACCAGATGCTGAGGCCCCATCGGAAGTATGCTGCGGCTTACCTGGATGACGTAATTGTCCATAGCACAGATTGGGCCTCACATCTGCCAAAAGTGCAAGCAGTCCTGGACTCTGTTCGGGAAGCAGGGTTTACGGCTAACCCCAAGAAGTGTACCATTGGGCAGGAGGAGGCCAAATATCTTGGGTACACCATTGGGAGGGGAGTAATAAAACCCCAACTCAACAAAGTCGAGGCCATCCAGAGTTGGCCACGTCCCAACAGCAAGAAGCAGGTACGAGCCTTTCTGGGAATCGCTGGGTATTATCGGCGATTCATTCCCCACTTTGCTTCTAAGGCTGTGCCCCTAACCAACCTGACGAAGGGGAAAGGGTCGGTCATGATTAAATGGACCCCCGAGGCTGAGGCAGCATTCCAATTCTTGAAACAAGCCTTATGTAGCCAGCCAGTGTTGTACTCACCCGACTTCTCTAAAGACTTTGTCGTACAAAGTGATGCGTCAGATGTGGGGTTAGGAGCAGTATTGTCCCAGGTCTGGAACGGGGAAGAGCACCCAGTCATTTACCTCAGCAGGAAGTTGAAGTCCCATGAGGTAAATTACGCCACCGTTGAAAAGGAGTGTTTAGCGGTGAAGTGGGCTCTAGATTCCCTTCGGTACTACCTGCTAGGTAGGCACTTTGACATGGTTACGGATCACGCTCCGTTAAAGTGGATGGCTCAAAACAAGGAAACAAATAGAAGAGTGAATAGGTGGTTCCTGGCCCTCCAGGAATTCAACTTCACAGTAAAGCATCGCCCTGGCGTTCAAATGGGGAATGTGGATGCTTTGTCTCGAGTACATGAATGCCTGATTGCTGGTGTTCCAACCCCGAGGTTAAAACAAGAGGGGGGGGTATGTGACAGCAGGAAGGTAAAGTCACCTGGTTGCATCCAGGGGGGTAGATATATTTCGCCCAGATTCAGGCTTTACGCCGATTTATACAGCTAGGTGGAGAGTTGTATAAGCCCAGCTGAGACTAGTGGGCTCATGGATGACTCATACCTCTAGGGAGAGGGCTGGGCGTCGTGCAGACAGGGAGTTGATGAGTCCAGCTGAACCTTGTCAGCTCATTTAGGCCTCTATAAGAAAGCCCAGATTCATTAGATGCTAGCTCATGCCTGGAAGCAGACCTGTGTGGACTGTCTAGGGAGAGTGAACCCCTGTGCGGTGAGAGAAAGCCTGTGTGGCTATATTTTGCTTGGACATTTAAAACCAGGGACTAGGACAGCACTAGGCTGATCCCAGTCGTTAGTTAGGAAACCTGTAAGTTTAGTCAGAGGTCAAGTTGACCAGGATTTATTTTGTGTTTGTTTTTTTGCCTTGCTGTGTTTTTGTCACTGTAAATAGAAAATAAACCGCACCTTTTTTGATTTTGAAAACCACAACCTCCGTCTGCTGGGCCTGTTTTTGGGTGGGGAGCCCATCCCGGGGGTCACACATACCCGCTGCCGAGCTAGCCCCCTCACAATATATATATATATATATATAGTTATACTGTAGCCGTGTCGGTACCCTGCCAGGGTCCAGCCAGTTCATTAATGAGTCAGCTGTGTTCTGGGCTTTAAGTAATGACCAGACCAAGGCTCTAGGCTCTCAGTTGGAGACAACTTCATTCTGCAGACAGGAGGTCTGGGCATAGGAGTCAGTAGGGCTTTACCTAGGAGAGGCAGAGATGGGAGCCAGTGTAGCACGAGGCTACTTGCTGTATGCACGGAGGTGCTGAGCGTCAGGTCTGTGGGAGACAGACCAATGCCTAAAGTGTAAGGCCTGAGCAGGAGAGCTTTGTTTATAAGCCAGGAGGGCTGAATATCGTTTATTTCAGTAGCAGGACTGAATGCTGAATACCCTTGCGAGGGAATCTACTGTTTTTATCTTGAACTTTCTTTCAAATAAAAGTGGGCAAAACCAGCCCTGAAACGGAGAAAAGCAAGTGGTGGTGTACTTAAAGCTCTACACTTGGAGTGAACCCCTTCCAATACATACATACACTTTTGGTCATATATATGAATGGTTGTGATACCTAAGACCCCTTTCACACTGGGGCGGTTTGCAGGCACTATTGCGCTAAAAATAGCGCCTGCAAACCGACCCTAAACAGCGGCTGCTGTTTCTCCAGTGTGAAAGCCAGAGGGCTTTCACACTGGAGCGATGCGCTAGCAGGACCGCTCCAAAAGTCCTGCTAGCCGCATCTTTGGAGCGGTGAAGGAGCAGTGTGTTTACCGCTCCTCCACCGCTCCTGCCCATTGAAATCAATGGGATACCGCGGCTATACCGCCGGCAATGCGCCTCTGCAGAAGCGCTTTGAGGTGGTTTTTAACCATTTTTCGGCCGCTAGCGGGTGTTTAAAACCGAACCGCTAGTGGCCGAATACCGCTGCAATTCTAACTGCTAAAAATAGCGGCGCTTTACCACCAGTGTGAAAGGGGCCTTACGCTTCCTTTTATATGGAATTTCCAATTTCCTGAAAATGGGGTTGATTTGAAAAGGCAAATTGGCTGTTACATTTGCAAGGGTAATTTCCCCAGAGCTTAGAGAATGTGTTAAAATTTCACTGTGCAAAGAATACCCAATCACAAACAACGAAAATAAAAAAAATAAAAAATTTTTTTACTTACACGTGATGATGAAAGTCAGTAGCTTCCCCTCATTCACAAAGCTCTAGGGAAAATTATCTTGCTAAGTGTAACTTCCCATACAATTCTAAAAGTCTCTTTGCCTTTAGTAAATTAACCCAATGAGTCTAAGGCTGGACATAGATGGATTTTTTTTTTCTTTTTAGCCATGGACGGAATGGAAAAAAAAACACTAATGGATTTCCCCATCCACACAATCTAGGTGGATAGAGAAATCTACCCGCTGAGAGATTGTATGGTGACAGCGGGACTCTCCTTTTCTCTGAGAAACATTTTCCAACAAGTCCGTTCAACAGCAGTCAATCTAACGTTCTACTGCTGTCAAACGGGAGCAGCCACACATCAATCGAAATTCAACTGATCCATCTATGGGCAGGTTACCTTTCTCTATTCTACCAAAAAAAATATTTTGAATGGCCTGTCCCAATTTTACATTGTCTTACGAGTGCACCTGACTCTGGCTAGATTGTGCAAAATGGGGGTGCGAGACGACCCATTGTGTACTAGATGCTTTAGGGACCATGGTCACTTGATCCATCTCCTCTGGAGATGTCCAAAACTGCACCTTTATTGGGTGAGGGTGGTTGATACTATTAATAGAGCATTTTAGGTTACTGTCCCTGTTGACCCCAGGCCTTGTATTCTGGATGATATTTCCATTGAGGAAAAACCTAAACAGGCTGTTGACAGGGCTTTGTTCTAGACTTGTAAACTTATCCTTAGGCACTGGAAGGCAGTTGGTCCTCCTACGCCCAAAGAGTGCATTAGTCAAATGGGGGATACCTTACATCTGGAGAAGTATATTTTCCAGCACAGGGGACGCCCGCATAAATTGAATGACATATGGCAGTGTTTCTCAACTCCAGTCCTCAAGGCGCCCCAACAGGTCATGTTTTCAGGCTCTCCATTGTTTTGCACAGGTTATTTGATCAGTTTAACTGCGTTAGTAATTCCCACAGCTGTTTCATCTGAGGGAAATCTTGAAAACATGACCTGTTGGGGCGCCTTGAGGACTGGAGTTGAGAAACACTGACATATGGGACTCATGGTTAAATACTCCAGGACTCTCCCCAGTAGACTTGGTGTTGGATAGACTGTTAATGTTGTTAATGTAAGGTGACTGTTTTTATTGAATCTTTAAGTGGACTCTGGGTCAAAGTAAATATATTTAATCTGGACATGAGGTAAGAGGAGTAGGATGGGCATTAGAGGCGGGGTTAAGCGATTAAATGCTGACATCTGGAACTGTGTTATGTTTATGTTTGCTGTATATTGATGTGCACCTGTACTGTCATTTCTTGTTCATACATCACGGGACACAGAGCAGCATAGTCATTACTATGTGGGTTATATAGAATTACCTTCAGGTGCTGGCACTGGCAACTTCCAAAACAGGAAGTACCCTCCCCTATATAAGCCCCTCCCATCCGGGAGTACCTCAGTTTTTTGCCAGTGTCTAAGGTGTTGGCCAAGGTTAACATGTATTCATCTGGGCTTGTGTACAGGTTCTCTGGGCCTTAGCAAGCTATTCCGGATCCGACCAAAAAAGCTTCATAGCTAAACGGTCGGTACCCGGGCCTTGCAGAGAAGAGCAGGGTTTTGCCTGTAATGCCTCTCTTAGGAGGGCTGGACCCTGGGATCCAGAGCTCTGGTCATACCCAAAACCAAGAGGCTATCTGTGCAGGGTGCTATACAGGTCCAGGGGAGTGGAATCCTTGGGAACCCGGTCCCTGAAGGTCTAGTACAATGCCTGCCGTGAGAGGTGAAGTTTGGGCTTCTGTGGACCAAACAAAGTCCTGCGGCGGGGAAAAGGTAAGTGGGGGCCCCTCAGGAACTCTATTGAGGGGACCCCCAAGCCTAATATGTCTTTCTGCCTGTTACCTAAAGGTATTCCCGCTAATAGCTGTATATGCCTAAGAAATCCTAGAAATGTCTTTTCATAAAGGAAGTTTTAAAAACTGTAAACCTGGAAATGTTTTTCATAAAGGAGGTTTTTAAAAAAAAAAAAAAAAAGACAAAAGTGCGGTACCTGTGTTTGTCCACTAGAGGCCGCTGTGGAACGTCTTTTTTTCTTGGGACTATTCCTTTCATGGTGAAAGTCCAGGCAGATGAGTGAGCTCTCTATCAGGGAAGCTGCATTCCTCTATCATGCTGCCAAGTAGTTTCCTTCCATCCCCGAGTCCTGGTGAAACAGGGACCCTGGCTCCTCTCCCTACAGGGCGCCAAGAGCGCACACGTGCACGCGCGCGCACACACGCTTTCTTTTTATAGATTTAGCTTAAAAAAAGTGGGCGGAGCCTGGCGGATGACGCGCTTTGTGCGCCCAGCGCTTCTGCGCATGTGCGGGCGTCCCAGCAAGATAAAAGGACTCAGTCCACGCTGCTTGCTATGGACACAGAGCATGAAAAGGAGCTGGTAGCATGGTATAGGGGCTTACAGCGGGCGGTTGATACAGGCATCCCCAGAAAGACGCATTAGTAGACACCCACTGATGTACATAGCAGCAAATTGCATTAGACTATTTCAGTAAAGGGGTGTATTGCGGCTGGAATACCTCAGCTTTGAACTAAGGAATATGCCGCCTAAAAAACTCCGAGATATACCTCTCAGGAAGTGTAGGGGGTCTCCATCGGGCTCTGAGGATCTGGAGCAGTCATCTGCACCCTCCTCCCCTGAGAAATCAGAGGTTAATACCCATAAGGAACCCCCGGGAGTGCCAGGTACTGCGGCTGTCCTCAGTCCACCTGCTCCTGCATATATAACAGAGGAGGTTTTTGCCTCAACTCTGGAGGGATTGGAGCAGAGATTGGCAGCATTGATCGCTTCTTCTCTACAGGAAAGAGAGCGCGCCAGATCTCCATCACCTCCATTAGAGTGCCTGTTGGCAGAGCAACAGTCCCAGGAAGGGACCGACCTACCTGAAGGGGATCAGGAGGAGGTTAACTCTGTTTTTGAGGAATCGACAGTAGATGAACCATTTTCAGCATCACAGACTGAAAGATTGTGGGTCCAGACCCTAACTGACATGGTTCGATCTGCATTTAAAATGCCTCTTGTTGAACCATCAACTACTGCTGTCTCCTCATTGGGGTCGCTAAAAGCTCCCCAGGTTAATTGCTCCTTTCCAATACATCCATTATTGGAAGGACTTATATACCAGGACTGGGAACATCCTGATAAACTATTTGTTCCGCCTAAGAAATTTCCGGTGATCTATCCCATGGAGGAAAAGTTCACCCAGAGATGGAATGTTCCTACGGTGGATGCAGCCATCTCTTCTGTGAACAAATCACTGACATGCCCAGTAGATAATGTTCAAATGTTCAAAGATCCAGTAGATAAAAAATTGGAATCTTTATTAAAATCTGCTTTTTCCACAGCAGGGGCTGTTACACAGCCAGCAGTGGCAGCTATTGGGGTCTGCCAAGCTTTAAAGGATCAGATGAAAATGGTCCTGAGGGATTTGCCAGACCAGCAGGCCCAGGCTCTGGCTGATCTGCCTAGAGCATTATGCTTTGCGGTTGACGCCATCAAGGATTCTATCCATCAGGCCTCCCGCCTCACGCTGTCTTTGGTACATATGCGTAGGCTTCTGTGGCTCAAAAACTGGTCTGCTGAAGCTCCCTGTAAGAAGCTCTTAGTTAGCTTCCCATTTCATGGGGAACGCCTTTTTGGCGAGGACCTGGATAAGTATATCCAGAAGATTTCCAGTGGTAAAAGTACTCTCTTACCGAGTAAGACGAGGTCTAGGGGTCCATCTTTTAAGAGGACTACCTCTCCTATCCCTGCGACGTCTGCTACTAAGCAGTTCCGACGGCCTCCTCGGTCAAACTCAGGGGGTAAAAATCAGGGACAGTCACAGGGTAATAAGAAATCCTGGATCCGAAGGGGTACTAAACCAGCCTCCAAGTCAAGCCTATGAAGGGCTGCCCCCACTCAAACGGGTGGGGGGAAGACTTCAGTTGTTCGCAGAGACCTGGCGGGAGACGATCAAAGACAGATGGGTGCTCTCCGCAGTAACTCTGGGATACAAGTTGGAGTTAAAAGAGTCTCCTCCTTCCCATTTTATGTGGTCAGGCATGCCAAGAGACCCTCTGAAAAGAGGGTCTCTCCTATTGGCGTTAGAACAACTATTGCTCCAAGGAGTAATTATGGAGGTTCCTATGGAAGAGTGGGGGTTGGGTTTCTACTCAAACCTTTTCACAGTCCCGAAACCAAATGGGGACATAAGACCCATATTGGACCTAAAGAGTCTAAACAAATTTCTAAACGTCCGGTCTTTCCGGATGGAGTCGATCCGATCGGTCACCGCTGCCCTACAGGGGGAGGAATGGTTAGCCTCGATCGACATCAAAGATGCTTACTTGCATGTTCCCATCTTTCCAGGTCATCAAAAATGTATACGCTTTGCAGTAGAAGGGCGCCATTTTCAGTTCAGAGCCTTACCATTCGGTCTGGCCACAGCACCACGAGTGTTCACAAAAATTCTGGCCCCACTGTTGGCCGATCTAAGAACACGAGGTGTAATGATAATGGCATACCTAGACGACCTGTTGTTGATGGACCACTCAGTTGCCAAGCTAGAAGTGGTAATTGTCGATACAATCAAGTATCTAGAATCTCACGGTTGGGTCATCAACCTGGACAAGTCAGCCCTACAGCCAGTGAAAAACCTGGTATATCTAGGGCTACGGCTGGATTCAGACCAGAGGAAGATTTTCTTACCTCTAGACAAGGTATCCTCTTTGAGGGGCTTGGTCCGTCTGCTTTGTGCAAAAAGACAGCCGTCCATACGCCTGTGCATGAGGCTGCTAGGAAAGATGGTAGCATCATTCGAAGCTGTGCCATACGCCCAATTCCACTCAAGGAATTTACAGAGGGCCATATTGTCAGCCTGGAACTGAAAAATTCAGGCTCTAGACTTCCCGATGGCTTTGTCCCCTTCCGTTCGGAAGAGTCTCTGCTGGTGGTTGATCCCCCAGAATCTCCAGAAGGGAAAACCCTTCAGTCCGATATCCTGGAAGGTGGTCACTACAGATGCCAGCCTTATAGGCTGGGGGGCAGTACTGGAGCAATGGTCTCTCCAGGGCAGATGGTCAAATGTAGTAAAAACCCTGCCCATCAATCTCTTAGAGATACGAGCAGCCCGGTATGCCCTAGTAGCCTGGACATCCAGACTCCAAGGGTCCCCTGTCAGAATTCAATCAGACAATGCCACAGCAGTGGCATATATCAATCATCAGGGAGGCACCAGGAGTCGTGCAGCCCAGAGGGAAGTAAGTCACATCCTGGAATGGGCAGAAAAGCATGTCCCATGTATATCAGCTGTCTTCATTCCAGGGGTGGAGAATTGGAAGGCGGACTTTCTGAGACGCCAACAGTTATGCCCAGGGGAATGGTCCCTTCATCCCGAGGTCTTCCGAGCAATATGTCAGCGGTGGGGAACACCGGATGTAGATCTGCTAGCATCCAGATTCAACGCAAAGGTGGACAGATTTGTCTCCCGGACAAGGGATCCCCTCGCTTGCGGCTCGGATGCTCTGGTGTTCCCTTGGGATCAGTTCAGACTGATATATGCATTCCCTCCGCTACAATTGTTGCCTCGACTCCTTCGCAGAGTCAGGTTGGAAAAGAAGCCGGTGATCCTGGTGGCTCCAGCGTGGCCCCAAAGGGCCTGGTACGCGGAGATCATCAAAATATCTGTGGGGAGTCCTTGGACCCTTCCACGTCGTCCGGACCTGCTTTCGCAAGGACCGATATACCACCCTTCCTTACTAACTCTAAGTTTAACGGCCTGGCTATTGAATCCCACATCCTAAAGAAGAGAGGTCTCTCTAACTCTGTGGTATCAACTATAATCAATACCAGGAAGCCTGTATCCAGGCAGATCTACTATAGAGTTTGGAAGGCGTACATCACTTGGTGCGAGGCCAGAAAATGGCATCCACGTAAGTACGTTATAGGCAGAATTCTGGACTTCCTGCAGTGGGCTGTAGACAGGAAGTTTGCCTTAAGTACTATCAAGGGCCAGGTTTCGGCCTTATCAATACTATTTCAAAGGCCCCTGGCTATGCATTCACTTGTCAAATCCTTTATGCAAGGGGTGACTCGTATTATTCCACCGATTAAAGCTCCCATATGCCCATGGGATCTAAATTTGGTTCTGTCGGTTCTGCAGAAGCAGCCGTTTGAACCTTTGCGGCACATTTCCTTGGTTCTACTCACCAGAAAATTGATATTTTTAGTAGCCATATGCTCGGCTAGAAGAGTGTCGGAATTAGCCGCCATGTCCTGTAAGGAGCCATATCTGGTTATTCATAAGGACAGAGTAGTATTACGCCCTCACCCAGCCTTTCTTCCTAAGGTGGTATCGAGGTTTCACTTGAACCAGGATGTGGTTCTTCCTTCTTTTTTCCCCAAACCAAGCTCGGTAGAGGAAAAGTTATTGCATTCTTTGGATGTAGTAAGAGCAGTTAAAACTTATCTAAAAGCCACTGCTCAGATTCGTAGAACGGATTCTTTGTTTGTTCTGCCGGAAGGCCCCAGAAAGGGTCAGGCAGCATCAAAATCTACTTTAGCCAAGTGGATTCGACAGGTCATAATACAAGCCTATGGCTTGAGAAGTAGACCGCCTCCGTTCAAAGTTAGTGCGCACTCCACGAGAGCAGTTGGAACTTCATGGGCAGTGCATCACCAGGCCTCCCTGGCTCAAATTTGTAAGGCCGCAACATGGTCTTCAGTACACACGTTTACTAGGTTCTACCAGGTGGACGTTAGAAGTCAGGAGGATGTCGCCTTTGGGCGCAGTGTGTTGCAGGCCGCAAAAGATCCTCATGCCTGATGGCGCCCAGCTTATGTATGGTGTATCCCCCCCCTCATTTGGCATTGCTTTGGGACGTCCCACATAGTAATGACTATGCTGCTCTGTGTCCCGTGATGTATGAACAAGAAAATAGGATTTTTAAAACAGCTTACCTGTAAAATCCTTTTCTTGGAGTACATCACGGGACACAGAGCTCCCACCCCTCTTTTGGGGACACGTATTGCTTTGCTACAAAACTGAGGTACTCCCGGATGGGAGGGGCTTATATAGGGGAGGGTACTTCCTGTTTTGGAAGTTGCCAGTACCAGCACCTGAAGGTAATTCTATATAACCCACATAGTAATGACTATGCTGCTCTGTGTCCCGTGATGTACTCCAAGAAAAGGATTTTACAGGTAAGCTGTTTTAAAAATCCTATTTTTCTGTGTACTAAGTTTCTAAATAAACTTTTTTTTGATTAAAAAAAAAATATTTTGAATAGCATTCAACTTTAATTGTTTGGCCAATAGTTCTCTTACCTCTCCAGTAAGAGCTGCTCCAGGGGTTGGTTTCTGCAAGTAAAAATACGTTATATTTAAAGAAGAGCGTCTACAACACAAAAGCCATTGGTTGCTCAATATGTTTTCTGTTTATTATATGTATTTGGTTTGAGCACAATGCACCTGTGCTGACTTTTAAAGGCCCAATCCACGCAAAGAATATTTCAGTTTTGTACGGTTGCATCCTCAGCTAGGATATTGTTCAATGATTGACGAGAGAAAACCAATTACAGCATACGCCTCATGGTGACTTCCAGCTTTTAGTAAAATCGCATGGTGCTGAGAAGACTAAAGATTCATACTGAAATAACAGGAGCAACGAAGAACAGTCAAGAAGACTGACTACAGGAGTTCTATCACATTTACACAAATATCTATGGGGGGGTAGTAAAGATTACTAGCGCTCTATAGCAGCTGGCACCCCACCTTACCTGCAGCCCGCCATAGATGTGGTTCAAAGCCTCATAGGCACCGTTGTAGTTGCAGTTGTTGATGTAGTCAAGATTGGTAGTTCCACAAGCCCCTCCATAATAATCAGTAGGCTGTGAATTGAATATGAACGTGATTGTTTAATTGTAAAGTAATCAATAATAGACATGTGCACAACAAAATTTTTTGTCTCGTTTTGTTTGTTTTGTCTCGTTTCCGTAGATTCGTAAAGATTCGTAATTTCATAAGATGCGAGTTTTCATATTCAGACTCGTTCGTACTGTCGTAACAGTTTAATTTTCGTTGATTCGAAATTCGTAATTTTTTTAGATAATAATTTTCGTTTATTTGGTACACTACTTGCCTTTTACGTTGATTCGTAACATTGTTTTGTTTTCGTTGATTCGTGTCTACTACCGTGCTTTGAATGGATTCGTACTTTCGTAAATACATCGTGGTCATTCGCAATCTCGTATTTTAGTTTAGTTTTCAACACGCGGCTTCTAATAAGTCCTGTACTTACTCCCAATCCACTCCCTCAGTCACGAGACCTGACTCAGTCTCCTCCTCAACTGAATTGAAAAAGATTCAGGAATGCATTGTGACTCAGACACAAAAGAGATAAGCTGATTGGCTAAGATATTATGTAAGATACATCTTTCACTACACTGCCCATTCAAAAGAACGATTCGAGAACATGAAATTACGAACAGACAAAGAAACTAATTTACGAACACATGAATGAAATACGAACATACGAAATTACGAACAGACAAAGGATTGAAAATACAGAATGCAAATCATTCGTTATAGTTGCCATTTTCGTTCTTTTGCTTTTTCGGTGTTTCGTATTTTAGTCCAATCGTAAGTTCGTATTTTCAAGCGTTCGTTCTTTTGCTTATTCGTAATTACGTAATTTTCGTATTTTGGTTCAGCTATTCGGATGTTCGAATTGGTCCGAATGTACGAATACTAACAAATTCGTACGAAAATCCATTCGTTACGAAACGAATCGCACATATCTAATCAATAAGTCACCAGAAAAGCAAATTGGTTATTGATAAGGGACCCTTACCATTCCATGCTCTGCTGCTACGTCATAGACAGTCTTAATGTTTGCAGCATTAGTATATCTTAGGTAGTATTCCTCCTGTTTCTTCACCACCCCTGCAAAGCACAGATGTGTGTATCTTAATTACAGTATGTACTACATGTTACTGTATGTACTTCCCCTGGCAATACCTTCATCAGAGACCCCTTCCTGTTCAGTATGTTTTTAGATGTAGAGACACCTGGGGGTACAGAGAGGAAGCTACAACAGGAAAGAGAATCCAAAAAGGTAAAGACACAGGGAGGAGGGGGTTCAGGAAATGGAGGAAAACGCCAGATAAAATAGGCATTCAGGAAGTGGCCTTAGATCAAGGTGAAGACATGAATATGGTCAATCTCTTCAATTTCCCTCTGGAAAGGAGACATATTCTTCTGCTAAAGAGGGGACACTTTTCTCGCCCACAAGCCCAATGGATGAATTCACAGAATTTAAAGATACTAGTCTTTTCCTCTAAAAGGTCCTATTAAAACTCCTTTATGAAAAACGTGAAGGTAACCTAGAGGATTGTGATCTGGTGGAGGAGGACCTAAAGGTGGTCTGTAATTTGTTGGATGAGGACGAATCCCCCTATGAGGAAGAGGAGGATGAGATTCTTTATGTTAGGAAATCTGATCTGAGGATTATATCCTTTAAAATGCGCCCCCCCCCCCCCCCTTAATAAGAATAGACTAATTAGCCACTTTCTCACAGGTGTTCAGGACGATTTGACAAAGGTGAACCGGGCAATGAGTGAGAACAATTTATCCCAGGAAGAGAGGAGGGCTTTGAAAAAAAAAAGAGGCGACGTGGATCGTTATAAAGAAAAGTGATAAAGGAGGTAATATTGTCCTCCTTCATGAGCACTAGTACAAAAAAGAAGTGAAGAGACAACTTAGTTGCCAGGAGACCTATTGCTGCTTAACTTCAAATCCCTTCCCTGAAGTGATTTAGGTCCTCGAACCAGAAATTGGCACTAGATAATAGGGATGGTCCCTATGTTCGAGTCGAAGCTTGCAATATAACCGAACATATGGGACAATCACGGCAAATTCAAGCGCCATGGAGCACCCCATAATGCACTGCGAGATCGCAGTGCATTGACGGCTGCTGATCAATCACAGTGCGCTTTGCTGTTTTTTTTTTTTTTTTTTTTTTTGTTTGCTTTGATGATTTGCAAAAAGCAGGGTGCCTTTAGCCAATCATGGCTCAGGGGGTAAGTACACACCCCACACTATATAAGGCTGCTTACACAGCGGCCGTATATAGTGTTATGATTGAGAGAATGTTAGCTAGAGACAGGCATACATTTTAAGGGGAACTCCACACCAATTTTTTTTCCGAGCAAGCTGCCTGGCAAGCCAGGAAAACGGGGAGGGGGGAGCAAGCGCCCCCCCCTCCTGAACCATACCAGGCCACTTGCTCTTTATCAAAGAAAAGAAAGAAAAGTGTCCCGCGATGTCAATCCATCTTCAATCACGCCACCCGATGGACCCGAAAAATAGAAAAACAAAAGAACAAAAACTCTGCCTTGATGGGAGGCTTCCCGCCGACTGCTGTCTCTTGGCTGCGACAGCTGTTATATAGGCAAGGGCAGGGCCGCCCAGTGACATCATGTTACGTCAGAGGGGACGGGGTCATCTGGTTACGTCAGCGGCTGGCCCCGCCCTTGCCTATATAACAGCTGTCACAACAAAAAGACAGCAGTCGGCGGGAAGCCTCCCATGGAGGTGACGTTTTTTCGGTTTTATTTTTTCTATTTTTCGGGCGGCGTGATTGACGATGGATGTACATCGTAGGACACTTTGTTTTTCTTAATAAAGGAATTGTCAAAAACTGTCTTTTGTGGTTTTTACTTTTTGACACTTATTTTTGGAATGGGTAGGGTACAACGTACCCGATACCCATTCACATAGGGGGGGTGGCATCTGGGGGCCCCCTTGTTAAAGGGGGCTTCCAGATTCTGATAAGCCCCCCGCCCGCAGACCCTGACAGCCAATGGCCAGGGTTGTCGGGATGAGGTCCTTGTCCCCATCAACATGAGGACCCCAAATCACCCTCCCCATGTTGAGGGCATGTGGCCTGTTATGGTTTAGGAGGGGGGCGCTCAATTCCCCCCCCCCCATCCTGTCCTTCAGGCTGCATGTTCAGATAAGGGTCTGGTATGGATTTAGCATGGAGTTCCCCTTAAAATCCATCCCAGACCCTAAGGGCCTGGTATGGACTGGGGAGGGGGGGGACCTACGCTGATTTTTATCTATATTGCTGGGACCCGGCAATACATTACAGCCGCAAGCAATTTTAAATTACATTCTTTCTTTTAGAAATGTCATTTTGCTGTGGCACTATTCTACACATCACACAGATGCACCACTTTACAGGCAGACTAAGGGGACCCCCAAGCACGATATTTAAAGGAATATTCAAGTTTTATTGTTTCACTTTAAGCATTATTAAAATCACTGCTCCTGAAAAAACTGTTTTAAAAACTTTTTTTGCATTGATAGATGTCCCCTGGGGCAGTACCCGGGTCTCATACACTTTTTATGGCAATAACTTGCATGTAAGCCTTTAAAATTAGCATTCTTTATTTTTGATGTTCGTGTCCTATAGACTTTAATAGAGTTTGCATGTTCGCACAAATTTTTTGCCTGTTCGCATGTTCTGTGCGAACCGAACCGAGGGGTGTTCGGCCCATCCCTACTAGCTAAGCAGCTGGATCTTCTACCAAGAGAGAATCAGAGTATTTGAAGGTTGGTGAATTTATTTTTCCGACTTTCTATAATATTCGAAAGTTACATAAAAGCCTGACAGATTCTCATGGAAGCCTAATAGTGTCTGCTGTATGGGACCACTAGAACAAGCAGACAAATACTTGGAAAACCTAATTAAAGTCATGGTACCTAACTTGCAGTCCTTTGTTAAGGACACAAAGGATCTTCCTTTCAAAATTGAAAATTTAGTTGTGGATGATGCTTCCATCCTGGTGAGGATAAATGTGGAATCCCTGTACACGTCAATCCCTCACCAGTGGGTTGGAGGCATTGGTAAACTTTTTGAACCACTTCTTTCCATTAATGGGCACAAAAAACTAATTTTACTTTTATATGTTGACGTTTATGCTGTCTTTTTTCAATTTATGGGTGCTAGCTATCAGCAACTTACAGGGACTTCAATGGGAGCGCCATGAGCACCTGCATATACATGTTTGCATTTAGGTTTTTGGGAGAAGATGGTGATGTACTGCAGTGGTTCTCAACCATGTCCTCAAGTACCCCCAACAGGTCATGTTTTTTGCAAAGCACCTGTGCAAGATAAAGGAAAACCTGCAAACATGGCCTGTTGGGGGTACTTGAGGACAGGATTGAGAACCACTGATGTACTGTATGTGATACCTGACTTTCATGCTGGTCCATTTGGCTACACTATATTGATAACTCATTGGCAGTCTGGAATGGTACGGAACGGGAACCCCAACGATTTATGCAGATCTTAAATTGTAACAATAGCAATATTAGGTTAACTTTTACCAGTTATTTAAGTCAGATTTCATTTCTGGATCTGCTAATATGCAAAGAAATTGGGAGGTTGTTAACGAAAACTTTCCGTAAATCAACGTCCGCCTTCTTGAAACTTTTTCCCCATTTATAGGGTTAAATTGCCTTCATCTGCCTTTCTCTCCAGAAGAATGACACCATCTTTATTTCAGCATCTTAACTCACCATCTACTTCCTGCGTTGAGATACTGACTCATAGATGTCACAATCATGTAAACTCTGGTGCTTGTGCAGCTCTTGGCTGTATTCACACGCATGTCTGACACAGATCATCCCCTGCTGCAGTCTCTCACCTTGTGACTTACTACAAAGTTACTGTGTTGCAGTCTGATTGCTGGAGGAGACTGAGGAAAGGCTTCCTTGTGCCAGCAGCAGACTGATGACATCATTTCAGCCTAGGCAAAGTCACTGACTGGAACTCAGAAAAAAATGCTTTTGGTGAAACTTTTCTAAAAAATAATACTGTTTCTGTATATTGTGAATGTTTTAAAATAGTTTTAAGGTTGTCAACAGAACAAGAGTATCAGAGAAATCTTTCAATAGAGACACTTGTCCTAATGACAACTGTCTAAGAGGGAATCTTTCTCACTTTTGAGAGGTTTGCTCTCTTTAGAATAGTAAGGCCCCTTTCACACTGGGGCGGGCATATGCGGTGACGGTATAGCGGCGCGATTTTCAGCGCCCTATACTGTCGTGTTTTACCGTGATATGCGGCCGCTAGTGGTGCGGTTTTAACCCCCGCTAGCGGCCGAAAAAGAGTTAATACCGCCCGCAAACCGCGGCTATAGCCACGGTTTGCGGGCGGTATTACCGCGGTGTACCATTGATTTCAATGGCAAGGAGCGGTATACACACCGCTCCTTCACCGCTCCAAAGATGCGGCTTGCAGGAGATTTTTTTGTCTTTTGCCAGCGCACCGCCTCAGTGTGAAAGCCCCTCGGGCTTTCACATTGAGAATGCTGGGGCAGGAGTATTTCAGGCGTTATTTATGCGCTATTTTTAGCGCAAAAACGCCTGAAATATGCCTCAGTGTGAAAGAGGCCTAAGAAATGGGACCCTAAAAGAGAAACAGACAGCCAGAAAAAATACACTAAAAGTTGATATCTACTATGTAGTTTCAAGTCAACATCGTGTTGATTGAACTTGATTAAAATATTATCTTAGTATTTTCTGTAAACTTACCAGGAACCACTACAGAGTCCCGACTTCCAGAAAAGATGAAGACTTTATCATTGGCGAGGTTTGATACAGGATCAATGAGAGCACTGCTTGCATAACTTTGGGTCCTTGAGACGAGGGAATTCACATCAATGCTTGTTGGCATTTTCATGCAGGCGTTGGTTGCAGTAAGCATGCTTCCTGCCGCACAGTAATATGGTCCTGTGTTTGAAAAAATTGAAGATGCATTACTGTTGCAAAGTACTTTTGCTAAAACTTTTAGCAAGATTTTAGTCTTTATTGGCTGAATGCGTAGCTTGTAATTGAAATAAATAAATTAAAAAGACCTGGCAATTAAGTATAATATTTCAGCAATCCTTTTAGTTGTTAGGAAGTTTTATAACATTATTTATTTGTTAGGAAGTATTATTAAATTAACACCTTTAGCCAGATAGTCAAGAATGACAATAACTACAGTAAGAAACAGAACCTGTGTTGGTTGACTGTTTTTGCTTGGATTTTAACTGATCACCATGCTTTCATGCTGTCTACTATGTAATATACTACTATAAATAAAGTGAATTACAAAAAAAAAACATATATGAACATTTTTAAAAGAGACAGAGGCTCTTTAAAGTATGTACAGTTAATTCATTTATTTACTTATAGGTAGTTTTATTTTTTTTATATCACACAAGATGTTAACCAGGTGAAGAAAGCAACTGTGCAAATGTTGTTGTTTAAATGTGATGCCCTCTTTACTTTGAAATGTTTCCTGTAAATAAAAAAAATTAAATAAAAATGAATGCTTTTGTACATTTGTAAAGAAAATATTTGAAATTTTTTGATCAGTAGAATACTAAAATATGTCACAACTCAGTGCTGGCTGCATGGAATTTCTTGGTTTGTGTTTTCTAATAGTGAAAACAGTGGCTCATGCCTGCATAATAAGTGTAGAAACAGCCACTTTCTCCAGTAGTCTCAATTGGAAGCCCGTGTGACAATGCAGGACCATAGTTGGGAGACAGGGACAGAGTGTCGTCACTCCATAACAGGAAGCACCAGAACAAACTCCACCATGGCAGGATCAAAATTGATTATTTTATTAATTTAAGACAATAGCTGCCGCCTCCTATCTCCTATTTTACGTGAACACATATACATAATGTATATACTATTTATGGATTATAGGACTAATCTTGGACTATTCGTAAACCATTTTATTCATAATACCCCTTGATTCAATTCTCACTTTGCGCCAGGATACATTGTTTTTGGATTATTTTATTGAAAGCTGCCAATTTAACAGTGGTGTAATTTTTAATTTTTTTTGTAATTGCTATAACAGGTAATGCTTATTTGAGATTTCAGTTATTAATTTTACAATCCCAAATTTGTTTTAATAATTATTTATACAAAATTTGGGAAGTAGAATTAACAGTTTGTACATTTCCCAGAAGTGTATTTATTGACTTGATTTTCAACCAAGTGTAAAGATAAATACTGTATTTATTGGCGTATAACACTCACTTTTTTACCCAGAAAATAGAGGGTAAACTGTGCATGCGTGTTATACGCAGGGGGCCGTGGAAAGTTTTTTTCCTGAAACTTCCTTTTTAAAGTTAGGGTGCGGGTTGTACGCCGATAAATACGGTACATTCTGCATTCAATTAAATTATTTTTACTGTTTGTTACTGTTTATGTGGCAGCCAGTAAAAGCATACCTCCAGCAAAAAGACCTGCTCCAACGATCTTCTTAGATTGAGCAACATGGAACTGATTGGCCATGTAGGATCCTGATGATAGTCCAGACACTGAGATGGCGGAATCTAAATTGTAACTTCCTGCAAAAATTTAACAGTTTGGAATTGTGGTAAGATCACTAATCAGTGTTAAAGGAAACCTTTACAACAACAACAAAAGTAATATCAAATGTAAATATTCAAAACATTTTAAAATATAAAAACATTTTATGTTATATATATATATCATCCCCCTGAGTCTGTACATCAGAATCTTAGCACAACAATTTTACTCAAATGCATGTTTAAAGCGCTAAAACTCCTGAGAATTCTTGCAGCTTGATCTCTTACTGCCTCCCCTGGCTCAGTTCATGTCCACGTGGACTCTTGGGTGGTCCCACCCACCCTGGGGTGTTTCCACATCTCCATTAAAATAAATATAAAGGAGGGAGAAAGTAACCCAAGAAAGGTGTGCAGACCATGGAACGCAGAGATCTCATAAGGGAATTCCCCAAGAGACATAAGAGAGCATAAGGTAGGTTGAGTCTTAAGGTTATACCAAACACCTAAAAAACTATAAAATCATTTTTTTTTTCCAAAAAACTCTTTATTAGTGTAGCGGTTGGTTCAGTGGTAGAATTCTTGCCTGCCATGCGAGAGGTCCCGGGTTCAAATCCCGGACGAGCCCCCACGTGTAGCGGCCTCACCCCATCTCCTTTGTCTAGGGGTATGTCACACGACAGGGTGAGATGCGCTACGGTCCATGTCCTCCCCATAGCTGTGGGTGAGGTGAAGGCCAGTACCAGATATTTCCTCTGGCCTATGTGCTTTTGTCTAGAATCAAGTCCCACTGTGTCAACACTTCCCTCTGCTCCCATTAACCAGAGTTCCACACACCGATCACAGTCCAACTCTTACTTTATTGTATCTCCTACAATAAACAGTGCTTCAGTAGCCAACTGGTTGCGACTTGATAACATTTTGATACGGGGAATGAGCAGGTCGAGGCACTATCCTGGTTATCAGCTAAACCACTGCGATCTCGCCAGCGGTTACTATAGCATTAGCTAGAAAGGATTTAGAACTTAAGAGTCTCTACCAGCAACTCAAGAGAACGTAGATAGGAGTACCTTTGCTGCGCTGCGGCCCCTGTCAGGGGAAGATGTCCCTCCAAGGGAGTTACCAGAGGCCCATCCGTCACTGGGTTGATGCTGCTCCAGACTCTCCGAATGGGTAACCTCCCCGGCCTCCTCACCTCAGACATGGGCCCCATCCACCTCAGGGACCCTCGGACTTCTCCACCCTCGCGGGACCCAGTCGAAGTCACTGGGCGTCTCCCCCTTTTATCTCCTCCCATCGACACCACGGCAGGTTCCCCGCCCTCGCCGTACCATCTCCGGAAAGGGACAAAAAGGGTAGCACTGTGATGGCCAATCTACCTTGAGCCTCCAGGTACCCCGCCACCCAGAGGCCAAGGAGATTATTACACCATCCAATCCTCCATGAACACAAATGGTCCACTATTCCCATACTTACACACCTGAGTGTCCCACCTAAATTTAGAGACCCCGCTACATTAGGTATAAACAAGATATACAAAGGGTAGGAGAAAGACATCATACTCCTGTGAGATGTGTTACAACAAACGGTTGACATAAACAGAGGTATACAAACTATTTCAAATTGGGCATGCAGCGCGTGGCGAATCTGGAGGAAGCGGAAGAACATAGAATTGGGCAGCTCAAAGGCCATTTTTGAATTCCTGAAATGACTTGACTCAATTGCTATTAAATACAGTTCAAACATCAGGTAAGGTAAGCAATTCTGGAAGGTTTGAGTTGCCCCAGAGTGGTGTGTGAGTAACAGGAGCCTTCAACCTGCGCACTGCCAATTCCCAAATCTTACAATTGTGATAGACCATTTCCTTACGGCCTCCAAAAGTATGAAAATCACGAATGTCACTAAGGAGAATCTGGAAGGGGTTTAAGACCCAGGCCGCTGTTCTTATGCATGATAGAGTGAGATCCCTATGTATATCCTCTTTATCAAAAAAAATGGGAGAGTTGGGCAGCTAGATAGTACACATTGAGGTCTGGAAGGGCAGCGCCACCCATATCCGTAGGATTTTTCAAGGAGCGCTAAGAAAGCTTCTGATGGGAGTTGCCCCAAACAAACGAGTTAAGAATAGGAGTCCATAGTTTTAAATATGGGGAGTGGCAGGCACACCGGAGAGTGCTATAAAATATAAAGGAGTGTGGGCAGCAGGATCATTTTAACTAGACTTATGCGTCCCATCACCCCAAGGGGGAGACAGGACTGTAGCAAAATACTGAAACTGAGAAATGGTTTTGATCACTTCAAAGGTGACAGCAAAGATTCATTCCAGGAAATGTAGAGACAGAATGTCTACTGATGTCTGAATAAGTAAATTGGGTTAATTGGGGGTCTGAGGTAGCGTTCTATTCATCTATTGTCAGTGTGTTAATGACCACCTATTATCTGCTACGGGATGTAATTACACTCCTAGTAATGTGTCTGGCACGGTTTCATTGTTATGGGTAAATATGCGGAGACCAACGTCTCACACATCTTGGTTGTTAGAAATAGTTACAGGTAATTAAATCACTGTCATCTGTTACTTGTTGAAGGGAATGCCCTGGAAAATGAGTTAAGAAACCACTTGCATGGAGAATGATATAAAAAAGCCAGCTGTGGCAAAATAAAGAGTTGATTTACTCCCAGAACTGTGTGTCGTCCAGTTACTGGGGGGGTAACAGGTTTCCTTGGATAAGTCAGTACTTCCTCAGCTTCAAGGATTTCCCAGCGGACGTTGGAGCTCCGCAACACTGGTTGGCAGCGGTGGGATTAAAGCCTTGCAGCAAGAGGAAGCAGCGTTCATGCAAATTCAGCTACACGAATGGAAGTGTGAATGGAGACAAACTATGCTGGATTAAAACGAGCAACGTTAAAGGATTTGCTGGAAGCAAGAGGGAAGATCGCCAGAAATAAATCCAAAGCCAAGCTGATTGCAGAACTAACCGAGGGAGATCGGGCACACAGTATGGCTACAGAAGCCATGGAGACCGAGTTTGACCAAGAAGTGAAACGCAGGCTAGCGTTTTATGGAGAAAATCCCTCCACCGAGCTGGTACAGGCAACGTTAGCCCAAGTGGATGCCTTTATCACGGCGAGAGAAGAACGGGAGACCCAACTCCGGCTGGCGGAACAGCGTGCCTCTGAGAGACTGATAACGACCACACCGGCACCAGAGATAAAACTAAAAGTACCCCATGATGCCTTTAAAAAGTTTGTGGAAGCAGAGGAAGAATTCGATAGCTTCCTGCAAGATTTTGAACGGCAATGCAAGCTGTACCAAGTACCCCAGACAGACTGGGTACGGATCTTAGCTGGTAAGCTGTCAGGCCGTGCAGCAGAAGCCTACAGAGCCGTGCCAGAGGAGGAAATCGCAAGCTATAGCCGGGTAAAGGAAGTTATTTTGGCAAGGTATGCCATCACCCCAGAAGCATACAGGAGACGCTTCCGGGACACAAAGAAACAGGAGAAGGACTCCCACACCGAATGGGCTTGCCGAATGCAGAGGGCAGCCCTAGCTTGGCTACAAGCCCATCAGGCAACCACAGCAGATGCGATCACCCAGCTGATTTTACTGGAGCAATTCTTTAATGGACTAAACCCAGAGGTACAGGAGTGGGTAAGGGATCGCAAACCTACCACTCTCTCGGAAGCGGCCAGGCAAGCTGATGAATATCAAGATGCCCGCAGGCCATCACAGACTAGCTTCAGACCAAACACCAGACCACTGAACAATAACCCAGGGCCACCAGCTACACAACGACCCGGGCTAATCCCTACCCCCCCTGCAAATCGATACTTTGGGCGCAAGGGAGTGCAGTGCCATTCGTGCAAGCAATTTGGGCACTATCAGAGAGACTGCACTCAGAACCAGGACCAAGGGGCATGGATTCAACCAGGGCCACCCCCTCCAGCACGGGCTGCCGCTCATTGCTATCACACGGAAGCGGCCCCAGACAACCGCGGAGCTGAAGAATTGGAGGAACAATGGGGCATCCTGCACGAGGCTGATCCAATACAAGCAGCTAACCGGGACAACTGGCAGCAACACAGGCAGACGGTTTCGGTCAATGGAAAGGTAGCCAATGGCCTACGTGATACTGGCACCACCATGACCCTACTACAGAGGAACCTCATCCCAGAGAGCCAACACACCGGAGACACTGTAGCCGTAAGAGTAGCGGGAGGCACCGTCTTCCGGCTACCCATTGCCCGTGTTCACCTGGATTGGGGGGTTGGTTCGGGACACGTGAATGTGGGGGTGATGAAGGATTTGCCAGCGGATGTACTACTGGGGAATGATTTGGCCCCCCTCGTTTCGGCTTACGCCCCGATGGGCCCCGCTGAAGCCAACCCCGTGACTACCTGTGCACCGACCCGTGCTGCTGGAACCGACCCGCGTGCGGCTGAGACCCGGGTAAGACTATCTTCCCCGACAGGTACCGTAGATCAGGCACAATATCACAGTCTAAAATTGGAATGTGACAAGTTGGCCACTGAGAAATCAGAGATGCAACGACACTACGTCATGTATTATGAGATGTCCCATGGCTTGAACATTGAAATGCACAAACAGGCTGAAATTTGCAAAAGGTTAAATGGGATTTGCGCCCAGGTTTTGCCGTACCTCTCCCAAGAGCATCAGCAGCAAGTTTTGGGAGCCATTGAGAGAGCAAAGCAAGTGACTGTTCCAGAACTGAATTCCATTATTCGCCCTGCAACCTTACAACCTCACCATCAGCTACTGACCCGGGAAACAGAACGGCAATGCTGACGGATTATCGTGGCAAACTGGACTGGAAAAGTGATCCGTGAGTACTCTCCGGACATCCCCAAGCTGATCCGTTAAGGATCAGACTGTGTATGCCGGCTTGTGGGTAAGGGGGAGAAGTGTAGCAAAATACTGAAACTGAGAAATGGTTTTGATCACTTCAAAGGTGACAGCAAAGATTCATTCCAGGAAATGTAGAGACAGAATGTCTACTGATGTCTGAATAAGTAAATTGGGTTAATTGGGGGTCTGAGGTAGCGTTCTATTCATCTATTGTCAGTGTGTTAATGACCACCTATTATCTGCTACGGGATGTAATTACACTCCTAGAAATGTGTCTGGCACGGTTTCATTGTTATGGGTAAATATGCGGAGACCAACGTCTCACACATCTTGGTTGTTAGAAATAGTTACAGGTAATTAAATCACTGTCATCTGTTACTTGTTGAAGGGAATGCCCTGGAAGATTAGTTAAGAAACCCCTTGCATGGAGAATGATATAAAAAAGCCAGCTGTGGCAAAATAAAGGGTTGATTTACTCCCAGAACTGTGTGTCGTCCAGTTACTGGGGGGGTAACAGGTTGCCTTGGATAAGTCAGTACTTCCTCAGCTTCAAGGATTTCCCAGCGGACGTTGGAGCTCCGCAACAAGGACCAAGTCTGAGGCCTCGTACACACGACCGATTTTCTCGTCGTAAAAAACACGTCGTTTTTTTCGACGAGATTCTTGTTAAGCTTGTCGATTTTCTCGTCAAGCTTTCTATGCGTACACACTGTCATTTCCCAATTTCCTCGTGGTTCTCTGCGCTCACGTCCAGCACGTACGACGGCACTATAAAGGGGAAGATCTTTTTTCTTGGCGCCACCCCTTGGGCTGCTTTTGCTGATCTCGTGTTACCGCGTGTGAAGTAAAAGTTTGGGAAGAGACGATTCGCGCTTTTCAGTCTTCGTGCTTTCAGTTCGTTTTAGCGTGATGAATGTGCTATTTCCATTACGAAGGCTTGTTTTACCAGAAGATGCGCTCCCGTCTCATACTTGATTCTGAGCATGCGCGCTTTTGGAAGAGTCGTAAAAGCATACACACGAACCATTTTCTCGTCACAAAACAGGCCGACGAGAAACACGACGAGGAAATCTGGACTCCTGACGAGAAAATAGAGAGCAGGTTCTCTATTTTCTCGTCGAGATTCTCGTCAAGTTTCTCGTCGTAAAACCATACACACGAACGTTTTTCTAGACAAAAAAACTCTCGCGGCACTTTTCTTGACTGTTTACGACGAGAAAATCCGTCGTGTGTACGAGGCCATAGTTTTGGTTTTAAGCAATGCAAAAAGAGGTTCTACATTAAGTCTAGTATATTCTGCCGGAGACCGGCTAACCTGAACTCCTAAATACTTGATCTGGCTTGCTCAAATCAAAGGAAGATGAGCTTGAGCAGCTGATGGGGCCCCCAGGTCTAAGGGGAGATTTTGGGACTTACCCCAATTAATTTGTAGGCCAGAGAATTCCCCAAAGCGTTCTATGAGAGACAAAGCCGCTACTTAGGAGTGACCCGCATCTTCCAGGTACAGAAACATATCATCAGCATAAAGACTTATGGTTTCAACCAACAGCCCCAACCTAAGGCCTTTAATATCAGGGTGTGCTCTTATGGCTATTGCCAGTGTTTCCACTGCCAAGGCATAGAGTAGTGGAAATAGTGGGCATCCCTGGCGCGTGCCTCTGCTCAGAAGGAAGAGGGTCAGAAATCCTACTATTAACCATAAAAACATTTTTTTTAAAGGACTGACTCCTTAAGAAACAGGCAAAGGGTTGAGAAAGTAATATTTCACTGTTAAGCTAGGCCATAGATGGTTTGAATCTCAGGTAGTTCAGCATGAACCGGCCCAGATTCGAACCATCTATGGGCGGGCTAATGGTACCCAAGTCAATCAATTGATCAACTCAGGTACAACCAACATGCCAAATTTTTCATGCAATGTTTGCCAGCGGCTTTAGTCACTAGCAATAATCCCTGTGTGTTCTCACTGTGTTGATGGGGGAATCAAGCAAATTTCTTTCCTGCAACCTGTGGTTGCAGGAAAGGAAATCGCACCCTCTATGGCCAGCTTTACTCTCTTCAGCATCAGATCATTTGATATACTCAGACTCTACAAAACTTACTGGTTACTATCAGTGTTTGTTTTAATGCTATAATATCTGATATGAAGGACTAAAAACATTCACTCTGTGAATCTCTGCTTCATGATAATAAATATACAGTATCTTAATAATATCTTATAATATCTTACCAAGACGTGTCTGTCCATGGACAAAGCCTACGAAGGCGAGGAACAAGATGTAACCACTCATTTTCAGTGGCAGAGGCAGTCTTTCAGTGGTATGATGATAATTCCTACCTCTCTTATGAAACCCTAGGTTTTTATATAACAGTAAAAAAAAGTTTTAATCTTGAACAAATAAGATGTTTTGTAGCTGTGTGAAAAACATCTGCTACACAGCCATGACATTTGATAAGTATAAGACTTAGCAAAGTAAACAAACTACACAGAAGCTGCTCATGCATAGTTTTTTATGGTATGTGCTTCAAATATTGCAGCAGAGAGTGAAAAAAAACTTGGAATTATTTTCTAATGAAGTCTAGTCTTTCTTCCAGATGGCAAGCCAACTTGAAGCTCTGGTTAGACTGTTCACTAGATACATCTGCTTCAATATAATATATAATAAATATTTTCTGTGCTAATACTGGTAAAAAGTAAATAAATACAAAACATAAATAGAGTCAGGATCTTTGTATTTTTTTGGAAAGTTGGGGCTTAGTTGGTACCCATTGTTGTCCCTTTCAACCTATTGTGTCTCTAAGGCCCCTTTCACACTGAGGCATTGCAATAACGCTCTAAATAGGATTAGCGTTATTACCGCATTTTTAGCGCGTTAGCGCTAAAAATAGCGCTAACGCCTATGCGTTTTTGACGCGTTTTTACCGCGTTAGTGTCAGCTAATAACCCTACCCCCTTACATCACATCCTGTGCACTTCCTGTTTTTTCGTAGCTTCTGGGCGTTTTTAAAGCGGTATTACCACGGTTTTACAGCGGTACTCATTCATTTCAATGGGGATAGGTGTTTTTACAGGGCTATTTTATGCGCCCCAAAGATGCTCCAAAAAAGGTGTTTGCAGGATTTTTTCCAACGCACAGCTAGCACAACGCCTCAGTGTGAAAGCCCTCAGGGCTTTCACATTGAGAATGCTGGGGCAGGATTATTTCAGGCGTTTTTACAGCGCTGGGCCAACTTCATTTGCATATAAGACTTCTCGAAAGTCTCAATAGTGTCTCAAATATGGAGTCCAACAAATAGTAGTCAGAAAGAAATCCAAAATTGCAGGCAAATTCCAACTTGCAAACACACTTTATATGAATTGTAGTCCCCAGTATGTGAAATGGCTCCTTACCACAAATCAAAGAGTAGTATGCAGATGGCTTTAACCCAGCCTAGGCCTTTGGTCCCTGGATAGAATTCACCGGGTCTCCAAGCAATCTGCAAACTGATATAGGAACGCTCCTGACGGCTCCGTATCAGATAGGAAAAAAAAAGTATATACCATAGGGTGATATCGTTTTTACAAAACTAGAAAAACACCACTGTGCAAAAAAAGGGGAATAGTGAGTGACCACCACCTATATACGAATTGGCTCCTTACCAGACCCCCATAGGAAGTAAGCATGTAAAGACTGCATCTAGTCCCAATCCGTCACAGACAGCACCAGACCTCCAAACAGACCCTCTCCGTATCAAGCGCTGTAACGCTCTGATGAGCTGCCAGACATGCTGAATGAGGAGTGTCCACGGTCTGTATATACACGGCGCGTCTATATCACTTTGACAAACCCCTTCCGGAAGGGCTGCCTTCTCCAGCTTCCACTTGACTCTTGGAACCGTAGACGCCATAGTGCAAATCATTTTAGACACTGAGGCGCACAGGTGGGAAGAAGACAGTGCTAGGAGTATTCTGTTCCAGAACATCGGGATCCAGAGTCAAAGCAATGGTCCCTTTGATTATAATGAACTGAGCCCCGAGGCACACAAGAGATTGAGTGGGCTGCACGTGACTCTTTTCCAGATTCAGCTGCCAGCTGAATTTGAGGAGCATTGAAAAGACCTGAGCTCTGGGCTCCAACAGCTGCCCTTTGTTTTGGGACAGTAGGAGAAGGACATCCACGCAACTATGCAGGCGTGTGCTCCTTGTTTTGATAAAGACTATAACAACCAATAAGACCCTGAAAACACAAAGGGTGATGTTGAAAGCCTGAATGGCTGGGACTGGAGATGGTCTTGACCTACAGCGAACCAAAGGAACTTGCGGAAGTCTTCTACAATGGGCACATGAAAGTAAACATCTTCGGTCTATTGGAAACAAGCCAGTCACCTGGCTGGAAACAGGGACAATGTTTCCACCTTGAACTTCAACTTTGCTTAAAATTGTGTCAGATGCACAAGGTCTAAAACCAGCCACCACAAGCTGTTCCTCTTCATGACCATAAAGAGGGGCGAGTAAATGCCCTGAAATCTCTTGCATTCCGAGACTGGCACAGCAGCATTTTGCGACACCAGTGACTTTATGTAAGGCATGAGTATATGCTTCCTTTATCTCAGAGTGAGGCAAAATCCAATGAAAGGACTTCTGATGGACTATGCATGTCCTGAAAAGACCACTTTGACATCCCAATAGTCTGAGGCCCAAACTCAGTAGGTTCTTGGATACCCGAGTTCAAGCTTTTAGCATACTTCTGAGGAGAAATCTGGTCTCCATACCAGCTCTTCCTAAAATCCCGACCTGGTCTTTAAAAACGTACGACCCTCGCACGCTCCAAACTTTGTTCTCTAGACTGTCGTTTTCCTCCCTATCAGGCGCCGGTCCTGAGGCAGGACCCCAACTTGCCAACTGTGGCACGGGTTTGCGGTGCTATCCAGCTTGCCAAAGATGAAGCTCCCTCAAAGGAAATGCTATATTACGCCTGTTAGAGATGGGATCAGCAAGCCCAGGCCCCAGCCATAGCACTCACTTGCCATAAATGACGAGAGCATATCCCGTGCCACTATGCTGATGATGTCAATTGAAGCCTCACCATGGAAACCGACACCAGATCTGGCTCCACTTCGGGCTATTCACTGCATCTTCCAAGGAAAATCGACATGTTTTGCTCAGAAGGGAGGCATATCTTGCGACCTTGCTCCAGTCACCCAAAATGATGTCCCCTAGTTCCAGTAGAAATGGGGAAAAATAGAACACTCTTTAAGTCTACATCTCCACTATTACGACCCCAAAGTCGCACGATTTAGAGTGCGACTTTAGAGTGCGACCCTGATATGATTCTGAGTGCAGCCCTGAACCAACTTTACAGTCTCTGGATCAAAGCTGCATCAAAAGTCGCACTAAGGTAGTGCAGGAACCTTCCTAGTGTCGCTGCAACTTTAAATTGCATAGATTGAAACGAGATAGATTGAAATCAATGGTGTCCAAGTCGCATGACAAGTCGCACTAGAGGAAAACGGAACCCAAGGTACTTACAGAACTTCCTCGTGCTTTGCAGGAGACTCTACAGGTTCTAGTCATGTAAATGCACCCATCATTGCCTTGATCAAAAAGGCGTTACCCGTGTAAAGAGGCTCATCTCCCTCTGCCTCACTATCTGAGGTCTTTATAGATGGATGGCTTGGTTGAGACAGATCCAGGTCTTCCTGGTCATTAGACTTGTGCACAACGGAAAAATTCGTTCCGTTTCGGTTCGTTTCTTTCCGGTCCTGTTGATTCGTAATCATTCGTAATTTTGCTAGACGGGATTTTTCGTGTTCGGACTCATTCGTATTTTTGCAAGCGACATTTTTCGTTGAATTTTTTGTTGCTTTATAATTCGTACTTTCGGTAGAGTACGTTGTTTTTCGTTGATTATGGACACAACTCCTACTTTCGTAACTTTTTTTGGGTTCGTACTTTCGGTAGAGTACGTTGTTTTTCGTTGATTCTGGACACAACTCCTACTTTCGTAACTTTTTTTGGGTTCGTTGATTCGTAATTTTCCGTGTCTCTCTCACAACGACGCTGCCTATTATGCCTAATGTGCTTCGAATGGATTTGTACTTTTCTAAATACATTGCGGTTATTTGTAACGATTCGAAATCTCGTATTTTACTTTCGTTTTTTACATGCGGCTATAGGCTCCGCCCCTGTACACCATTTTGAGAGGGTTCAGCACGGTGAGGGAGAAGCAGAGAGCAGAGCAGAGTGAGTGTTATTGTGCTTCGAATGGATTCGAAATCTCGTATTTTACTTTCGTTTTTTACATGCGGCTATAACCTCCGCCCCTGTACACCATTTTGAGAGGGAGTTCAGCACGGTGTGGGAGAAGCAGAGAGCAGAGCAGAGTGAGTGTTATTGTGCTTCGTATGGATTCGTACATTCGTAACTTTTTCATAACGAATTATGCCGAAGACATTCGGGCATTCGCTATTTGCGGTATAATTTATTTCGGATTCGGTCTTATTCGTAATTGCTTTGTTCGGAAATTCGAATGCTTCCGAATGTCCGAAAGTTGCTAAATTCGGACGAATTTCAATTCGTTACGGAACGAATTGCACAAGCCTACTGGTCATCCTAGTGGGAGAACAAGCCGCAATGGCTGATGATTAGGGATGAGCCGAACACCCCCCAGTTTGGTTCGCACCAGAATTTGCGAACAGGCAATAAATTAGTTTGAACTTTCGAACACCGTTAAAGTCTATGGGACTCGAACATGAAAAATCGAAAGTGCTAATTTTAAAGGCTTATATGCAAGTTATTGTCATAAAAAGTGTTTGGGGACCTGGGTCCTGCCCCAGGGGACATGTATCAATGCAAAAAAAGTTTTAAAAATGGCAATTTTTTCGGGAGCATTTTAATAATGCTTAAAGTGAAACAATAAAAGTGAAATATTCCTTTAAATTTCGTACCTGGGGAGGGGGGGGGGGGTGTATTATGCCTGTAAAGTAGTGCTTGTTTCCCATGCTTAGAACTGTCCCTGCACAAAGTGTAATTTCTGAAGGAAAAAAAGTAATTTAAAAGCACTCGCGGCTATAATGAATTGTCGGCTCCCGGCAATACAAAGAAAAGTCATTGATAAAAAAAAAATGCGTGGGGGTCCCCCCAAATTCAATTACCAGGCCCTTCAGGTCTGGTATGGATATTAAGGTGAACCCTGCGTCAAATTAAAAAAAAAATGACGTGGGGTTTCCCCCAAATATCCATACCAGACCCTTCAGGTCTGGTATGGATTTTAAGGGGAACTCCACGCCAAATAAAAAAAAATGGCGTGGAGTTCCCCCCAAAAATCCATACCAGACCCTTTATCCGAGCACGCAACCTGGCAGGCCGCAGGAAAAGAGGGGGGACGAGAGAGAGCCCCCCCTCCTGAACCGTACCAGGCCACATGCCCTCAACATGGGGAGGATGCTTTGGGGGTCTGTGACCCCTCAAAGCACCATGTCCCCATGTTGATGGGGACATGGGCCTCATCCCCACAACCCTTGCCCAGTGGTTGTGGGGGTCTGCGGGCGGGGGGCTTATCGGAATCTGGAAGACCCCTTTAACAAAGGGGACCGCCAGATCCTGGCCCCCCCTATGTGAATTGGTAAGGGGTACATTGTACCCCTACCATTTCACTAAGACAGTGTAAAATTTAAAAAAAAACACACAGACACCGTTGAGAAAAGTCCTTTATTAAAAATAAAAAAAATAAAAAAAAGATTCCAGCGGTGGTAACCCACTCTCGGTATCCTGCGATGGATGCTCTCCTCTCCGGGTTCCAGCGGTGGATGATCTCCTCTCCATCCAGGTCCAGGCTCCAGTGATGAGATGTCCAGCGCAGCGCATCCTGTCTCCACCGGAGACACCCGGGAATCCCGGCAGCCTGACAGGTCTCTTCTGTAGCTGAGGGCGGGGCCACCCGTCACGTGACCCCATCCCCCTCTGATGCAAGGGGAAATCCGGGCTTCCCCAGTGACATGCGGGTGACCCCGCTCCCCTCTGATGCAACGGAAACCTGCGTTACATCAGAGGGGGGGCAGGGTCACAAGCACGTCACTGGGGAAGCCCAGGTTTCCCCTTGCGTAAGAGGGGGCAGGGTCATGTGACGGGTGGCCCTGCCCTCAGCTACAGAAGAGACCTGTCAGGCTGCGGGGATTCCTGGGGTGTCTCCGGTGGAGACAGGGTGTTCTGCGCTGGACATCTCATCGCTGGAGCCTGGACCTGGATGGAGAGGAGATCATCCACCGCTGGACCCCGGAGAGGAGAGCATCCATCGCAGGATACCAAGAGTGGATTACCACCGCTGGAATCTTTTTTTAATTTTTTTTATTTTTAATAAAGAACTTTTCCCAACGGTGTCTGTGTGTTTTTTTTACAATTTTTTTACACTTTCTTTGTGAAATGGTAGGGTACAATGTACCCCTTGCCAATTCACATAGGGGGGGTGGGATCTGGAGGTCCCCTTTATTAAAGGGGTCTTCCAGATTCCGATAAGCCCCCCGCCCGCAGACCCCCACAACCACCGGGCAAGGGTTGTGGGGATGAGGCCCTTGTCCCCATCAACATGGGGACATGGTGCTTTGAGGGGTCACAGACCCCCAAAGCATCCTCCCCATGTTGAGGGCATGTGGCCTGGTATGGTGCAGGAGGGGGGGCGCTCTCTTGTCCCCCCCTCTTTTCCTGCGGCCTGTCAGGTTGCTTGCTCGGATAAAGGGTCTGGTATGGATTTTTGGGGGGAACCCCACGTCATTTTTTTTTTTAATTTGACGCAGGGTTCCCCTTAACCACTTGCTTACTGGGCACATATACCCCCTTCCTGCCCAGGCGAAATTTCAGCTTTCGGCACTGCGTCGCTTTGAATGACAATTGCGCGGTCGTGCGACGTGGCTCCCAAACAAATTTGACGTCCTTTTTTTCCCACAAATAGAGCTTTCTTTTGGTGGTATTTGATCATCTCTGCAGTGTTTTTTTTTGCGCTATAAACAAAAAAAGAGCGACAATTGTAAAAAAAACACAATATTTTTTACATTTTGCTATAATAAATATCCCAATAAAAAAAAAAACAACTTTTTTTTTTATTAATTTAGGTCGATACTTATTCTTCTACATATTTTTGGTTGAAAAAAAATCGCAATAAGCGCTTGATTGGTTTGCGCAAAAGGTACAGCGCCTACAAAATAGGGGATAGAATTATGACATTTTTTTTATAATTTTTTTTTTTTACTAGTAAAAGTAATTTAAAAGCACTCGCGGCTATAATGAATTGTCGGCTCCCGGCAATACAAAGAAAAGTCATTGATAAAAAAAAAATGCGTGGGGGTCCCCCCAAATTCAATTACCAGGCCCTTCAGGTCTGGTATGGATATTAAGGTGAACCCTGCGTCAAATAAAAAAAAAAATGACGTGGGGTTTCCCCCAAATATCCATACCAGACCCTTCAGGTCTGGTATGGATTTTAAGGGGAACTCCACGCCAAATAAAAAAAAATGGCGTGGAGTTCCCCCCAAAAATCCATACCAGACCCTTTATCCGAGCACGCAACCTGGCAGGCCGCAGGAAAAGAGGGGGGACGAGAGAGAGCCCCCCCTCCTGAACCGTACCAGGCCACATGCCCTCAACATGGGGAGGATGCTTTGGGGGTCTGTGACCCCTCAAAGCACCATGTCCCCATGTTGATGGGGACATGGGCCTCATCCCCACAACCCTTGCCCAGTGGTTGTGGGGGTCTGCGGGCGGGGGGCTTATCGGAATCTGGAAGACCCCTTTAACAAAGGGGACCGCCAGATCCTGGCCCCCCCTATGTGAATTGGTAAGGGGTACATTGTACCCCTACCATTTCACTAAGACAGTGTAAAATTTAAAAAAAAACACACAGACACCGTTGAGAAAAGTCCTTTATTAAAAATAAAAAAAATAAAAAAAAGATTCCAGCGGTGGTAACCCACTCTCGGTATCCTGCGATGGATGCTCTCCTCTCCGGGTTCCAGCGGTGGATGATCTCCTCTCCATCCAGGTCCAGGCTCCAGCGATGAGATGTCCAGCGCAGCGCATCCTGTCTCCACCGGAGACACCCGGGAATCCCGGCAGCCTGACAGGTCTCTTCTGTAGCTGAGGGCGGGGCCACCCGTCACGTGACCCCATCCCCCTCTGATGCAAGGGGAAATCCGGGCTTCCCCAGTGACATGCGGGTGACCCCGCTCCCCTCTGATGCAACGGAAACCTGCGTTACATCAGAGGGGGGGCAGGGTCACAAGCACGTCACTGGGGAAGCCCAGGTTTCCCCTTGCGTAAGAGGGGGCAGGGTCATGTGACGGGTGGCCCTGCCCTCAGCTACAGAAGAGACCTGTCAGGCTGCGGGGATTCCTGGGGTGTCTCCGGTGGAGACAGGGTGTTCTGCGCTGGACATCTCATCGCTGGAGCCTGGACCTGGATGGAGAGGAGATCATCCACCGCTGGACCCCGGAGAGGAGAGCATCCATCGCAGGATACCAAGAGTGGATTACCACCGCTGGAATCTTTTTTTAATTTTTTTTATTTTTAATAAAGAACTTTTCCCAACGGTGTCTGTGTGTTTTTTTTTACAATTTTTTTACACTTTCTTTGTGAAATGGTAGGGTACAATGTACCCCTTGCCAATTCACATAGGGGGGGTGGGATCTGGAGGTCCCCTTTATTAAAGGGGTCTTCCAGATTCCGATAAGCCCCCCGCCCGCAGACCCCCACAACCACCGGGCAAGGGTTGTGGGGATGAGGCCCTTGTCCCCATCAACATGGGGACATGGTGCTTTGAGGGGTCACAGACCCCCAAAGCATCCTCCCCATGTTGAGGGCATGTGGCCTGGTATGGTGCAGGAGGGGGGGCGCTCTCTTGTCCCCCCCTCTTTTCCTGCGGCCTGTCAGGTTGCTTGCTCGGATAAAGGGTCTGGTATGGATTTTTGGGGGGAACCCCACGTCATTTTTTTTTTTTATTTGACGCAGGGTTCCCCTTAACCACTTGCTTACTGGGCAGGCGAAATTTCAGCTTTCGGCACTGCGTCGCTTTGAATGACAATTGCGCGGTCGTGCGACGTGGCTCCCAAACAAATTTGACGTCCTTTTTTTCCCACAAATAGAGCTTTCTTTTGGTGGTATTTGATCATCTCTGCAGTGTTTTTTTTTGCGCTATAAACAAAAAAAGAGCGACAATTGTAAAAAAAACACAATATTTTTTACATTTTGCTATAATAAATATCCCAATAAAAAAAAAAAAAAACTTTTTTTTTTATTAATTTAGGTCGATACTTATTCTTCTACATATTTTTGGTTGAAAAAAAATCGCAATAAGCGCTTGATTGGTTTGCGCAAAAGGTACAGCGCCTACAAAATAGGGGATAGAATTATGACATTTTTTTTATAATTTTTTTTTTTTTACTAGTAATGGCGGCGATCTGTGATTTTTATTGGGACTGCGACATTATGGCGGACACATCGGACACTTTTGACACATTTTTGGGACCATTCACATTTATACAGCGAACAGTGCTATAAATATGCACTGATTACTGTATAAATGTGACTGGCAGGGAAGGGGTTAACACTAGGGCACTAGGGCACGAGGAAGGGGTTAAATGTGTTCCCTAATAGTGATTCTTACTGTGGGGGGAGGGGAGTGACTGGGGGAGGTGACCGATCTGTGTCCCTATGTACAAGGGACACAGCATCGGTCTCCTCTCCCTGACAGGATGTGGATCTGTGTGTTTACACACACAGATCCACGTACTTGTCTGTGTAACAGCCGATCGTGGGTACCTGGCGGACATTGCGGCCGCCAGGCACACGCATCGGCACCTCAGTGACGCGGTGCCCCCCAGTGGCCAGAGGAGCCGAGGACATCAATAGTAGAGGCATTGTAGAGCCACCTTGTGGCCGTCAAATTACAATGGCCTGGGCTCCAAGTGGTTAATATCCATACCAGACCTGAAGGGCCTGGTAATTGAATTTGGGGGGACCCCAACGTATTTTTTTTTTATCAATGACTTCTCTGTATTGCCGGGAGCCAACAATTCATTATAGCCGCGAGTCCTTTTAAATTACCTTTTTTCCTTCAGAAATTACACTTTGTGCAGGGACAGTTCTAAGCACGGGAAACAAGCGCTACTTTACAGGCATACTATACACACACCCCACCCCCCACCCCCTCCGGTACGAAATTTAAAGGAATATTTCACTTTTATTGTTTTACTTTCAGCATTATTAAAATCACTGCTCCCGAAAAAAACTGCAGTTTTTAAAACTTTTTTTTGCATTGATACATGTCCCCTGGGGCAGGACCCGGGTCCCCAAACACTTTTTATGACACTAACTTGCATATAAGCCTTTAAAATTAGCACTTTAGATTTCTCCCATAGACTTTTACAGGGTGTTCCACGGCTTTTCAAATTTGCAGCGAACACCCCAAATTGTTCGCTGTTCGGCGAACGGGCGAACAGGCAATGTTCGAGTCGAACATGAGTTTGACTCGAACTCGAAGCTCATCCCTACAGATGATGAACTTTGTTTGTGGCTTCTATCCACTCTTTCAGGGATTTCTGCACCACGTGCCTCATCAGATATTCCATTTGCTGGAAATCACCATCCCCTTTTCCAACCGCCTGGGCTTAGCATAGCTTACACAGAGACTTGCCCTCGGGGACCGGAGTCCCACATCCTCAGCAGGCTCCCTCCTTGGCGCGGCTGACGAAGTGATGGGTGCGTACAGGCTGGACCTTGACTGTGACCTATGCCAAATACATTTGGAAGATGAATGTTGTGACCTAATGAGGTCTTTATCATCTTGTGCCGTGTATTGTCAATCTGACCTAGAAGGACTCACAAAAGCAAAATAGGGTAGAAAGGAAATGGTTAAAGAACCCAAAAATAGTACCCAGGTCAGCAAGTACCTGCTACACAAGGGTGAGCCACATGGGGGGGGCAGTGATACATGCACAGTGTGAACCAGTGGTGTATTTAGGTTTTGTGCTGCCCTAGGCCTGACTAAACTTGCGCGCACCCTAATTTAAATATGACCCACCCCTTCCTGTCAAAGCCACACCCCTTTCTTTTTAAGACCCGCCCTGTCATCTTCATGGGAGGAAGACAGAGGGACGCCGTGGGAAGAGGACAGAGGGACGCCGTGGGAGAAGGACGCCATGGGAAGAGGACAGAGGGACGCCGTGGGAAGAGGACAGAGGGACGCCGTGGGAAGAGGACAGAGGGACGCCGTGGGAAGAGGACAGAGAGGGATGTTGTGGCGGTCGATAAGGCCTAGAGAATAGCAGGCTAGGCACTTCCTAATGGCTCAGTCCCTGGGAATAGTAATGGATAATGGCCAACAGGACCACTTACCAGACCCAGCGAAATCGCAACAGTGATCCCTCTGGCTGGACATTCGCTTACTCTGGGTTGCACGGGGTGATTCTAGTCAGTAGTGTAGCATGTCTGTATCCTGGCAGTGGCTCGGTCTTTCTCCCTCTCTGGTGGTGCGGGTACAGCGTGGTTCTCTGGTGGTGCGGGTACAGCATGGCTCTCTGGTGGTGTGGGTACAGCGTGGCTCTCTGGTGGTGCGGGTACAGCGTGGCTCTCCGGTGGTGCAGGTACAGCGTGGCTCTCTGGTGGTGCAGGTACAGCGTGGCTGTCTGGTGGTGCGGGGTACAGCGTGGCTCTCTGGTGGTGCGGGGTACAGCGTGGCTCTCTGGTGGTGCGGGGTACAGCGTGGCTCTCTGGTGGTGCGGGGTACAGCGTGGCTCTCTGGTGATGCGGGGTACAGCGTGGTTCTCTGGTGGTGCGGGGTACAGCGTGGCTCCCTGGTGGTGCAGGGTACAGCGTGGCTCTCTGGTGGTGCGGGGTACAGCGCGGCTTGACGGCTCTTATTTCAACTGCTTCCTGGACCCCTCCGCACCCGGCGTGAGCCACTGCACTGCTAAGCAGTACTCCCCTGATAGTGGCCCGTGCAGGATTCGGGAGGAGGACGCGGGTGCAATTTTCGTGGGGAGGGGGGGGCGGCCGGCCGGCCGGCCGCCCCCCGCAAAGTGCCACCCTAGGCCTGGGCCTTGACGGCCTAGGCCAGAACACAGCACTGGTGTGAACTGCACAGACAGACTACCTGCACAGGTGATCAAATCATAGCAGAAACACACAGAGGCAGCATACCAAGCTGCAAGCTGCCCACAGAGAAATCCCAATATTAACAGCACTGACCTCTGATTGAATATCTCCACTGAAATTACACCACCGCCGCCCCCAGCGCCCATGAGCTGAGCCCCTGGGCAGGAGTAACCCAGGGAACCCTGGCCAGAAGAGAAAACAGCGGCTTGGAAAGCCAATGCCCTCCAGCTGCTATAGACTGGAAGACATTAGAGCCAGGGAAGAAAACAGACAAACAGAAAAACACACAAACTGCTGCCATGGAATATGTAATATAAGAGTACACATCACCACACATGGTAACTCAGATCTGCGATTCAATCCTGCTTTCACATTCAAACCAGACCAGGTAGGATGATCACACCATACTTGGGGCAGATAGGCCCGCGGGCTAACAGCTGGGCTATCTGGCCATTGCGCCACTTGACTGGCATCAGCTCTTCCAGTGCCTCTTCTCTTTGCCAACTCCATACCTCGCTAATGGCTAAGGCTTATCGGAGTATTGTGACCTGTCTTCCCAGTGGTTGCCGTTGCCCGGTCTTGATCGCGGAGAGGAAAAAATTTCAGGTAGTTGGATAACCAAACCGGTCCTTAGTAAGGATGGGCTCAGGCGTGTTTGCAACTACACGTGCCCGCGCCTGCCAAGGAAGCTGACACTGCGCAGCCCTAATCACAGGCAGTGAGACATTTCCCGATCTGTGCAGCCACGGAACACGCCTGAGTCCATCCTTAGTCCTTAGGAGGAGGACAAAAAAGGAATGCGGCCTCTGGCTCAGAGCAAAGTTTTATGGGAGTGGGGTCCTATAGGGGAGCAGGGGAGGTGGGGTTAACCAATACATATGCTGCCATGGAGTCGGTCAGGAAGCATCAGTTTACTATTTCGCTTTTTTTTAAGTAAAATACGTCAGTTTACTATTTCGCTTTTTATGAGGATTACTTTCAAGTGCATCTCAAGCCACAATTTTTTACATTTTGTTTTGGAGTAGGGAATTGCTAGACTCTCTGTTAGACTTTTACAGCAGCTTGTGTCCCTGTTAGTGAGATTTACCAGTTCTGTTAGACCTGGTCCTCATTGTCACCAGGAAAGAAAGTGAAAGAAATTTATATTTAAAGAAGTCCAGCCTGAGCTCATTCGGCTGGGCTTCTCCTATGGGTCACGGGAGTGCAATTAGTTTTGCACTCATGTGACCCTTTTTCAGCAGAGAGCAAAATGAAATCTGCTCTCTGCTGACGTCACTGGAATGATGGCTGTCTAAGCCTCTTAGCGAGCCGCTGAGGCGGCCGCTCCCCACCCCTCCACAGCTCAGAGCTCCAGAGAGCGGAGCTTGGGGAGCTGTGAGAACCGAGCCATCGGCGGTGTTCAATGGCTCGGTTCTCAGTCCAGGGCTGGCGGGGGACAGATGCAGCATCCACCTAGGTAAGTATAATGGGGGAAAAAACCCCAAACCCATACCTCTCCTTTTAGACCCCTTTCACACTGGGGCGTTTTCAGGCGCTTTTGGGCTAAAAATAGCGCCTGTAAAGTGCCTGAAAAACACCTCCCCTGCAGTCCCAGTGTGAAAGTCTTTCACACTGGGGCGCTGCGCTGGTAGGACGTTAAAAAATGTCCTGCAAGCAGCATCTTTGGAGTGGTGAAGGAGTGGTGTGTATACCGCTCCTCCACTGCTTCTGCCCATTAAAATGAATGGGCACTGTTGCCAAAGTGCCTGCAAAGCGCCTCAAAGCGCCTGCAAAGCGCCTCGCAGCGGTGCTACACGGGCGCATTTAACCCTTTATTCGGCCGCTAGCGAGGGTTTAAAGCGCCCCGCTAGTGGCCAAATAGCGGCACTAAAATGACGGTAAAGCGCCGCTAAAACTAGCAGCGTTTTACCATCAACGCCTGCCCGCCCCAGTGTGAAAGGGCACTTAAAGTTGCCACCAGAACAGAAACAAAGGGAGGGGAAGCACAGTTAAAAGACATATATATATATATATATATATATATATATATATATATATTATATATATATGTATATATATATTATATATATTGCTGTATTAAAAGAAATATAAAGACTTTATTAACAAACAGTATTGCACTCACAAGGATACAATAAGTCAGGCGGTGAGATGGCCAGGAAGGACCCTTCAAACAAGTTGGAGCCAGTGTCATCAGTGAACTGTCACGGAACCCAGGCCAGGGGCATCAGCTGCAGCAGTGGTGGTGCGTCCATAAAGGGCGCAGGAGCGCCGCCCCCTCTCTCCTGCCGTCCCTCTCTCACCATAGATAGATTCATGCATTGCATGAATCTATCTATGGTCGCCGCTGCCGCCCCCTATTCAGGTGTCCGGCCCTTTGTCGGGTGCTGGGCATCTGAATTACAGCGGCTGTGGGCTCTAATAGGCTTCCAAAATGGTAAACAGCGGGCGCAATGCTGTGCGTTCGCTGTTTACTTATGAGCTGTGTTAGGGAGGCAAATAAAACACTTCCCTGACACTGACCCGCCTCTCAGCCAATCAGGTGCTCGGGTCTGGTTACCTGTCACCTGATTGGCTGAAGCGACAGGCGCTGTGATTGGACGCCTATTAGGCGTCCAATCATAGCAGAGGATGGGAAGAGGACGAGAGAAGACATCGAGGACTCAGAGCATGGAGGACAGCGCCGTGACCCAAGGCAGGTAAGTGCCGGGCGGGGATGCACACTGGGGCAGCATTTGATGGGGCACAGTAGCGGTAATTGATGGAGCATAGTATCGGCAATTGATGGGGCACAGTAGCGGCAATTGATAGGAATACTGGCAGCAATTGATGGGGCACAGTGGCAACAATTGATGGGGCACAGTAGCGCCAATTGATGGGTACAGTGGCAGCAAATGATGGGCACACTGGCAGCAATTGATGGGGCACAGTAGCGGCAATTGATGGGCACAGTGGAGGCAATTGATGGGTACAGTAGCTGCATTTGATGGCACAGTGGCGGCAATTTATGGGTACAGTGGCTGCGTTTGATGGCACAGTGGCTGCGTTGGATGGCACAGTGGATGCACTTGATGGGCACAGTGGCTGCGTTTGATGGGCACAGTGGCTGTGTTTCATGGGCACAGTGGCTGCGTTTGATGGGCACAGTAGCTGCAATTGATGTTTTTTTTTTCAGTTTGTTTGCTCCCCCCCAAAAATTTTGAGCACCAGCCACCACTGAGCTGCAGCTTAATCCATCGAAGCGGACATCGCTATCTAGTCCATGGAATAAAAGCATCTAACCCGGAAGGGCGTCCAACACTCTGTCTAATAGAAACTGCCCTTTCACTAATACATTTCAAGGAGACACTTATCTTCATCAGCCACCAAAACAGAAAAAGAGGGGAAAATCATCCAGTGGGAATGGCCTCTTTTTGTGCCAAATTTCTAAGAGGGGATCTACCCTCAATTTGTAGAGATTTTATCTCACTTCCTGTTCTGTTTATGAAAGAACAAGTGAAGGATAATCTCTTCCAATTGGACACAGACATAAAAAAATGACAAGGATAAAAACCATCCCACACTCAACTAAAAAAACATGTTTTTTGCTATGTATATAGCAAAAACACAGTATTGAGTTATGGCTGAATGCTGGTGGGTGAATAATTAACTTGCTCCATAGACCTTTAAGTGACCCTTTAAATAGGCTCTTCCATCTAAGATCCCAGTGGCCTTCCACCCAGGCCTTGCCAAGCGAGGGTGTCACACTGCCACTGCAGTCATGTCCTTTCGGCCCCTTTCACACTGGGGCGGGAGCGGCGGTGGCGGTAAAGCGCCGCTATTTTTAGCGGCACTTTACCGCTAATTTCACGGCGGTATTCGGCCGCTAGCGGTGCGCTTTTACCCCCGCTAGCGGCCGAAAAAGGGTTAAAAACCACCGCAAAGCGACTCTGAAGAGGCGCTATGCCGGCGGTATAGCCGCGGTGCCCCATTGCTTTCAATGGGCAGGAGCGGTGGAGGAGTGGTAAATACATCGCTCCTTCACCGCTCCAAAGATGCGGCTAGCAGGACTTTTTTAACCGTCCTGCTAGCGAACCGCTCCAGTGTGAAAGCCCTCGGGCTTTCACACTGGAGAGACAGCAGCCACTGTTTCAGGTCGGTTTGCAGGCGCTATTTTTAGCGCAATAGCGCCTGCAAACCGCCCCAGTGTGAAAGGGGTCTTGCAGAGTGTTCAGAGACAGTGGCGGACCGCGGGGGATCTCGCTAATAAAAAGAACTAGTTTTGTTTTAGTGGACTTAATATTTAAACTCTAGAATTTGTTACTCACATTCTAAAAAGTAATACATGGTATGTTTAATATGTTTCTCTTATTATTCTTACAGCTTAATGTTATTAATTAGATTTTATTTTTAACAGGTAAATATGAAATATTGCATATGAGTATTTCATATTCATCACTTGCATCAAGCAAGTGGTAAGCACAAAATAGTAACCAGCTCTCTGGTGACAAGAAAGCAGCTTTAGTTCACATAGATCAGAAGATCTAATTAGAGTAGGAGAGATCAGATTATATACAGATATGGCTCAGAGATAGGACACCAACTCCACCTCCCCTATTAGAGACAGAGCCAACTACTAATCAGCTATACATGGATCGCCAATGATCACAAACCAGTGCTTTGCAAACTGAATATCATCAGAGATGATTATTTCCCTGAGAAACAAAAAGGAAAAAAAATGTTTTGAATGAAATGGGGCATTAAGAAAATCCAGCAAGTGCTATAAATGAAGCTGTAGGTGTCATCAGAAATACATCCATTTATTGAGTTTGTCCAATTTTTAATAGCCTTTAATTCCTCCTGAATGGTGTGAATGATCGCTGATGTGTACAAATAAATAACAGGTGAATTCATGTACAGAGGATAAGAGCATGTTTAGTCACAAACATTAAATCTTATCTAATAGCCTTGACATTTTCAATAATATACTGCAAACCAAACATAAAGGTAATGTTTACTTTCCAAATCTCGAAGGGCAATTCAGAGCTTCATAACAACCATGGAGGGCACAGGTTGAAAAAGTAAACTCCAAAAAAATTAACAATATTCTGCCATGTGGTAAACATAAAATTTTAAAGAAAATGTGCATGTAGATCAGTATAACCAGTCAGGTTTTATGTTTTTAACAGGAAGAAATTAAACTGGAACCTAATTTTTTGGAATTACCAAGAAGAAAATGTAGTTATTGATGTTTTTTTTGTTTTTTTTGTCCACTAACTATGAATGGATCTTAATGTAGCGGGGTCTTTAAATTTAGTTGGGGTACACCTGGGTGGTAGTATGACCCAGGTGTGTAATTGTGAGAGGTTTTGGACCCCTTTGTATTCGTGGAGGATTGGGTGGTGTATTATTCTCCTTGGCCTGTGGGTGGCGGTGTACCCGCAGGCTCAAGGTAGAATCACTACCACAGTGCTACCCTTTTTGTCCCTTTCCGGAGATGGTACGGCATGGGCGGGGAACCTGCCGTGGTGTCGAGGGGAGGGGATAAAAGGGGGGGACGCCCTGACCACGAGGTCTTCGAGGATCTTCTCTTCAAGCACCCAGGCACCTTAGGCCTGGGTGCGGGCAGTTCGGAGTTCTGGCCCAGGCGCCCTAGGCCTGGCCGGAATGGAGTTGGAGTCCATCCCAGGCACCTTCAGCCTGGGGTGAGGTACTAGATCGTAGGCCTGGGGCCCAGTAACTTCGACTGGGTCCCGCAAGGGCGAAGTGATCCGAGGGTCCCCGAGGTGGACAGGACCCGCGTCTGAGGTGAGGAGGCCGGGGAGGTCACCCGTCCGGAGATTCCGGAGCAGCATCAACCCGGTGACGGATGGGCCTCCGGTAACTCCCTTAGAGGGACATCTTCCCCTGATAAGGGCCACAGCGCAGCAAAGGTACTCCTAAATACGTTCTCTTGAGTTGCTGGTAGAGACTCACAAGTTCCATGTTCTATGCTAAATCAAGGCTACGATAACCGCTGGTGAAATCACAGTGGTTTAGATTGAAACCCAGGATAGTGCCTCGATCTGCTCATCCCACCGTATCAGGCTGTTAAAACGTTCCAACTAGTTGGCTACAGAAGCATTGTTTATTGTGGAGTTTGCAATAAAGCAAAAGTTGGACCGTGATCGGTGTGTGGACTCTGGTTAATGGGAGCAAAGGAGGGTGCCAGCATAGCAGGACTGCGTTTCATAACTAAAGCACATTGGCCCGAGGAAGATACTGATACTGGCTTTCACCTCACCCACAGCCATGGGGAGGACATGGGCTGTAGCGCATCTCACCCTGTCGTGTGACATACCCCTAGACAAAGGAGACGGGGTGAGGCCGCTACACGTGGGGGCTCGTCCGGGATGAAATGTGTATTGACTTTAAAATTTGAAATGGCTGTGTCTGGACTTTGCTGCCCGGAGGAGTGCCGAGCAGGTCGGCCATGTGATTGGCCAAAGTGCGTCCCTGTGCTCGAAGTCGTGGAAATGACCCCAAGACGGGAAAGGCCCATGCAGAAAGAGCGGGAAGAGGGAGAAGTCCAGCCGTGTGAGGTACTACATGTGGGGACTTTTGCTGCACTGCGCCACGAGGCACCCCGTGACTGCGCAATTCGTGGGCAGGGACTGGAGAAAGCTCGCGAAAACGTGCAAGTCGTGGGAGGAGTCTGGCCATGTGAGGAGATACACGTGGAGACTCCGGCGCGTGGTCAGTGCGTGATGGAGCAGCAGATAGTCGGGATGGCCTCAAGCTCCCCGTGGATTCCGGTTCCCTACCCCACGAAGATGACTGCTTTTGCTGCTCCCCTTACAGACACGGGGATAAGACTCAGGCCCCGAGGGCAGTTGGCTTTGTACTCATGCAGAGACACGGAGGCCCTCGGCATGATCTGTCCTGGATGCTCGGGACTGGTGGTCCACCTGAAGCCATTTGGGCGTTGCGAAGCATGCAAGGAGTTCCTGTTCGAGGTGGAGCCATCCACAGTAAGGCCCTGGGCCCTTCGCCTCAACAGCCTCACAGGTACCGCTACTCTAGAGGGAGACATCCAGGCCTTTGCGGAGGTTCCCGTACGCACTGACCAGGGCGACGTGACTGCCCAACCAGAGACTGAGAGAGAAAAATCAGAGGATGCTGCTTCGGTCGCCACAGATTCCCTGCTCCCACCTCCGAAGAGGAAATTTGGCCTAGTGCAGGCCTACTGTGGTCGTGGTCGAGCTTCACCCCGTCGCTTGCCGGGCCTGGATGGATCCGGTTGGAAGAGTCCTGGACATCCCAGTTCTACAAAAGGTCAAGGTGAGCCAGGGGCTGGGACTGTGGTGGTGGTTGGAGGTGTCGGGAGTCCACAGTTGGTGGAGCCCGCAAGGGAGGGTAGTTCCACGTCTACTAGAGACTACCTTCCCGCCGAGATGTATGACACCTCCGACCTGGAATCGCTGTCAGACTGCGGAGATGACGGGGAAATAAATGAACTGTTTCACCGGAAGGGCTGGAACAAACACCCGTTACCCGTGCTACGTGAACCGCAGGATTCCCCTATGTCTATAGGAGACAGCACGCCCCGGGTGCAGGCCCCGGAGCTTACGAGAAAGTCTAGTCCTTCGGCCAACTTTCCACATTCCACAACATCACCCGTTTTGGTGGCGGGGATGCAGCGTGCTTCATTGCGGGCACCAAGAGCGAAGCTGCCCGAGGTAGTGAAAGTACCTCGGCACCCGGAGGCCATCGTTCAGCCGGGAGAAGGTGAGCGGGATGCCATGCCTCCTTTGGTCAGATTGCAAAGGCTTTTATCCCAGAAAGTCGCCCGTGAGTACGGATGGGAATATCCCTACTTGCCTCGGGACTTACTTTACGAAGTTGAGGTCCTGCGACAGAGATGGTACGACGAGTTCGTTTGGGACAAACTCAAAGTGCCTCATGCCCGGCGATACTTGTCCTGTTCCCCACCAGTGTCGAAAAAGTTCAAAGACTGCAGAGCAGACTGGATGTTGGGGCGCCACATTTATGCGGACAAGGTGCTCATCTGCCGGAAGGAAAAAGAGGATGTCAACTATTCGATTGAGGTTTTCGATAAGCATCTAAAGCCTTTGTTCTTGCCTGATCCGAAGTTCTATCTGTGAGAAGAGACTCACTTGTTTTCCCTGCAGTTTCTGGAAATGTCCTTGCCAGAACATTTGAACTGTACCCTGGTTTTTTATTTGGGTTTGTTTTTCTACTCTTTGGAGGAATGAGAGCAGTTTTTGTTGTTTGTTCCCTCTTCTTCCAGAAATCAAAGACTTTTTTTTTTGGGGGTAGAATCAGTGTAGGGACGCAGGAAGAAGGAAGACTTCACCAAGTGTCATTACCGCGGCACTGTCACCAGGTGGCAGTGTTGCGCAACGGTTGTTGGAATTCTACACTTGCATTACTTTGCCATTTAAAGCGAATGGGTTTCTCGGCTGATAGACTCATTTGTTTCAAGTCAACACACAATGTTAGGATGTTTTTCTGTGTTTTTTTTTATTTCCCTCATGCAGGAGATTCGTCCGTCAAGACTACTGAGTATGGGGTGGTTCTTAGACAGTGACGGGAGGGATTGTATATATGTGAATGTTCAGATGGTTTTGTGAAAAAGCTTTTGTTATATCCCCCTTCCCCTTGAGCAGGTCTTGGCACAAACAGGGTTTAATTTTTTTAGGGATAGCCTCTGGGGCCAGGCTTGTGTCACCACTCCATGGGAGACATGGGTTTGCACCAGACCCTGGGGACCAGCGTCAAATCACAGGAGGGAGTATGTAGCGGGGTCTTTAAAATTAGTTGGGGTACACCTGGGTGATAGTATGACCAAGGTGTGTAATTGTGAGAGGTTTTGGACTCCTTTGTATTCGTGGAGGATTGGGTGGTGTATTATTCTCCTTGGCCTGTGGGTGGCGGTGTACCCGCAGGCTCAAGGTAGAATCACTACCACAGTGCTACCCTTTTTGTCCCTTTCCGGAGACGGTACGGCAAGGGCGGGGAACATGCCGTGGTGTTGAGGGGAGGGGATAAAAGGGGGGGACGCCCTGACCACGAGGTCTTCGAGGATCTTCTCTTCACGCACCCAGGCACCTTAGGCCTGGGTGCGGGCGGTTCGGAGTTCTGGCCCAGGCGCCCTAGGCCTGGCCGGAATGAAGTTGGAGTCCATCCCAGGCACCTTCAGCCTGGGGCGAGGTACTAGATCGTAGGCCTGGGGCCCAGTAACTTCGACTGGGTCCCGCAAGGGCGAAGTGATCCGAGGGTCCCCGAGGTGGACGGGACCCGCGTCTGAGGTGAGGAGGCCGGGGAGGTCACCGGTCCGGAGATTCTGGAGCAGCATCAACCCGGTGACGGATGGGCCTCCGGTAACTCCCTTAGAGGGACATCTTCCCCTGATAAGGGCCACAGCGCAGCGAAGGTACTCCTAAATACATTCTCTTGAGTTGCTGGTAGAGACTCACAAGTTCCATGCTAAATCAAGGCTACGATAACCGCTGGTGAAATCACAGTGGTTTAGATTGAAACCCAGGATAGTGCCTCGATCTGCTCATCCCACCGTATCAGGCTGTTAAAACGTTCCAACTAGTTGGCTACAGAAGCATTGTTTATTGTGGAGTTTACAATAAAGCAAAAGTTGGACCGTGATCAGTGTGTGGACTCTGGTTAATGGGAGCAAAGGAGGGTGCCAGCATAGCAGGACTGAGTTTCATAACTAAAGCACATTGGCCCGAGGAAAATACTGATACTGGCCTTCACCTCACCCACAGCCATGGGGAGGACATGGGCCGTAGCGCATCTCACCCTGTCGTGTGACATACCCCTAGACAAAGGAGACGGGGTAAGGCCGCTACATTAATAAGAAAAAAATTGTATACTGTAGAGAAAGTATGTAAAGAGGTGACAGGACCTCTTTAGGAGCAAAGGGAAATTTGTCCTAGCATGTGAGATGTGAAGGGAGGAACATAACAGGAGCTTTGGACCTTACATCAAGGTACAAAGGTACAGTGCTTTGAAGAAGTATTCATACCCCTTGAAATTTTCCACATTTTGTCATGTTACAACCAAAAATTTTAAAATATTTTATTGGGATTATGTGTGATAGACCAACACGTGGAAGTAATAATCAAAATGATAAATGGTTTTCAACGTTTTTTACAAATATCTGAAAAGTGTGGCCTGCATTTGTACTCAGCCCCCCTGAGTCAATACTTTGTAGAGCCTCCGTTCACTGCAATTACAGCTACAAGTATTTTTGGGTATGTCTCTACCAGCTTTGCACATCTAGAGAGTGAACCTTTTGCCCATTCTACTTTGCAAAATAGCTCAAACTCTGTCAGATTGGATTGAGAGCGTCTCAATTGGATTTAGGTCTGGACTTTTATGGGCCATTCTAACACATGAATATTCTTTGATCTAAACCAGTGTTTCTCAACTCCAGTCCTCAAAGTGCCCCAACAGGTCATGTTTTCAGGCTTTCCATTATTTTGCACAGGTGATTTTATCAGTTTCACTGCCTTAGTAATTACCACAGCTGTTTCAGCTGAGGGAAATCTTGAAAATATGACCTGCTGGGGCACCTTGAGGACTGGAGTTGAGAAACACTGATCTAAAACATTCCATTGTAGCTTTGGCTGTATGTTGACCTCCACCCCAGCCTCAAGTCTTTTGCAGACTCTAACAGGTTTTCTTCTAAGATTGCCCTGTATTTGGGTCCATCCATCTTCCCATGAACTCTGACCAGCTTCCCTGTCGCTGCTGAAGAAAAGCATCCCCACAACATGATGCTGCCACCACCATGTTTCACGGTGGGGATGGTGTGTTCAGGGTGATGTGCAGTGTTAGTTTTCCACCACACATACCGTTTTACATTAAGGCCAAAAAGTTCAATTTTAGTCTTATCTGACCAGATCACTTTCTTCCACATGCGTGCTGTGTCCCCCACATGGCTTCTCGCAAACCACAAATGGGACTTCTTATGGCTTTCTTTCAACAATGGCTTTCTTTTTGCCACTCTTCCATAAAGGCCAGATTTGTGGAGTGCACGACTAAGGCTCAGTGGAAACCCGCATCCAATTCACATAGGTGTGAACCCAGCCTAATAGTTGTCCTGTGGACAGATTCTCCCACCTGAGTTTTGGATCTCTGCAGCTCCTCCAGAGTTACCATGGGCCTCTTGGCTGCTTCTCTGATTAATCTCCTTACCCAGCCTGTCATTTTAGGTGGACGGCCATGTCTTGGTAGGTTTGCAGTTGTGCCATACTATTCCCATTTTCGGATGATGGATTGAACAGTGCTCCGTGAGATGTTAAAAGCTTGGGATATTTTTTTATAACCTAACCCTGCTTTAAAATTCACCACAACTTTATCCCTGACCTGTCTGGTGTGTTCCTTGGCCTTCATGATGCTGTTTGTTAACTAAGGTTCTCTAACAAACCTTTGAGGGCTTCACAGAATAGCTGTATTTATACTGAGATTAAATTACACACAGGTGGACTCTATTTGCTAATTAGGTGACTTCTGAAGGCAATTGGTTCCACTAGATTTTAGTTAGTGGTATCAGAGTAAAGGGCGATGAATGCAAATGCACGCCACACTTTTCAGATATGTATTTGTACAAAAATTTGAAAACCATTTATCATTTTCCTTTCACTTCACAACTATGTGCCATTTTGTGTTGGTCTATCACATGAAATCCCAATAGAATACATTTATGTTTTTCATTGTAATATGATACAATGAGGAACATTTCAAGTGGTGTGAATACTTTTTCAAGGCACTGTACATAAGAAAGAACATTTGCTGTGTTTACTAGTAATGGCGGTGATCTGCGATTTTTAGCAGTACTGCAACATTTCGGCGGACAGATCGGACACTTTTGACACATTTTTGGGACCATTGACATTTATACAGCGATCAGAGCTATAAAAATGCACTGATTACTGTGTAAATGTCACTGGTAGGGTAGGGGTTAACACTAGGGGGTGATCAAGGGGTTAAATGTGTGTTCCCTGGATGTGTTCTAACTGTATGGGGATAGGACTGACTGGGGGAGGAGACAGATCGTTGTTCCTACTTAGTAGGAACAAACGATCTGTCTCCTCTCCCCTGACAGAACAGGGATTTGTGTGTTTACACACACAAATCCCCGTGCTGTCTCTCGTGCCCGCGATCGTGGGTGGCTGGCAGGAATTGCGCCCACCGGCCACGCGCAGCGGGTCCCCCTGCGAGCGGCCGGCGCTCGCACGCCCCCAGCAGCTCTTAAAGGGAACAACGTATCCATACGTTGTTTTGCCCAGCCGTGCCATTCTGCCGACATATATCGGCGTGAGCCAGTCGGCAATCGGTTAAAGAAGAAAAATAATTTAAATAACAAGGGAGGTGCCCTTAACATGCCCATGGAGTGGTGCATTTGTACGATGTATGCAACCTACTGCAAAACTGATAATTCCGGGAAAAAAAATGTTGTTTAAATTGCAGCGATTGACAGCTTTGCCTGTCTTGCTTCTTTTTGTAAACATATGGCTTTGGATGGGATTCCCTTTACCTATACTAGACCCTTATCTTAGAAAACAGTCTAGTACAGATCATGGTCTGGATTTTAAGGGGAACCACATGCAAAAAATTAAGATAAAAAGATTTGGGCCAGGAAAGGAGAGGGACCCTAAACCATACAAGGCCACATGTCTAAAACAAGGTGAGTTCCCCTGGCAAAACACCTTGTCCCCATGTTAACAAGGACATGGACCTCTTACCCACATTCTTGGCCTGGTAGTTGTGGGGGTCTGTGTGTGGGGGGCTTATGTCATCACGTCTTGCCCGGTGCCATCTTGCCATTGGTTTTACATGCTGCATTTAGTCTGGCGCACATTTGTTTCCTGCTCTACATATAAATTACTAAGAACCCCTCCTCTTCTTATAAAAAATAACTTTTCAGACTAATGAATAAAGGATACCAGAATAACACCATTGACAAAAATAATAATCTTATCTAGTATCTATAGCTCCCAGAATTCCTACCATCTACTACCACCCCAAGGTCCACAAGGAGCCAGTCCACCCCCCATCCCATAATTAGTGGACTGGGCTTGGTAACTGCGAGGATTAGTAGATATGTGGACTTCTACCTTCAACCTGTTGTTAAGAAAATACCATCGTATCTCAAAGATACTAAAGATGTGATTAAACTCCTTCATGGTACAACTATCAGTAGTGGCGTTTTATTAGCCACTGCTGATGTGGCATTTTTTATATAATTGTATCTCCCACCAATTAGGGTTTGAAGTAGTGGATTACCAGAGAAAGGGGTATTCCACATATTCAAAATGAGTTCATTATGAATTTATTATTTTTTGACACTAATCACAATTTTTTTTTAAAATGACAATCAATTCTATATTCAACAGAAGGGGGTGGGCATGGGGGCTAAATTTTCCCACAGTTTGACAAAATTGTTTATGGCCCTTTCCCTCAAATCATATCATAAGGGAGTCTATATAGGATAAATGGGTGGGTCCTATCTCATGGTCTCGTCGCATGCATAGCCGTCAATTGATGTCCACAGGTGAACAGAATTAGAAATTGGTGCCATTGTGTCAGAAAGGACGCACTGCGCATGCGCGGACATCGCATCATAGGCAGCGGACTACAACGCGGTCCCTGTGTCACAACCCTTCCATCAGGACACATGCCACAGAAGCACAACATCCCGCACATCCCCGCCAGCCAATCACCAGTCCATGGGGGCAGGAAGACAGCACGGATCCCACCCACTCACTAAAAAAGACAGACAACACCGTCAGCCAATCAAATTTGAAGATACACTACACAGGAACCAAGGGGCAGAAAAGCCGATCATAGAAGCATGTAAACATGCAAATAGACTGGGTCATCATGTCGGCCAAAACAGATGATCCATGTGGCAACCTGCCCAGCATGCATCCATCCCAACAGATCATATAGCCATATTAAGGAATTGATGGACACAAAATGAGTTTAGGCAGAGGCATTATCATATGAAACTAAAAGCGCTTTCATTATATGATTCAGGACCTACCCAGCTCCACAAGGGGACAGCAGCTGACCATATACACACATTAAAAGGGTTGTAATCCCTCGTGTTTTTTCACCTTAATGCATCCAATGCATTGAGGTGAAAAAACTTCTGACACTGACCAGCCCCACAGCCCCCTGTTTTACTCACCTGAGCCCGTTCGTTCCCACGGCGGAGACGCACTCTACCTCACTGCCCGTTGCCTCGGCTCTTGATTGGATAGATTAAAAGCAGCGCAATCATTGGCTTCCACTGCTGTCCATCAAATCCAATGATGCGGGCGCCGAGGGCAGGTCCGAGTCCTGCATTCTATGTGAATAGACACAGAAGCAGGACTCGGGAGCGCGCCCGAACAGGTGTCCACCTTAGGAGAGCCTTCTCCACGTGGGCACTCGATGCGGGGAGGAGCTACCAGCGCTGTCGGGGGACCCCAGAAGAGGAGGACCGGGGCCACTCTGTGCAAAACGAACTGTACAGTGGAGGTAAGTATGACATGTTTGTTATTTAAAAAAAAAAAAAAATTGAGTTTACAACCCCTTTAATAACATATCAATTCAGCCATAGACATATATGACAAAGACATAACAAATGAATAACAACACCAAACGGTCCCTCCTAACCACACCCCCCCCCCAAAACGAAAATCTTTCCTTATTCACAGTATGTAAGCCCTACAGAATTCTTAGCTAGAGCCCACCCCCAAAGAACCACTAACCTGCAAATATGCTTGTACATGTGCAGAAAGTGGGGGATGAAATAGGTGGAAGACAAGTGCAAACTACTAAATTCTTATGTAGCACACAGATCCCTGACCTTACCTCCTCAAGGCGGGACACACCATACCACAATGCCCAGGTTCCTTCTTGAATAAGAGGGTGAGCGGTGTTCACAATTGTTGGGTCCCACAGCGAGTTACCTTCCCTCAGTTGGTTCTCACCCCTAGAGTGTAGGGAAGAGTCTGTTGTAGGTGCACCAATAAGGCCAATGTCCAGACAAGGTTAAACCTTAATGAAGGAAGGTTTATTTTCTTTATGCTGAAAACTGGATAGGAAAGTTGGAGCTGAAGAATAAAGGAACAGGGAGGCAGGTTCAGGCACTTAATATCACCACTCAATCCCAAGTGGACTCTGCTCACCCGGATAGTCCCCTCTCACGGTCCTAGCAGCCGAGTAATGCACAAACTTTACTTCACTTAAGTTTTCCTTGGAGATACGATCGGGAGATTCTCTGCCACAGAATCTCTGAGCCCCGAACTTCTCAGCGCTTGTAATTCAAGAACAGGTGCAAGTTGCTGCTCATTACAAGGCCTTAGATGAATAGTGGAATCCCTCCATAAGTTTTTTTTTTTTTTAACAAGAAGATCCCTCCAGAAGTTTACCGGGCCTCTCTTTCTCCGTGAACTCTCACCGGTCCATCAGAAAGGTCCTCCCCCGGTCTCCTCTTCTTAGAGCGGGTCCCTTCTCAGGGGCACACTGGGATTCCTCCTTTTAGAGATGAGCCCCAGCTTAAGGTGCTGGGACCAATGGCGAAGCTGCAGCCCCAGGCTAAAGGTGCCTGGGACCGATGCACACGCGCACCCCTGGTCTGGAGGGCCAGGTCACGCGACCCGAACTCCTGAACTCTCGAAACTCTCCGCTCCAGGCGGCGTCTGCCCCTTATGTATCCTCTCCCGGCATGCACAGCAGGTTTACCACGCCCACCGTACTACTGCCGAAAGATGACACCCTAAGGCACAGCACTGTCACCAGTTGTCACAATGGTACTGAAGTGAGCCCACAGGCGAGCAGATGACACGGGATCCCCCAGGGCGTGGAATCTAAGGGCCAGCCGGTATTCCGCCAGGGACCCCCTCACGAGGGTTTGGGCTTAGCTGCGTGCTGACCCCAGGTCACGACCCCCAGGTTCACCCTGCTCGCGAGGAGAGTACCAGAAGACACAGAGGAATGGATGGATGGATAAAGCAAAAGGAGAGCCAGATATCGAGCCAAGGTCGGAACAAGTGTTGCTCAAGCAACCAGAAACTGGTCTGAGTGAAATTTAAATAGTGAGGCACATGGGAGGCTGGACAGGAAGTAGCAGCAAGGAAGAATATATTAGGCCACAGGTGAAGCCGGCGACACCCATAGCTGCAGAGTGCAGCCAGAGCTGAACACAAGCTAGTGTAACAACAGGTGCCAGCCGGCCTACAGCAGTATAGGTAAGACACAGATCAGCTCCGCAGCTGATCTGTGACAGTACCCCCCCCCCCCCCCCGCTTACGAGGTCCCCCTACATGTCTGGGGGCTAGCTTGGAGGGAAATTTCCGATGGAATCTGGTAACCAAGCGTGGGGCTGAGACATCTGCAGCAGGAACCCAAGACCTCTCCTCCGGGCTGTAGCCCTTCCAATCAATCAGATAGAGTAGCTTCCCTCTGGATCTCATACTGATCCGTGGTATCGGCCACAGGAGCAGGGCGAGAAGAAGGGTGAGAGAAGCGATTGAGGACCAGTGGCCTGAGCAGAGAAACATGAAAGGCATTGGGGATCCTGAGATGAGAGGGCAGACGGAGCTTGAAAGCAACTGGATTGATCTGACGGAGAATGGGAAAGGGACCAATGAAGCGAGGGGCAAATTTCATTGAGGGCACCCGGAGTCGGATGTGCTTGGTAGAGAGCCAGGCTCTATCGCCAGGTAGGAACTGAAGAGCCGGACGGCGATGACGATCTGCTGCCGTTTTATGCCTGGAAGCAGCCAGATGAGGATTCTTAGAGACTTCTGCCCAGATAGAGTTGAAGGTCCTTCGCGTTTCAGCTGCTGCTGGTACAAGGGGAGAAATGGGAACAGGGAAGGGAACAGATGGATGCTGCCCGTAAATAGTGAAGAAGGGAGATTTTCCAGAACTGGCATTGGAGTGTTGGTTTAAGGCAAACTCTGCCCAGGGCAAAAGGTCTACTCAGTCATCTTGGTGGGCTGAGATGAAGGCACGGAGAAAACGTTCTACATTTTGATTGACACGTTCCGTTTGCCCATTTGACGAAGTGCAGGAACTACAAAAGTTTTACCTGGGGGAGGCTGCGTAGAGCGGAGCTGAGTAGTGGCTAGAATTCGATGCAGAGGGATGATGGGACCAGGATCGAGGTGATTCTCAGAATCATTGACATCGAAGGACCTGGACAAGGCATTGGCACGAAGGTTTTTGGCACCAGGACGAAAGGTAATATTGAAGTTGAAGCGGGCGAAAAAGAGGCCCAGCGAGCTTGGCGTGGGTTCAAGCGTTTTGCGGATTGTAAATACTGCAGGTTTTTATGATCAGTATAGATGGTAATGCAATGGGGAGAACCCTCTAGAAGATGTCGCCATTCTTAAAGAGCTAGTTTAATAGCCAGTAGCTCACGGTCCCCAATGGTATAGTTATTTTCCGCATCAGAAAACGTCTTGAAAAAGAATCTGCAAGGCTGAGACTTGCCCTTCAGAGCTTGGAGTAGGACGGAACCGACTCCTACTGAGGAGGCATCAACTTCCATAGAAAAGGGTTTTGTGATGTCCGGACGTAGGAGAATTGGGGCGGAGAGGAAGGCTGCCTTGAGTTTGTGGAAAGCATCAATGGCTTCAGGGGACCAGAGCCGGGCATTGACACCCTTGCGGGTGAGAGATGTAATAGGGGCCACCAAGGTGAAGTAGTTACGAATGAATTGGCGATAGTAATTGGTGTAGCCCGAAAAGCATTGGGTGGCTTTAAGACCAGAGGGCTGGGGCCACTCAGAGATGGCCCAAAGTTAGGCTGGGTCCATGAGGAGGCCCTGTGACGAGATTATGTAGCCCAGAAATGGAACTTGTGTTTGTTCAAATAGGCACTTCTCCAATTTAGCATATAGACAATTGTCCCGTAGACGCTGTAGCACAGCTTTGACATGGAGACGATGGGTGAGTAAGTCTGGTGAGAAAAAAAGAATATCATCCAGATATACAATAACACAGACATACAGAAGGTCGCGGAAGATCTCATTAACCAAATTTTGGAAGACAGCTGGGCCATTGCATAAGCCAAAGGGCATCACAAGATATTCATAATGTCCATCCCTGGTATTAAAGGCAGTCTTCCACTCGTCTCCTTCCCGGATTCTTATTAAATGGTAGGCCCCTCTAAGATCCAATTTGGTAAAAACATGAGAACCTCGCAGTCTGTCAAAGAGTTCCGAAATTAAAGGAAGAGGGTATCGGTTCTTCACGGTGATGGCGTTAAGGCCCCTGTAGTCGATGCATGGACGGAGTGAACCATCTTTTTTCCCTACAAAGAAAAACCCGGCTCCGGCAGGTGAGTTGGATTTCCTGATGAAACCCTTTTGCAGGTTTTCCTGAATGTATTCAGACATGGCTTGTGTCTCTGGGATAGATAGAGGGTAGACTCGGCCTCGGGGAGGAGAGGTCCCTGGTAACAGATAAATGGAGCAGTCATAGTCTCTGTGAGAAGGAAGGCGATCAGCGGACCTTTTGCAGAAAACATCTCGGAAGGACTGATATTGGGAAGGCAACATGGGAGTTGTGGAGGTTTCAGCCAGAGGAATGGAAGGCGGTGGTATTACCTTGGAAACGCATTGTTGCTGACACTGAGGACCCCAAGCCAATACTTGTCCAGAGTTCCAATCAAGATGCGGGGAGTGCTTCTGCAACCATGGAAGACCCAGAACGATGGGACTGGAGGATTTAGGCAGAATTAGGAAAGAGATTTCCTCACCATGCAAAACCCCAATGCGTAACGCCATAGGAGGGGTTTTACACCGGATAGGGCTCATTGGCAAGAAGGAGCCATCTACTGCAGTCACGGAGAGGGGTATAGCCAGAGCAACAAAGGAAATGCCCAACTTCGAAGCCAAAGATTGTTCAATGAAATTCCCGGCTGCTCCAGAGTCCACATATGCAGAGAGTTGATAGGCATTTTGAGCCCAGTGGATAGACACAGGTAGGGTGAAACGAGAGAGGCTGACAGAATTAAAGGAACGGTCTAGATCACCTAGACCCTGGAGTCCCGGACGGACTGGACAGGAGTTCAAGAGATGTCCTTTATCGCCGCAATAAAGGCACAAGCCCAAACCCATGCGTCAGGCACGTTCCTCTGGAGTAGTGATGAGCCGAACACCCCCGGGTTCGGTTCGCACCAGAACCCGCGAACGGACCGAAGGTTCGAACGAACATTAGAACCCTATTAAATACAATGGATGCGAACGTTCGAATTCTAAAGTGCTAATTATAACAACTATTATGCATGTTATTGTCATAAATAGGGTTTGGGAACCCGGGTTCTGCACCAGGGGACATGTATCAATGCAAAAAGAAGTTTTAAAAACGGTCGTTTTTCGGGAGCAGTCATTTTAATGATGCATAAAGTGAAAAAAAAAAAGTCAAATATTCCTTTAAATATCGTACCTGGGGGGTGTCTAAAGTATGCCTGTGAAGTGCCACGTGTTTCCCGTGTTTAGAACTGTCCCTGCACAAAATGACACTTCTAAAGGAAAAAAAAGCCATTTAAAACTGCTTGCGGCTTTAATGTAATGTCTGGTCCCGGTAATATGGATGAAATTCTTTAAGAAAAATGGCATAGCTACCCCATGACCCTCCCCCCCTACCCCAGCCCATTACCAGCCCCTTTGGGTCTTGTATGGATATTAAGGGGAACCCCGCACATAAAATAAAAAAGGCCCTATATACTCTGAACAGCCGTATACAGGCGGTGCATACAAGACAGGGACTGTAGGTTTGTTCTTATGTAGAATCTGTTTGTAATTTTGAACAGGTACATTGTTGAAGTGTAGCTCCAGCCCAAAAATCTATTTTTAAACTTTTTGGGAAACATAGGTAAGGGTTATCACCCCTGTAACATTTGTTTTGCTGTCTGTGCCCCTGTTCAGAACATTTCACCTCACTTTCCGTCCCAATGACAACTGTTTTTGAAATGTGGTGTTTTTCTTGAAACAAGGATTGCTGATAAAGCATCAGTACAGATGAGACCCCTTTCTCCCATATTTATTCTTACAGGAGAGAATTTTCCTTTCTAGGGGTAGATTTCCTCTCACTTCCTGTTGTCTTCTTTCGTTTGCAAGTAGGAGTCGTTTGTAAGTTGGATGTTTGAAAGTAGGGACCTGCCGTATATACTCTGCAGAAATAGGCCCCTTAGTTGTTGGTGTTGGCACAACACTGTAAGCACTCAGTTACTCTTGGTTGGTGCTGGAACGCCCTGCTGTCAACTATTATATCAGGAATTTTAATTACATATAATTGTTGAACAGTGGTAGTAAAAATTGGGGCTTTGATGGTGGTGCTGGTGCCACAACACTGTAAGCCCTGACAGTTACTCTTGGTGGGTGCAGCAATGGGCCCTGCTGTGAATTATTAGATCAAGAATTGTAATTACATGCCCCTTTTGAACAGGGGCTGAAAAATTGGGCCTTTCGTGGTGGTGGTGGTGGTGGCGTTGCCACAAGACTGTAAGCCCTCAGAGTTACTCTTGGTGGGTGCAGCAATGGACCCTGCTGTGAATTATTAGATCAAGAATTGTAATTGCATGCCCCTGTTGAACAGGGGCTGAAAAATTGGGCCTTAGGCACTGGTGGCACAACACTACAACCCCTCACAGATACTGTACTTGGAGCACAGCAATGAGCCCTGTTGCAAAGTATTGCTTCAAAAATTGTAATGACACGCCCCTGTTAAACAGGGGCTGAAAAATTGGGCCTTAGGCACTGGTGCCACAACACTCCAACCCCTCACAGATACTGTACTTGGAGCACAGCAATGAGCCCTATGGCAAATTATTGCTAAAAAAATTGTAATTACACGCCCCTGTAAAACAGGGGCTGAAAAATTGGGCCTTAGCCACTGGTGGCGGCACCCATAAACAAAAATGATCTTCCAAGCTATCATCATCAATCGTATCATTGAGGACTCGGAGGAGGAGGATAGCCAGTCAACATAACAGCACAGGCACTCAGCATCAGCATCAGTCTTGAAGGGATGTGACATGTTAAAATCAATTAGTCTGTTATATCAGCATCAGGTGTGTGGTAGCTGGTGGTGATCCAAGACTGGTTCATCTTGATGAAAGTCAGTCGATCAACCGAGTCGGTGGACAGGCGCACCCTGTGATCCGTGACAAATCCTCCAGCAGCACTGAATGTGCGTTCCGAAAGAACACTGGATGCAGGACAGGCCAGTAGCTCAATTGCATACTGTGCAAGCTCTGGCCAGTGATCCATCCTCAAGACCCAGTAAGCCAGAGGATTTTCGGTGGGGAAGGTGTCCAAGTCTGACCTTGCCCCTAGATATTCCTGCACCATGTTTATCAGACGCTGGCGATGGTTGCTGGAACCGATCATACTTTGGGGCTGCGGACTAAAGAATTGTCTGAACGCATCGGTCAGACGGCCACCTTCCCCACCGCTCCTTCTTTGACTGGCCGAAGCCTCAGCAACTCGTTGTCCAGGACCAGGAGTTTGTAACCTCCCAGTCTCTGGGAACGCGTTGCACAGACCTTTCTGCAAGGCCTCCCGGAGTTGTCTCATCCTCTGCTCCCTCTGCGACGGTAACATAAGGTCCGCAACCTTACCCTTGTACCGTGGATCAAGGAGAGTGGCCAGCCAGTAATGGTCCCTCTCCTTGATCCGAAGAATACGAGGATCCTTCCGCAGACTTTGCAGGATCAGGGAGGCCATGCAGCGTAGGTTTGCTGAGGCATTCGCTCCGGAGTCCTCTGGGTCACTAAGGACGACATGATCCGCAGCCACCTCCTCCCAGCCACGTACAAGTCCACTGGTTTCTTGGGACTGTAAATCATCCCTAAAAGACTGCTGCTGATGATGCTGAGTGCCAGCCTCCACCTCCATGCTGACACAATCCTCCTCCTCCTCCTCCTCCTCCTCCTCCTCCTCTTCCTGTGCGATGGGTGGGACAGAAGGAACACTGTCTGGGTAAAGGGGGCCTTGAGAGGCAAGGAAGTCCTCCTCTTCCTGCCTCTGTTCTGCCTCAAGTGCCCTGTCCATTATTCCACGCAGCGTGTGCTCCAACAGGTGGACAAGAGGTACAGTGTCACTGATGCATGCACTGTCACTGCTCACCATCCTCGTGGCCTCCTCAAATGGTGCCAGGACAGTGCATGCATCCCTGATCATGCCCCACTGGCGTGGAGAAAAAAAACCAAGCTCCCCTGACCCTGTCCTGGTGCCGTAGTCGCACAGGTACTCATTGATGGCCCTCTGCTGCGTGTGCAGCCGCTGCAGCATGGCCAACGTTGAGTTCCACCTGGTGGGCATGTCACATATAAGGCGGTTCTTGGGCAGGTTCAACTCCTTTTGCAGCTCAGCCAGGCGAGCACTGGCATTATAAGATCTGCGGAAATGCACACAGACTTTCCTGGCCTGCCTCAGGACATCCTGTAAGCCCGGGTACCTGCCCAAGAACCGCTGCACCACCAGGTTAAGGACGTGAGCCACACAGGGCACATGGGTCAGTTGTCCCTGTCGGAGGGCGGAGAGGAGGTTGGTGCCATTGTCGCAAACCACCATTCCTGGCTTAAGCTGGCGTGGCGTCAACCACCTCTCGGCCTGGCCCTGCAGAGCAGACAGGACCTCTGCCCCAGTGTGGCTTCTGTCCCCCAAACACACCAGCGCAAGCACGGCATGGCATCTTTTTGCCTGCGTACTTGCGTAGCCCCGTGAACGGCTACGGAGCACCGCTGGTTCATAGGACAAACCACAGGAAGAGGCCATGGAGGAAGAAGAAGAGGAGGGGGTGGAGGAGAGAGGTGTGTCACAACCAGTAGTAGCATTTTGGAGGCGTGGCGGTGGGACAACCTCCAACACTACTGCACCTTGTCCTGCATCCTTCCCAGCTGCCAAAAGAGTGACCCAATGGGCCGTGAAAGAAAGGTAACGTCCCTGTCCATGCCTTCTGGACCATGAGTCAGCGGTAATATGCACCTTACCGCTGACCGCCCTGTCCAGCGAGGCCAAGACATTGCCTTCCACATGCCGGTAGAGAGCCGGAATAGCCTTCCGTGAGAAAAAGTGGCGTTTGGGAACCTGCCACTGAGGAACCGCACATTGCACAAACTCATGGAAGGGGGCCGAGTCTACCAACTGAAAAGGCAGCAGTTGAAGCGCTAGCAATTTAGCCAAGCTAGCATTCAACCGCTGGGCATGTGGATGGCTGGGAGTGAACTTCTTTCGACGGTCCAGCAGCTGGGGCAGGGAAATTTGCCTGCTAGAATCGGACGTCGGTGTACTGCTAGCAGAGTGGCCGCAAGTACTTGGCTGTGACACACCTAATTCTACACCTTCATTCCTCTCAGTGCATGTTTCAGAGAGGACTGAAGTTATAGTGGGGTTGGAGATCCCAGCTGATGCGGTGCAAGGAGAGGTCCGCTTTGTTCTTTGGTGTGGGTCTTTGAGGTAGGCTTGCCAACGAGCTGCATGGCAGGTCAACATATGTCTGGTCAGGCATGTGGTACCCAAGCGGCTGATGTTTTGGCCACGCGATATACGCTTGAGACATATGTTGCAAACAGCAGCTGTGCGATCTGATGCACTAGCCTCAAAAAAGGCCCACACCAAAGAACTTTTTGAATGACGGGCAGAGGCAGCGCCCTGCACAGGCGGAGCTCTGCGGTGTGATTCCGTCGGTGTACTGCCCTTACGCTGGCCACCAAAGGGCATCCTGCCTCATTGGAGATGTGCCTCCTCCTCATCCTCCTCCTCCTCCTCTCTCCTATTAGGCACCCACGTGGAGTCAGTGACCTCATCATCACCTCCCTCCTCATCACTGGAGCCAATCTGGCAGTATGCTGCAGCTGCTGGAACATGACTGCCAGATTGGTGTCCTTCTTGAGCATCCCCTCTGTCTGCTCTTACGCTACTGCCTTCCTCTAGCTGGGTTTCATCATCAGACCCTTCGAAACGCTGGGCATCCTCCTGGAGCATGTACCCAACACTGTGCTGAAACAGTTCGGGGGACTCCTCAGGAGGAGGACATGGTGGGTCTAGGGAAGGAGTGACTGATGATGAGTCTGACATTGATACCAGGGAAGAGGACGCTTTGGCAGCTGCTTTTCCAGTACCCTGAGCCTGGGTGAGAGAGGATGAGGAGGAGGAGGAGGGCTTGGTCATCCACTCTACCAAGTCTTCGGCATGATGTGGCTCAACATGTCCAGCTGCCGAAAAGAAGGACAAGCGTGTCCCATGGCCATGTGCTGATGACAATGCACCGCGTCCACGACCAGCACTGTTGCCCCCAGACACAGAGCCTGCTTGCCCTCTTTTATTGCCTCCTGACTGTCTGCCTCTCCTTGTTTGCCTTCCAGACATTCTAATAGATGGCCTGCAGGGAGATGGGAAAAAAGCAATAAGGGCTACCTTCAGGTGTCCTTCTCTGTCCCTTGAAACAAGGACTTTGACAGTGAAAGAAACTGACACACTCTCCCTACCTACAGTTTTCTGTCCCTAGAAAAAATGTTTTTTTTAAGCACAAATTAGCACAAGGAGAATTCACTCACTGTCCTTCCAGGTCCCTGGAAACAAGGACTTTGACAGTGAAAGAAACTGACACACTCTCCCTACCTACAGTTTTCTGTCCCTAGAAAAAATGTTTTTTTTAAGCACAATTTAGCACAAGGAGAATTCACTCACTGTCCTTCCAGGTCCCTGGAAACAAGGACTTTGACAGTGAAAGAAACTGACACACTCTCCCTACCTACAGTTTTCTGTCCCTAGAAAAAATGTTTTTTTTAAGCACAAATTAGCACAAGGAGAATTCACTCACTGTCCTTCCAGGTCCCTGGAAACAAGGACTTTGACAGTGAAAGAAACTGACACACTCTCCCTACCTACAGTTTTCTGTCCCTAGAAAAAATGTTTTTTTTAAGCACAATTTAGCACAAGGAGAATTCACTCACTGTCCTTCCAGGTCCCTGGAAACAAGGACTTTGACAGTGAAAGAAACTGACACACTCTCCCTACCTACAGTTTTCTGTCCCTAGAAAAAATGTTTTTTTTAAGCACAATTTAGCACAAGGAGAATTCACTCACTGTCCTTCCAGGTCCCTGGAAACAAGGACTTTGACAGTGAAAGAAACTGACACACTCTCCCTACCTACAGTTTTCTGTCCCTAGAAAAAATGTTTTTTTTAAGCACAATTTAGCACAAGGAGAATTCACTCACTGTCCTTCCAGGTCCCTGGAAACAAGGACTTTGACAGTGAAAGAAACTGACACACTCTCCCTACCTACAGTTTTCTGTCCCTAGAAAAAACGTTTTTTTTAAGCACAATTTAGCACAAGGAGAATTCACTCACTGTCCTTCCAGGTCCCTGGAAACAAGGACTTTGACAGTGAAAGAAACTGACACACTCTCCCTACCTACAGTTTTCTGTCCCTAGAAAAAACGTTTTTTTTAAGCACAATTTAGCACAAGGAGAATTCACTCACTGTCCTTCCAGGTCCATGGAAACAAGGACTTTGACAGTGAAAGAAACTGACACACTCTCCCTACCTACAGTTTTCTGTCCCTAGAAAAAATGTTTTTTTTAAGCACAATTTAGCACAAGGAGAATTCACTCACTGTCCTTCCAGGTCCCTGGAAACAAGGACTTTGACAGTGAAAGAAACTGACACACTCTCCCTACCTACAGTTTTCTGTCCCTAGAAAAAATGTTTTTTTTAAGCACAATTTAGCACAAGGAGAATTCACTCACTGTCCTTCCAGGTCCCTGGAAACAAGGACTTTGACAGTGAAAGAAACTGACACACTCTCCCTACCTACAGTTTTCTGTCCCTAGAAAAAATGTTTTTTTTAAGCACAATTTAGCACAAGGAGAATTCACTCACTGTCCTTCCAGGTCCCTGGAAACAAGGACTTTGACAGTGAAAGAAACTGACACACTCTCCCTACCTACAGTTTTCTGTCCCTAGAAAAAATGTTTTTTTTAAGCACAATTTAGCACAAGGAGAATTCACTCACTGTCCTTCCAGGTCCCTGGAAACAAGGACTTTGACAGTGAAAGAAACTGACACACTCTCCCTACCTACAGTTTTCTGTCCCTAGAAAAAATGTTTTTTTTAAGCACAATTTAGCACAAGGAGAATTCACTCACTGTCCTTCCAGGTCCCTGGAAACAAGGACTTTGACAGTGAAAGAAACTGACACACTCTCCCTACCTACAGTTTTCTGTCCCTAGAAAAAATGTTTTTTTTAAGCACAATTTAGCACAAGGAGAATTCACTCACTGTCCTTCCAGGTCCCTGGAAACAAGGACTTTGACAGTGAAAGAAACTGACACACTCTCCCTACCTACAGTTTTCTGTCCCTAGAAAAAATGTTTTTTTTAAGCACAATTTAGCACAAGGAGAATTCACTCACTGTCCTTCCAGGTCCCTGGAAACAAGGACTTTGACAGTGAAAGAAACTGACACACTCTCCCTACCTACAGTTTTCTGTCCCTAGAAAAAATGTTTTTTTTAAGCACAATTTAGCACAAGGAGAATTCACTCACTGTCCTTCCAGGTCCCTGGAAACAAGGACTTTGACAGTGAAAGAAACTGACACACTCTCCCTACCTACAGTTTTCTGTCCCTAGAAAAAATGTTTTTTTTAAGCACAATTTAGCACAAGGAGAATTCACTCACTGTCCTTCCAGGTCCCTGGAAACAAGGACTTTGACAGTGAAAGAAACTGACACACTCTCCCTACCTACAGTTTTCTGTCCCTAGAAAAAATGTTTTTTTTAAGCACAATTTAGCACAAGGAGAATTCACTCACTGTCCTTCCAGGTCCCTGGAAACAAGGACTTTGACAGTGAAAGAAACTGACACACTCTCCCTACCTACAGTTTTCTGTCCCTAGAAAAAATGTTTTTTTTAAGCACAATTTAGCACAAGGAGAATTCACTCACTGTCCTTCCAGGTCCCTGGAAACAAGGACTTTGACAGTGAAAGAAACTGACACACTCTCCCTACCTACAGTTTTCTGTCCCTAGAAAAAATGTTTTTTTTAAGCACAATTTAGCACAAGGAGAATTCACTCACTGTCCTTCCAGGTCCCTGGAAACAAGGACTTTGACAGTGAAAGAAACTGACACACTCTCCCTACCTACAGTTTTCTGTCCCTAGAAAAAATGTTTTTTTTAAGCACAATTTAGCACAAGGAGAATTCACTCACTGTCCTTCCAGGTCCCTGGAAACAAGGACTTTGACAGTGAAAGAAACTGACACACTCTCCCTACCTACAGTTTTCTGTCCCTAGAAAAAATGTTTTTTTTAAGCACAATTTAGCACAAGGAGAATTCACTCACTGTCCTTCCAGGTCCCTGGAAACAAGGACTTTGACAGTGAAAGAAACTGACACACTCTCCCTACCTACAGTTTTCTGTCCCTAGAAAAAATGTTTTTTTTAAGCACAATTTAGCACAAGGAGAATTCACTCACTGTCCTTCCAGGTCCCTGGAAACAAGGACTTTGACAGTGAAAGAAACTGACACACTCTCCCTACCTACAGTTTTCTGTCCCTAGAAAAAATGTTTTTTTTAAGCACAATTTAGCACAAGGAGAATTCACTCACTGTCCTTCCAGGTCCCTGGAAACAAGGACTTTGACAGTGAAAGAAACTGACACACTCTCCCTACCTACAGTTTTCTGTCCCTAGAAAAAATGTTTTTTTTAAGCACAAATTAGCACAAGGAGAATTCACTCACTGTCCTTCCAGGTCCCTGGAAACAAGGACTTTGACAGTGAAAGAAACTGACACACTCTCCCTACCTACAGTTTTCTGTCCCTAGAAAAAATGTTTTTTTTAAGCACAATTTAGCACAAGGAGAATTCACTCACTGTCCTTCCAGGTCCCTGGAAACAAGGACTTTGACAGTGAAAGAAACTGACACACTCTCCCTACCTACAGTTTTCTGTCCCTAGAAAAAATGTTTTTTTTAAGCACAATTTAGCACAAGGAGAATTCACTCACTGTCCTTCCAGGTCCCTGGAAACAAGGACTTTGACAGTGAAAGAAACTGACACACTCTCCCTACCTACAGTTTTCTGTCCCTAGAAAAAATGTTTTTTTTAAGCACAATTTAGCACAAGGAGAATTCACTCACTGTCCTTCCAGGTCCCTGGAAACAAGGACTTTGACAGTGAAAGAAACTGACACACTCTCCCTACCTACAGTTTTCTGTCCCTAGAAAAAATGTTTTTTTTAAGCACAATTTAGCACAAGGAGAATTCACTCACTGTCCTTCCAGGTCCCTGGAAACAAGGACTTTGACAGTGAAAGAAACTGACACACTCTCCCTACCTACAGTTTTCTGTCCCTAGAAAAAATGTTTTTTTTAAGCACAATTTAGCACAAGGAGAATTCACTCACTGTCCTTCCAGGTCCCTGGAAACAAGGACTTTGACAGTGAAAGAAACTGACACACTCTCCCTACCTACAGTTTTCTGTCCCTAGAAAAAATGTTTTTTTTTAAGCACAATTTAGCACAAGGAGAATTCACTCACTGTCCTTCCAGGTCCCTGGAAACAAGGACTTTGACAGTGAAAGAAACTGACACACTCTCCCTACCTACAGTTTTCTGTCCCTAGAAAAAATGTTTTTTTTAAGCACAATATAGCACAAGCACAAAACACACTGACACTCTCCCTACCTATCCTTCTCTTTCCCTAAACTAATGGAATCCAGGTTAAGCAAGAAAGAAATAAAAGTCACTGTCCCTGCCTATGCTGCTCTATCCCTGCTCCGGAACACACTACACTAGGCCGCCGTGCTGGCGGCCTTTTATAGTGTGGGGCGTGTACTAAACACCCTCAGCAATAATTGGCCACAGGCATCCTGCCTGTGGCCAATCATTGCTCTCCTCGCTGCCGGCGCTGTGATTGGCCAAGCATGCGGGGTCACAGTGCATGCTTGGCCAATCACAGCGCCTGGATGACACTGCGATGGCGTAGTGCATTGTGGGCCGTTCGCGTCACTCGAATTTGGCGTGAACGGCCCAAATCGTTCGATCTTCGTCGAACGATCGAACAGCCGATGTTCGAGTCGAACGTATGTTCGACTCGAACACGAAGCTCATCCCTACTCTGGAGTGAGGCGAGTTCGCCCAAGCTGCATAGGTTTTTCCAAGGTTTGAGAGGTTGAAGACGGAGAGGGTTCCACAAGTTTTTGGAGTGCCTGTGCTGGACGGCCAGCAGGGGGATGACTGGATCTGGATCTCTCCAGGGCCCGCTCCTGGAAACGAATGTCTATTTGAACGCTTAATGCGATTAAATCATCCAATGTAGTAGGAATGGTGCGTCCAGCGAGTTCATCCTTTACACGCTCAGATAGGCCTTGCCAGAAGGTAGCGGTAAGAGCCTCATTATACCATTTGAGTTCAGCGGCCAGTGTTCGGAATTGAACTGCGTATTGACCGACTGTCATTCCTTGCTGACGGAGACGAAGGAGGGCCCCAGCAGCAGAAGACACTCTGCCGGGCTCATCAAAAGTTTTCCGGAAAGCATCCAAAAAGGCCTGGAGGTTGGAGGTGATAGAATCGTGTTGTTCCCAGAGTGGGGAGGCCCAAGCTAGAGCATCACCAGAAAGTAGAGAGATGATATATAAGACTTTGGTGCGATCAGTTGGAAAATGGTGGCTGGAAAGTTCAAAGTGGATGGAACACTGATTAATGAAGCCACGACAAGCCTTAGGGTCGCCAGAAAAACGAGGTGGTGGTGGCAGATGCAAGCAGGGATTGCCTGGAAAGGCAGGTAACACGGGAGCAGACGAGGCAGAAGCAGGAGCCAAAGGAGCTGAAGTTGCAGCGACTTGCAGGTGATCCAGGCGGGAGGCAAGATCCTGTAGAAACAGCATTATTTGCTCTTGATTTGCTTGCTGGGAGTTAAGTCGCTGAACTAGATGTTGCATCTGGTCCTCAGTCAGTGGCCAACTCTCTGAGGAACTCATGGCTTGAGCAAACTGTCACAATGGTACTGAAGTGAGCCCACAGGCGAGCAGGTGACACGGGATCCCCCAGGGCGTGGAATCTAAGGGCCAGCCGGTATTCCGCCAGGGACCCCCTCACAAGGGTTTGGGCTTAGCTGCGTGCTGACCCCAGGTTACGACCCCCAGGTTCACCCTGCCCGCGAGGAGAGTACCAGAAGACACAGAGGGATGGATGGATGGATAAAGCAAAAGGAGAGCCGGATATCGAGCCAAGGTCGGGGCGGGCAGCAGACAGCGTAAACAGGAGGACTAGCCGATTCGGTACACAAGAAGTCTGGTTAAGTAGGTTACAAGCAGGGAGCTCTGAAACAAGTGTTGCTCAAGCAACCAGAAACTGGTCTGAGTGCAATTTAAATAGTGAGGCACATGGGAGGCTGGACAGGAAGTAGCAGCAAGGAAGAATATATTAAGCCACAGGTGAAGCCGGTGACACCCATAGCTGCAGAGTGCAGCCAGAGCTGAACACAAGCTAGTGGAACAACAGGTGCCAGCCGGCCTACAGCAGTATAGGTAAGACACAGATCAGCTCCGCAGCTGATCTGTGACACCAGTGGTTCAACCCTGACCTGTCATGGCAGTGCCACCTACAGGCAACAGGGAACTGCACACCAGTACAACACCTGAAGAAACAAAATAACAGAACCTATCAATAAAAGCGGTCTGAGCCTGGCTACTAGCTCAGACCAACCCCTAAATTTAGGCACATAGCACCCCTCAAAGTAGAGGGGCGCTACACTTATAAAAAAGGTTTGTAGCTTATTGCGTCATTTAAGCCTGGCAGCTGAGTTGTCGCCAAACGGTGAATCCATCTTGCTACCCTTTGTAGAATGAAGCGATCCCAATCGCCTCCTCGTATATCCATATGGATTAGTTTGAGGACAAATGATCTAAACACTATGGGGATTCTTATTATGTTTCCATGTTCCGTGTCTCCCAATGGGGGACATAATGTCACCCCCCTTGATGGCGGATAGTTGGTCATATATCCGTTTCCAAAAGAAACGTTTTGTCTTCCGACATAGTAGCAGCCACATACACATGTCATGAGGTAAACAACCCCCATTGTCTGACATTTTGTGAAATGCTTGGCTTGATGGAATTCACCTTTTGGCAATGTGTCTTTCCAGGCCACAGAAATTGGCAGTATGAACAACCGCCCCACTTATGGGTTCCTGGATATTTACATTTGCTTCCTTCCCTATAGAAATTACTTTGAAACAATTGGTCCCTTATTGAGTTGTTCCTACGATATACAATCTCCGCTCTGAGCTACCTGAGGGTCAGCTTTTAGTAGATACCAGTATTTTTCAATAATATGTTTAATCTGATATTGTCTGGAGTACCGAATGATTAGTTTGGTTGTACCGGTTTTATCATCATTATTGTGTTTAGTAGTATCAAAAACGAGTCCCTTGCTGTTCTTATCATTAGCTTTCTGATAGGCTTTTTTCAAGGTCTTTTTGGAGTATCCTTAGATTATTAGTCGATCTCTTAATTCATTAGCTCTGAGCTGGAAATCCTCCTGTAATGAACAGTTGTGCTTGAGGTGCAAATACTGTCCATAAGTAATGGATTTGACCAGACTTGTTGGATGTCCACTGTTCGCTCTTACGATGGTGTTACCAGCTGTACGTTTCCAAAAAAGGGTGATCCCCAGTGTCATATCTGTCTGAATAAATATCTCGACATCAAGAAAAGAAATGGTTTCCTGACTACATGTCATAGTGAATGACAAGTTAAAATCATTTATATTTAATGTTTGAATATAGGCACTGAGTAGTTCCCTAGGACCATCCCAAAGTATCAGGATATCTGTCAGGGACATGGCATACGCAAACGTGCATTAGCAGGTGCCCGTTTTGCTGGGCATAGGCTAAGGCCTATGCGTGGGAATAGTAAGGCTAACAGGCAAACGCCCATTAGCGCTAACAGGCGAACGGACATTAGCGCTAACGAAAAGTTAGTGCAGTGCTGTCTGATCTGCAGCTTTACCTTGTGTTCTGATCCTGTGCCTGTATCTGATCCAGTATTTGACTCAGGTTTCTGACCACGCTGCTGTCTCCAGTCCTGACCTTTGGCTTGCCTTGACCCTGATTAACTCCTGCCTGTCTGACTGATTTCCTGTTGCCAAACCCAACTTGAACTCTGACTATTCTCTGCCTGCTGTTTATGATAGACTGATCCTCCGTGTATGACCTGGCCTGTCTGACTCTGCTCCAGTCTTCTGCTTCCAGCCTGTGTAGCTCCAGTACTGCCGTCCTGCATCTACAACTTACCTGCATCCTCTGTCCTGCATCCACAGCATACCTGCATCCACTGTTCATGCTACCTTCTGCTGCTCAGCAATCCAGTCTGGTTCTGCTACTCATCAGCTGCCACTACCGCTAACAACGGAGGACTTCGCAGGCACTCTTACCTCACAGTGCTTTTGCGGCCACTGTTGCAACTCCAGTGGTCCTTGAGCCGGGGCTGTACGAGAGGTCTCCCTCTACTCGTCAGACTCTCCCAGACGGTACGTAACAATATCATCTATGTACCTGTGAGAATAAAGTGATGGTGTCTGCGCTGTGAGGGGCAAGGAGGTGAATGCTGAAGATCCCTGATAAAGTCACGTGACGTGACGACACGCGTTGGTTAGGAGCATTAGGTACATCACTTGCTGACTACAGGAAGACGAGCGTGGCGCTAGTATTTTACATTGCCTTGATTTCATCTGCTTAAATGTGAGTTTTATACTTTTTATATTGCAATAAATGTTTGCCTAGCAGTATTATGCTATATATGTCTCCTCCGGTTTCATCTCTATAATAACTTATCACTGAGTGACCTGGAAACAGTGGGAGACCTGACTCATACATCATTGGAGGCGTACGAACTCGGGGTTCGTGGAGTTGTGCCTACGCTCATTTATATCAAGTGAGTGTTACTATATGAGACTGGCGTGTATCCTTATTCTGGTTCCAGGGTACGCTATGATTGCTGTTTTTGTTTTTACATCTCCGTGCATGGCTTACACTAACCTTTGAGAGGACTGCAATAGCAGAGAAGAGACCTCCACGTTGTGCTTCACATACCATCTGTATCTACACCCTGTGGTCTGCATATGCTGTCTATCTAACAGCAGTAAGGTGAGCTGCTTGCAGACACAGAGGTGTATCACTGAAGCATTGTCCAAGTATTGTGTGTGCACTTCATCTACATTGGTGGTGGGTGACACTACTCTATATGTACTGTTGCACTTTTGCTATTTAGTAGCATGGACTTCCTTGTTGGACTTTATTCAATTATATTTTGATTTTGGATTGTGTATATTGGTTTTCCATGCACTTGTTTGTATTTACTCACCTGACCCAGGTGTCATTTTATTTCACCTACATATTGTGATAAGGGATTTTTGTACTATCACTCTGCCATTTATGTTTCACTATCGTTTATATTCTTCACTTAGCTGATCTTCAGCATTCACCTCCTTGCCCCTCACAGCGCAGACACCATCACTTTATTCTCATCCTTTTTGTTTTCTGAATCAGATTCACAGGTGTTCTGCAGCAGTGTTTCCCCTAGTTAACACTTTTCAGTATTCACTTTAGTTAGCTTTAGACAGCGCGGGAGTTCACTTTTTTATTTATCTTTGTACCTGTGCCACGATCATGGCACAGGTACATAGAGAGATCCTCATCACCCATAATTTGGCGCTACCACCCCCCCAGGTACAGGTTGGCGTACAATGGGGCACAGGAAGTCCCCATCGCCACTCCCTGCACCTGGAGTTAGTGGGAGTCGCCAAACAGAAAAAAGTTGTTATGCAAAATAAACTCAAGGAGCGCAACTATAAACTTACTATATGTTTTTTGAGAGATACTTTTTTCTTTTAAGAAAGATTTGACCACCGAGATACCCCTGTTGTGTGGTATACTGCTGTATAGTGCTTCAACATCGACAGCTACCAACCAAACTCCAGGGGGAACATGAATTTCATTGATGGTCTGTAAGAAATGGATAGTGTCCTTCAAATATGAAGGCAAGGATAGAACATGGGAACGTAAATGCGTATCAACCAAAATGCTGGCATTTTCTGTTAGGCTACCGCACCCAGAAATAATAGGTCTGCCCGGTGGTTTAATAAGATTCTTGTGGACTTTAGGTAGTGAATAAAAAGTGGGAATTTCTATTCCTACTGGCCACATTCTGCCCCCCTCCCCCCAAAGTCTGTAAAACTGGCCCTTTGTTTAGAAAATATGGAGACCCCTGTTCTAGAACGAAAGAAAAGAGGGACAAATGAGGAGGAAAGAGGGACAGATTTTGTTTCAAATGAGAGACAGTCCCTCAAGATGGGGGACAGTTGGGAGCTATGCCTAAAAAGTTGTCAAGTGGACTGACAGTTCCTAACAATTTTTATATTAACATACTGGATATAGACATACCTATACTGCACTTTTCATCTGCATTTATTCTCTGCTGCTATCGATTGTTTTTATACCATTGTATTTTACATTGTTTTGTGAAAGTTTGATCTCCCCTTAGCTGTGGCTCTTTATGACAACCCCTAGCTGGGACATTGATTAGTGCTTGTTGACCGTATCGTCCCACCCTACGCCACTCCAGACCTCCTGGATGCCACTTTTTAGAAATCTGGATTTTGATTATATCATTTGTATAGATGACCTCAATGCAGTCCCTAATGTTGTGATGGATAGGAGTGGAATGTCTTATCAAACCTCTAAAGTTACTGACTGGATTGTGAACTATGATGTGACTGATGTTTGTAAGTGCAAGCACCCCTTTCTCAAGCTCAAAAAAAACTGTTTGAATTCATAAAATATATCTTTGAATTTGCCAATAGAGCAGGTCGTTGCCTAGCGTATTTTGCCAAACCAGACTGCACTTGTATAGCTATTCCTTGAAAATTGGATGGCCTGGGATGTCGCCATATACAAGCTCATGAAGGTCTGGGTGCTTTTATCTCCTAGTATTTTAAAATCTATTCCTCAGATGCCTTGTATTCTCATTTTGACTTGTTAAATTACATAGCATAGATTCCCCTACCCTCCCTTACTCCACAACAACGTAAACCCTTGATGCTTCTATTTCCATTGAGGACATATCCCAAGCAAACTCTCAACTACCAACTCATAAAATGCCAGGCCCAGATATCTTCCTGGCCAAATAGTACACTGCTAATAAGTATCTACTAGTCTTCCCCTTACACCTTCGAGCCTGGCAACCCTCCCATCTTCTATGAGGCTTATTTATTCTTTTTTCTCCAGCCCAACAAAGACCCAGCTATGGGGCAAGTCTTATCTCCCAACCCCCTTTTTAAATTGAATGGCAGGATTTTGATGAAGACTTATCATTTTGAAATTCAATCAATATATTAAACATCTAGTAGCTAGTGACCATTTATCCTGGGTAGATCTACCAGATTAAATATTGGACACCTTTTTCAGAATCTGCAATATCCACACTCTATTTCAAGTACCAGAATCATTATCTCCCTAGGCATTAAAAAGATGAAGAATGACCCTACCTGTTTACTGTCCTAATGCTTCTTAGGTTTGGCCAGAAGATCCTTATTGGGCTCAGTTATTATACAAAGACCCAGTAGCTTGAGGCAAGGTGCCTCAATGTTATTAGTGCACTATAAATTATTGGGTTAATGTTAATGTTTTAATGTTTGGCAACTTAGGGGTTAATAGGTACTGTGGTGCAACTTTTCTCTACGTATGTCACTTCCTGTTTTATGGGGATATATGGGCCTAGTGGTCTCTTTTGGCCTGTTGGTAGTCAAGAAGTGTGGAAGGAATGCCCCTGGGATAGTATGGACAGAGACTAGAGGTAGGTCAGGATATACCAAGAGAGACGTGGTATAAAAGTATGAACAATTTTTATTAAGTAGAAAATGACATGAATCACAATTACATTAAAAAAACGCCTAAAACAACAATTTAGAATAAGTGCCAACAATTACACAGCTGCCAATATTTTTGGGACACACCCAGGTTCCAGACATAAAGTCGAATCAGTGGGGTGTGTTGACCAAAGTTCCCAACATGTTTCGGGGGTAGGAACGGATTTTATAAGATAACAGCAAACGTGTAAACTTCCTTCTTCAGGGGTTTTATATAAGCACCATACTTAGGACGAGTAGCAGAATGTATTTTGGTGTGTAATTTTTGCTATATTTATGCTATGTGTTAGAAATATCTTATAAAGTGACCACTTTGTGTAAAAAAATATAGGTTTTCATTTTCTTTCCGCGTTTTCCGAAGACTTGTGGAAAAAAATAATCGTTCGAAAGACTCATTATGCCTCATAGAATATACTTTGGGGTATTTTCTTTTCAAACTGGAGTCGTTTTGTGGGTAATTCAATTGTCCTGGTGCTCCAGGGCCTTCAAAAGTGTAATAGGTCGTTAGGAAATTTTATGTGTAATTTATGCTCCTAGAACGCCTGACAGTGCTCCCTCTATGTGGCCAGGCTGTGTAAAAGTCTCACACATGTGGTATCGCCATACTCGGGAAGTAGCAGAATGTATTTTGGGGTGTAATTTTTGCTATACACATTATTATTATTATATAGGATTTATATAGCGCCAAAAGTTTGTGCAGCGCTTTACAATGTAAGTAAACACTACACCAACAGTACAATGTATTTCGGGGTGTAATTTTTGCTATATACATGCTATGTGTTAGAAATATCTTATAAATTGACCACTATGTGTAAAAAGAAAAAATACGTTTTCATTTTCTTTCCATGTTTTTCGAAGACTTGTGGAAAAAAATGAACTGTTCAAAAGACTCATAATGCCTCATAGGATATACGTTGAGGTGTTTGCTTTCCAAAATGGGGTCATTTTGTGGGTAATTCCATTGTCCTGGTGCTCCAGGGCCTTCACAATTGTAAAAGGTTGTTAGGAAATTAGAGGTGTAATTTATGCTCCTAGAACCCCTGATGGGGCTCCCTGCATGTTGGACCTCTCTGTGTGGCCAGACTGTGAAAAAGTCACACACATGTGGTATCGCCATACTCGGGAGGAGTAGAAGAATGTATTTTGAGGTGTAATTGGAAGTATGCATATGCTGTGTGTGAGAAATAACTTGTTATTATGACAATTTTGTATAAAGAAAAATAATAATAATAATTTCTTCATATTCCCAAGAATTGTGGGAAAAAATTACAACTTCAAAAAAATCACCATGCCTCTTACTAAATACATTGGACTGTCTACTTTTTAAAAAGGGGTAATTTGTTTTGTTTTTTGTACTTTCCTGACATTTTAGGGCCTCAAGAAATGAGATAGGCCGTCAGTACATCAGGTGTGATCAATTTTCAATGATTTGCACCATAGCTTGTAGACTATAACTTTCACAGAGACCAAAAAATATACACGTATTTGGGTTATTTTTACCAAAGATATGTAGCAGTATAAATTTTGACCCAAATTTATGAACAAAAATGACTTATTTGCTAAATTTGATCATAGAAACTAAAAAAAAGTGGGTTTTTTTTCAAAATTTTCGCTCTTTTTTTACTTATGTCGCACAAAAATAAACCCAGTGGTGATTAAATACCACCAAAAGAAAGCTCTATTTGTGTGAAAAAATTATACACATTTTGTTTGGCTATAGTATTGCATGACTGAGTAATTGGCATTCAAAGTGTGAGAGTGCTGAAAGCTGAAAATTGGCCTGGGCAGGAAGGGATGTATAAGTGCCCTGTATTGAAGTGGCTAAGCAGAGAAACCAAAAACTATATACACTCACTCTAGCACCCACCTAGGAGGGCGCTACAATGATATAGGACAATTTTCTCCATGTTTTTGAAAAGTGTCCCAGCATTTAGTAAAAAGGAATGCCTGAAGAAAATCCCCCCTTCACACATTTTTACACTTGGCCATTAAGTGCTTCGTTTTGGGAAGAAGAAGAAAGAATAACATGCTTTCTCATACCTGTACAGTATGTACTGGGCATTTTACTTAATTTAAAAGGAAAACCAAACAGCAAGGAGCTGTGACCTCTTAATATACCGTACTTACGTTTTTTAAAGAAAAAAGCAGACTCGTGGTTAATACTACTTTTAGCAATATTTATTAAAGTTATTGCAAAAGCTATTTTTCAGTTGATCTATACAAGTATTTTTCCCAAGACAATTGTTGTATCGGGCCCTGAGAACTTCCTACATAAAGCTTTGTTTTCTTAATCACCCCCAAAACCTCTAAACTTTCAGAACTCAGTATGTAGACATAGGCGTTCATCTCTGAAGTCAAACCTCTGACAAACTGTCTATAGGTTGGTAAAATTTGTTGCATTGGACTGGGGGAATTGGGAGTGTTGACTAGACTGGGGGAATTGACTGAGCCCCAACTTCAGAACTGGGAGAAGACATTTGCATTTTGAGCATCTGAGTTCAGGGTTTTTAGGGCATTCAGGATAATGAATAATGGTTCATGTAATACCTCTGATTTCAAGTTTTTAAAATTAATTTGAATAGCTTTGAATGGTATGTAACAGGTCTCCTTAAATGGTATGTACATAAGCAACAAGAACATTTCAATCCTTTGTCCAGTTGTATAATGTGGTTTCTACCACACATTCACATCTTGTAACATTAGCTTGTGGTGGAGACTAAAGTGATAAAATTACAGCCCTGACCTCCACACTAATTGTCCAAGACCATAGTCACAATGTAAAAAAAAAGGGGCCGCTATTTCAGTATATGTCATATAAGAATCCTAGAAAACATAACATATAAAAAGATTAAATTTTATTTGTATATAGATTTTTTTTTAAAAAAAAGGTGCAGTAAAACATTCTCTATATACAAGTAACAAATATCTAAAAACCCAAGATATTTGATCCATTACATTTACATATTATTACTGTGGCTGTATGTACTAACTGTATAATTTGATTTTGATCAAGATAAGGCAGGCAGATTCTGTGAAATGCATAGATGACTGGAGCTCCTTGTTTTAAGTTTGAATAACAAAGTGCTCCATGTACACAGAAGCTGATAAACTGCAGTTTATTGGCGTTTTGGCGTTTTTTTAAAAAGCCCATTAACTGCACTCTATGTTAACCTATGTGTTCATGTACACATAACGTTTTTTAGCTTTAATGAGCAGTGGAGTTAATGGGCTTTTTTCTGAACGCAAGAAATTCGCGTTCAAAGTGCAGTTTTTCGGCAGAAAAAAACGCCAAAAAACCCAAAACGCCGAAAAACGCTCATAAACGCTCAAACGCTGGCCGCAAGTGTTTTTTAGCGTTTTTTGGTCCATTGAATAAAAAATAAAAAACCGCTAATAAAAGCTAGTAAAAAAACGCTGATAAAAGCTATCTTTTTCTGCTGCTTTAAAAACAACCGTTTTTGAGCTTCTGTGTACATGGAGCCTAATGCAATAGCTACTGCATGAAATGGGTGAAATCTCTTGGGTTTTTAGATAATTGTTATCTGTATATGGTTGACATTTTACACTACATTTTGTTTTTTAAATTGATCTATGCAAAAATAAAATATGTTATATATTCTAAAACATGATATATAAACCCCCTTTTTTATACATCATAAATATGGTCTTGGACATTCAAGCTTTGGCCATCTTTAACAACTGTCTCCAGCTGCTGACACACCCACATCTTTATAGTACATTGATTGGTGGAAAATACAGACAATCACATTGCCTTCACAAACTGAAAATATGTGTTTGATGACATTAAAAACTGTTATCTCACTTGGAAATTAATTTATAATATGTTTTGTAGAATGTCTCTCTCTCTCTTCTTCTTATGGCCACCCAACAGGGCTCTTTTTGGCTATCTTGGTTAGGTTACACTGACACTCAGCCCTCATACAGCCAAAATCTAGACTTTACAGTAAAAGCCACCTTGATCAAATACCAAATCGATATATAAGCCTTGAAGAAGGGGTAGGCCCTTTTTTAAATGCATTAGTTGCATCTGATGTTCTTGTTCAATAAATATTGTACACAATTTCCAAGCAAAATTACAAATTTTACTAGATGCTCCCCAAACCACATATCTATGATTTGATGTTTAGATGAGCAATTCATCTTTTGTGGTCAGAGAGGCAGCAGCCTAGGACATGAATCAGACCTATGCCCTGCACTTTCACATTGGCAATGCCTGCGTATCCCCACTTCCTCTAAGAAGAACACATCCTCTTTTGAACAATAAAACCAATTCTCATTCCTACTGGTCCACACATCTGCCAATTGCCTTTCCAAGTCAGTTTTTCAATGGAGACGGTTAGGATACAGAACTGGACTTGTATTTTATAATTTCCAGGTATCAGTGTTGTTTGTTTAAGTTTTTTAGCCCTAAAAATTATGGTTTGGGTGAAAATTACTAAAATATTGTACATAGTCCTAGGTAGATTTTACATGCTGTACATAGTCATATTATCATTCTTTTTATAACTGGTGTCAATCAGCAGGGCAATCAATGTCCAGAGATTAAATCAACAAAGTGTTTAATACTGTCCCTGAGTCCTCCGCATCATCCTATCCACTCCAGTTATCTGGAAGCTATCGTTGGTAGCTGCAAAGGAAAATGCAAATGGGTAAGTTAAAGGACAGTTCCAAATAAACTGGAAAATACATGGGGGAAACATGTAAAACTTTTTTATCTACCACATTATTTAAAAAGCAATGCATTTATTTTTATGTTTTATCCAGCTTTCCCATGAAATACGTTTCGTAGCATAAGTACAATGCAGACTCTGGGTCACAGCGCCACCTTAGCCCTCCAATAGCCCACATAAGTAATTCCTCCTCCAGTCCATCACTCTTCAACCCTTCATCACAGCCACTCCCTCTGAAAGTCTACTTCCAGCTGGTTTGCAGCGATTAATAAGAAGATGAAAACAAGTGATTTGCATAGGGGATTCTAAGCATCTGATGAAAATTACAAAAGATATATTTTCCTGTAAAAAGTTGAGTTTGGCAGCACCCCTTCCGAACTCCTGGTCCTCACTGATGGTCTTTAAAGTAATAGACAGTCTTACCAACAAACAGAGGGGTTTGGGAGTTGTTGGAGTTCACTACTCTCATTTACTGGTTTACCATTTTAAATTGCTCAGTTTTCTTTCCATTTTCCCTGCTCAGTTGAATTTATACAGTTTTGAAATTGAAATTTGTGAATTAAACTGCAGGATCAGTTTGGCACTGTAGCAGTGGTAACAATAGTTACAATAAAAGCTCCTCCCTCTTTCTTTGTAAATAATACAAGCCTCTGCCTCTTTACATACAGTATGTTTACGGGTTTTCTTCAAGAACACTTTTTTGCAGTTCATCAATTTTGTTCATAGATTTTCCTCCCAAAGTTTGGCAATTTTGCTTGCAAATTTTTTAAAAGCCAGTTTTACATTTTTTTAGCTCACAAACCTGAAGATGGCTGCTATATAAAAAACAGTGGGAAATGGACAGCTACAGAAAGACAGATTTGTAGCCCAAACATGTTGATGTTGAAATACACTCCTTGTTTTCAGCATGTTCGAAGGTGTACTTACCATAGGCAAAGCCTGTGTATCCCCACCTGGAAGTAATCAGAGTATTAAGAATTAATAAGAATATATAAAGATAAGATAACAATGCTAAACTGCTGTTTCAAAAGTCTTTCTAAACTGAAGAACTTAATCTCAGATGCAATTGGAATTGGGCTTAACCCCTTCCTTACTGGGCACATATACCCCCTTCCTGCCCAGGTGAAATTTCAGCTTTCAGCACTGTCACGCTTTGAATGACAATTGCGCGGTCGTGCGACGTGGCTCCCAAACAAAATTGACGTCCTTTTTTTCGCACAAATAGAGCTTTCTTTTGGTGGTATTTGATCACCTCGGCGGTTTTTATTTTTTGCGCTATAAACAAAAATAGAGCGACAATTTTGAAAAAAAAGCAATATTTTTTGATTTTTGCTATAATAAATATCCCAATTTTTTTTTTTTTATATATTTTTTTCCTCAGTTTAGGCCGATACGTATTCTTCTACATATTTTTGGCAAAAAAAAATCGCAATCAGCGTTTATTGATTGGTTTGCGCAAAAGTTATAGCGTTTACAAAATGGGGGATAGTTTTATGGCATTTTTATATATATTTTTTTTTATTAGTAATGGCGGCGATCAGTGATTTTTTTTGTGACTGCGACATTATGGCGGACACATCGGACACTTTTGACACTAATTTGGGACCATTCACATTTATACAGCGAACAGTGCTATAAATATGCACTGATTACTGTATAAATGTGACTGGCAGGGAAGGGGTTAACACTAGGGGGTGAGGAAGGGGTTAAATGTGTTCCCTGGGAGTGATTGTTACTGTGGGGGGAGGGGACTGACTGGGGGAGGTGACCGATCTGTGTCCCTATGTACAAGGGACACAGCATCGGTCTCCTCTCCCTGACAGGACATGGATCTCTGTGTTTACACACACAGATCCATGTCCTTGTCTCTGTAACCGCCGATCGGGGGTGCCTGGCGGACATCGCGGCCGCCAGGCACGCGCATCGGCATTGCAGTGAAGCGCCGGGCACGTGCGTGCACCGCCGGCGGCGCTCGCGCGCCCCCCAGTGGCCAAATAGCGGAGGCCGTATAATAACGGCCTCCCGGCATTTGACAACCACCTTGCGGCCGTATATTCTCGTACGGCGGGCGCGAGGTGGTTAATCTCTCAGTTTAGGTCTACTTTTATCAGTAAGCATTAGGGATGAGCTTCGTGTTCGAGTCGAACATACGTTCGACTCGAACATCGGCTCTTCGATCGTTCGACGAAGATCGAACGATTTGGCCCGTTCGCGCCAAATTCGAGTGACGCGAACGGCCCACAATGCACTACGCCATCGCAGTGTCATCCAGGCGCTGTGATTGGCCAAGCATGCACTGTGACCCCGCATGCTTGGCCAATCACAGCGCCGGCAGCGAGGAGAGCAATGATTGGCCACAGGCAGGATGCCTGTGGCCAATTATTGCTGAGGGGGTTTAGTACACGCCCCACACTATAAAAGGCCACCAGCGCGGCGGCCTTGTGTAGTGTGTTCCGGAGCAGGGAAAGAGAAGCATAGGCAGGGACAGTGTCATTTTTTTTCCTTTACTAATCCTGGATTCCTTGTGTTTAGGGACAAATAAGGATAGGTAGGGAGAGTGTCAGTGTGTTATTCTGTGCTAAACCTTGTTTGTAGGGACAGAGAAGGACAGTGAGGGAAAGTGTCAGTGTGCTATTCTGTTCTAAACCAATCTTGCTGAACCATATTTGAAATCCTTGAGTTTAGGGACAGAGAAGGACAGTGAGGGAAAGTGTCAGTGAGCTATTCTGTTCTAAACCAATCTTGCTGAACCATATTTGAAATCCTTGAGTTTAGGGACAGAGAAGGACACTCGTGGAAACTATCAGTGTGCTATTCTGTGCTAAATCTTGTTTGTAGGGACAGAGAAGGACAGTGAGTGAAACTGACAGTGTGCTATTCTGTTCTAAACCAATCTTGCTGAACCATATTTGAAATCCTTGAGTTTAGGGACAGAGAGGTACAGTGAGGGAAAGTGTCAGTGTGCTATTCTGTTCTAAACCAATCTTGCTGAACCATATTTGAAATCCTTGAGTTTAGGGACAGAGAAGGACACTCCTGGAAACTATCAGTGTGCTATTCTGTGCTAAATCTTGTTTGTAGGGACAGAGAAGGACAGTGAGTGAAACTGACAGTGTGCTATTCTGTTCTAAACCAATCTTGCTGAACCATATTTGAAATCCTTGAGTTTAGGGACAGAGAAGGACACTCGTGGAAACTATCAGTGTGCTATTCTGTGCTAAATCTTGTTTGTAGGGACAGAGAAGGACAGTGAGTGAAACTGACAGTGTGCTATTCTGTTCTAAACCAATCTTGCTGAACCATATTTGAAATCCTTGAGTTTAGGGACAGAGAAGGACACTCGTGGAAACTATCAGTGTGCTATTCTGTGCTAAATCTTGTTTGTAGGGACAGAGAAGGACAGTGAGTGAAACTGACAGTGTGCTATTCTGTTCTAAACCAATCTTGCTGAACCATATTTGAAATCCTTGAGTTTAGGGACAGAGAAGGACACTCGTGGAAACTATCAGTGTGCTATTCTGTGCTAAATCTTGTTTGTAGGGACAGAGAAGGACAGTGAGTGAAACTGACAGTGTGCTATTCTGTTCTAAACCAATCTTGCTGAACCATATTTGAAATCCTTGAGTTTAGGGACAGAGAAGGACACTCGTGGAAACTATCAGTGTGCTATTCTGTGCTAAATCTTGTTTGTAGGGACAGAGAAGGACAGTGAGTGAAACTGACAGTGTGCTATTCTGTTCTAAACCAATCTTGCTGAACCATATTTGAAATCCTTGAGTTTAGGGACAGAGAGGTACAGTGAGGGAAAGTGTCAGTGTGCTATTCTGTTCTAAACCAATCTTGCTGAACCATATTTGAAATCCTTGAGTTTAGGGACAGAGAAGGACACTCGTGGAAACTATCAGTGTGCTATTCTGTGCTAAATCTTGTTTGTAGGGACAGAGAAGGACAGTGAGTGAAACTGACAGTGTGCTATTCTGTTCTAAACCAATCTTGCTGAACCATATTTGAAATCCTTGAGTTTAGGGACAGAGAGGTACAGTGAGGGAAAGTGTCAGTGTGCTATTCTGTTCTAAACCAATCTTGCTGAACCATATTTGAAATCCTTGAGTTTAGGGACAGAGAAGGACACTCGTGGAAACTATCAGTGTGCTATTCTGTGCTAAATCTTGTTTGTAGGGACAGAGAAGGACAGTGAGTGAAACTGACAGTGTGCTATTCTGTTCTAAACCAATCTTGCTGAACCATATTTGAAATCCTTGAGTTTAGGGACAGAGAGGTACAGTGAGGGAAAGTGTCAGTGTGCTATTCTGTTCTAAACCAATCTTGCTGAACCATATTTGAAATCCTTGAGTTTAGGGACAGAGAAGGACACTCGTGGAAACTATCAGTGTGCTATTCTGTGCTAAATCTTGTTTGTAGGGACAGAGAATGACAGTGAGTGAAACTGACAGTGTGCTATTCTGTTCTAAACCAATCTTGCTGAACCATATTTGAAATCCTTGAGTTTAGGGACAGAGAGGTACAGTGAGGGAAAGTGTCAGTGTGCTATTCTGTTCTAAACCAATCTTGCTGAACCATATTTGAAATCCTTGAGTTTAGGGACAGAGAAGGACACTCGTGGAAACTATCAGTGTGCTATTCTGTGCTAAATCTTGTTTGTAGGGACAGAGAAGGACAGTGAGTGAAACTGACAGTGTGCTATTCTGTTCTAAACCAATCTTGCTGAACCATATTTGAAATCCTTGAGTTTAGGGACAGAGAGGTACAGTGAGGGAAAGTGTCAGTGTGCTATTCTGTTCTAAACCAATCTTGCTGAACCATATTTGAAATCCTTGAGTTTAGGGACAGAGAAGGACACTCGTGGAAACTATCAGTGTGCTATTCTGTGCTAAATCTTGTTTGTAGGGACAGAGAAGGACAGTGAGTGAAACTGACAGTGTGCTATTCTGTTCTAAACCAATCCTGCTGAACCATATTTGAAATCCTTGAGTTTAGGGACAGAGAGGTACAGTGAGGGAAAGTGTCAGTGTGCTATTCTGTTCTAAACCAATCTTGCTGAACCATATTTGAAATCCTTGAGTTTAGGGACAGAGAAGGACACTCGTGGAAACTATCAGTGTGCTATTCTGTGCTAAATCTTGTTTGTAGGGACAGAGAAGGACAGTGAGTGAAACTGACAGTGTGCTATTCTGTTCTAAACCAATCTTGCTGAACCATATTTGAAATCCTTGAGTTTAGGGACAGAGAAGGACACTCGTGGAAACTATCAGTGTGCTATTCTGTGCTAAATCTTGTTTGTAGGGACAGAGAAGGACAGTGAGTGAAACTGACAGTGTGCTATTCTGTTCTAAACCAATCTTGCTGAACCATATTTGAAATCCTTGAGTTTAGGGACAGAGAGGTACAGTGAGGGAAAGTGTCAGTGTGCTATTCTGTTCTAAACCAATCTTGCTGAACCATATTTGAAATCCTTGAGTTTAGGGACAGAGAAGGACACTCGTGGAAACTATCAGTGTGCTATTCTGTGCTAAATCTTGTTTGTAGGGACAGAGAAGGACAGTGAGGGAAACTGTCAGTGTGCTATTCTGTGCTAAACCAATCTTGCTGAAGCATATTGCAAATCCTTGTGTTTAGGGACAGAGAAGGATAGGCAGGGGACAGTGTCAGTGTCATTGTTGCTAAGCCTCCTGCACAGTATACACCTGAAGGTAGCCCTTATTGCTGTTTTTCCCATCTCCCTGCAGGCCATCCATTAAAATGTCTGGAAGGCAAACAAGGAGAGGCAGACAGTCAGGAGGCAAAAAAAGAGGGCAAGCAGGCTCTGTGTCTGGGGGGCAACAGTGCTGGTCGTGGACGCGGTGCATTGTCATCAGCACATGGCCATGGGACACGCTTGTCCTTCTTTTCGGCAGCTGGACATGTTGAGCCACATCATGCCGAAGACTTGGTAGAGTGGATGACCAAGCCCACCTCATCCTCCTCATCCTCTCTCACCCAGGCTCAGGGTACTGGCAAAGCAGCTGCCAAAGCGTCCTCTTCTCTGGTATCATTATCTTCATTAGTCAATCCTTCCCTAGACCCACCATGTCCTCCTCCTGAGGAGTCCCCCGAACTGTTTGAGCACAGTGTTGGGTACATGCTCCAGGAGGATGCCCAGCGTTTTGAAGGATCTGATGATGATACCCAGCTAGAGGAAGGCAGTAGCGTGAGAGCAGAGAGAGGGGATGCTCAAGAAGGACACCAATCTGGCAGTCATGCTCCAGCAGCTGCAGCATACTGCCAGATTGGCTCCAGTGATGAGGAGGGAGGGGATGATGAGGTCACTGACTCCACGTGGGTGCCTAATAGGAGAGAGGAGGAGGATGAGGAGGAGGCACATCTCCAACGAGGCAGGATGCCCTTGAGTGGCCAGCGTATGGGCAGCACACCGACGGAATCACACCGCAGAGCTCCGCCTGTGCAGGGCGCTGCCTCTGCCCGTCATTCAAAAAGTTATTTGGTGTGGGCCTTTTTTGAGGCGAGTGCATCAGATCGCACAGCTGCTGTTTGCAACATATGTCTCAAGCGTATATCGCGTGGCCAAAACATCAGCCGCTGGGCACCACATGCTTGATCAGACATATGTTGACCTGCCATGCAGCTCGTTGGCAAGCCTACCTTAAAGACCCACACCAAAGAACAAAGCGGACCTCTCCTTGCACCGCATCAGCTGGGATCTCAAAACCCACTATACCTTCAGTCCTCTCTGAAACCTGCACTGAGAGGAATGAAGGTGTAGAATTAGGTGTGTCACAGCCCAGTACTTGCGGCCACTCTGCTAGCAGTACACCGACGTCCGATTCTAGCAGGCAAATTTCCCTGCCCCAGCTGCTGGACCGTCGAAAGAAGTTCACTCCCAGCCATCCACATGCCCAGCGGTTGAATGCTAGCTTGGCTAAATTGCTAGCGCTTCAACTGCTGCCTTTTCAGTTGGTAGACTCGGCCCCCTTCCGTGAGTTTGTGCAATGTGCGGTTCCTCAGTGGCAGGTTCCCAAACGCCACTTTTTCTCACAGAAGGCGATTCCGGCTCTCTACAGGCATGTGGAAGGCAATGTCTTGGCCTCGCTGGACAGGGCGGTCAGCGGTAAGGTGCATATTACCGCTGACTCATGGTCCAGCAGGCATGGACAGGGACGTTACCTTTCTTTCACGGCCCATTGGGTCACTCTTTTGGCAGCTGGGAAGGATGCAGGACAAGGTGCAGTAGTGTTGGAGGTTGTTCCACCGCCACGCCTCCAAAATGCTACTACTGGTTGTGACACACCTCTCTCCTCCACCCCCTCCTCTTCTTCTTCCTCCATGGCCTCTTCCTGTGGTTTGTCCTCGGAACCAGCGGTGCTCCGTAGGCGTTCAAGGGGCTACGCAAGTACGCAGGCAAAAAGATGCCATGCCGTGCTTGCGCTGGTGTGTTTGGGGGACAGGAGCCACACTGGGGCAGAGGTCCTGTCTGCTCTGCAGGGGCAGGCTGAGAGGTGGTTGACGCCACGCCAGCTTAAGCCAGGAATGGTGGTTTGCGACAATGGCACCAACCTCCTCTCCGCCCTCCGACAGGGACAACTGACCCATGTGCCCTGTATGGCTCACGTCCTTAACCTGGTGGTGCAGCGGTTCTTGGGCAGGTACCCGGGCTTACAGGATGTCCTGAGGCAGGCCAGGAAAGTCTGTGTGCATTTCTGCAGATCTTATAATGCCAGTGCTCGCCTGGCTGAGCTGCAAAAGGAGTTGAACCTGCCCAAGAACCGCCTTATATGTGACATGCCCACCAGGTGGAACTCAACGTTGGCCATGCTGCAGCGGCTGCACACGCAGCAGAGGGCCATCAATGAGTACCTGTGCGACTACGGCACCAGGACAGGGTCAGGGGAGCTCGAGTTTTTTTCACCACGCCAGTGGGGCATGATCAGGGATGCATGCACTGTCCTGGCACCATTTGAGGAGGCCACGAGGATGGTGAGCAGTGACAGTGCATGCATCAGTGACACTGTACCTCTTGTCCACCTGTTGGAGCACACGCTGCGTGGAATAATGGACAGGGCACTTGAGGCAGAACAGAGGCAGGAAGAGGAGGACTTCCTTGCCTCTCAAGGCCCCCTTTACCCAGACAGTGTTCCTTCTGTCCCACCCATCGCACAGGAAGAGGAGGAGGAGGAGGAGGAGGAGGAGGAGGAGGATTGTGTCAGCATGGAGGTGGAGGCTGGCACTCAGCATCATCAGCAGCAGTCTTTTAGGGATGATTTACAGTCCCAAGAAACCAGTGGACTTGTACGTGGCTGGGAGGAGGTGGCTGCGGATCATGTCGTCCTTAGTGACCCAGAGGACTCCGGACTGAATGCCTCAGCTAACCTACACTGCATGGCCTCCCTGATCCTGCAAAGTCTGCGGAAGGATCCTCGTATTCTTCGGATCAAGGAGAGGGACCATTACTGGCTGGCCTCTCTCCTTGATCCACGGTACAAGGGTAAGATTGCGGACCTTATGTTACCGTCGCAGAGGGAGCAGAGGATGAGACAACTCCGGGAGGCCTTGCAGAAAGGTCTGTGCAACGCGTTCCCAGAGACTGGGAGGTTACAAACTCCTGGTCCTGGACAACGAGTTGCTGAGGCTTCGGGCAGTCAAAGAAGGAGCGGTGGGGAAGGTGGCCGTCTGACCGATGCGTTCAGACAATTCTTTAGTCCGCAGCCCCAAAGTATGATCGGTTCCAGCAACCATCGCCAGCGTCTGATATACATGGTGCAGGAATACCTAGGGGCAAGGTCAGACTTGGACACCTTCCCCACCGAAAATCCTCTGGCTTACTGGGTCTTGAGGATGGATCACTGGCCAGAGCTTGCACAGTATGCAATTGAGCTACTGGCCTGTCCTGCATCCAGCGTTCTTTCAGAACGCACATTCAGTGCTGCTGGAGGATTTGTCACGGATCACAGGGTGCGCCTGTCCACCGACTCGGTTGATCGACTGACTTTCATCAAGATGAACCAGTCTTGGATCACCACCAGCTACCACACACCTGATGCTGATATAACAGACTAATTGATTTTAAAATGTCACATCCCTTCAAGACTGATGCTGATGCTGAGTTCCTGTGCTGTTATGTTGACTAGCTATCCTCCTCCTCCTCCTCAATGATCCGATTAATGATGATAGCTTGGAAGATCATTTTGGTTTATGGGTGCCGCCACCAGTGGCTAAGGCCCAATTTTTCAGCCCCTGTTTAACAGGGGCGTGTAATTACAATTTTTGATGCAATACTTTGCAACAGGCCTCATTGCTGTGCTCCAAGTACAGTATCTGTGAGGGGTTGCAGTGTTGTGCCACCAGTGCCTAAGGCCCAATTTTTCAGCCCCTGTTCAACAGGGGTATGCAATTATAATTATTGATCTAATAATTCACAGCAGGGCCCATTGCTGTGCCCACCAAGAGTAACTGTCAGGCCTTACAGTGTTGTGTCAACACCACCACCACCACCACCACCACCACCAAAGGCCCAATTTTTCAGCCCCTGTTCAACAGGGGCATGCAATTATAATTATTGATCTAATAATTCACAGCAGGGCCCATTGCTGCGCCCACCAAGAGTAACTGTCAGGCCTTACAGTGTTGTGTCAACACCACCACCACCACCACCACCAAAGGCCCAATTTTTCAGCCCCTGTTCAACAGGGGCATGCAATTATAATTATTGATCTAATAATTCACAGCAGGGCCCATTGCTGCGCCCACCAAGAGTAACTGTCAGGCCTTACAGTGTTGTGGCACCAGCACCACCATCAAAGGCCCAATTTTTACTACCACTGTTCAACAATTATATGTTATTACAATTCCTGATATAATAGTTGACAGCAGGGCGTTCCAGCACCCACCAAGAGTAACTGTGAGTGCTTACAGTGTTGTGCCAACACCAACACCTAAGGGGCCAATTTCTGCAGAGTATATACGGCAGGTCCCTACTTTCAAACATCCAACTTACAAACGACTACTACTTGCAAACGGAAGAAGACAACAGGAAGTGAGAGGAAATCTACCCCTTGGAAGGAAAATTCTCTCCTGTAAGAATTAATATGGGAGAAAGGTGTCTCCTCTCTACTGATGCTTTATCACCAATCCTTGTTTCAATAAAAACACCACATTTCAAAAACAGTTGTCATTGGGATGCAAAGTGAGGTGAAATGTTCTGAACAGGGGCACAGACAGCAAAACAAATGTTACAGGGGTGATAACCCTTCCCTATGTTTTCCAAAAAGCTTAAAAATAGGTATTTGGGCTGGAGCTACACTTAAACAATGTAGCTGTTCAAAATTACAAACAGATTCTACATAAGAACAAACCTACAGTCCCTGTCTTGTATGCACCGCCTGTATATGGCTGTTCAGAGTATATAGGGCCTTTTTTATTTTGTGTGCGGGGTTCCCCTTAATATCCATACAAGACCCAAAGGGGCTGGTAATGGGCTGGGGTAGGGGGTTGATGGGGTAGCTATGCCATTTTTCTTAAAGATTTTCATCCATATTACCGGGACCAGACATTACATTAAAGCCGCAAGCAGTTTTAAATGGCTTTTTTTTCCTTTAGAAATGTTATTTTGTGCAGGGACAGTTCTAAACACGGGAAACACGTGGCACTTCACAGGCATACTTTAGACACCCCCCAGGTACAATATTTAAAGGAATATTTGACTTTTTTTTTTTCACTTTATGCATCATTAAAATGACTGCTCCCGGAAAACGTCCGTTTTTAAAACTTCTTTTTGCATTGATACATGTCCCCTGGTGCAGAACCCGGGTTCCCAAACTCTGTTTAGGACAATAACATGGATAATAGTCGTTATAATTAGCACTTTAGAATCCGAACGTTCGCATCCATTGTATTTAATAGGGTTCTAATGTTCGTGCGAACTTTCGGTCCGTTCACGGGTTCTGGTGCGAACCGAACCCGGGGGTGTTCGGCTCATCACTAGTAAGCATTAGCAAGAGAGGATGGGGTTATAAGGGCATCCATATAAACTTCATGTAAATGTAACATTTTCCGCAGCATGACTGGTAATGACTCTGAATTGTGCCTTCAATTTAAAAGCAGATACAGTTGTGCTCATAAGTTTACATACCCTGGCAGAATTTATGATTTATTGGTAATTTTTCAGAGAATATGAATGATAACACAAAACATTTCTTTCACTCATGGTTAGTGTTTGGCTGATGCCATTTATTATCAATCATCTGTGTTTACTCTTTTTAAATCATAATGGCAACAGAAACTACCCAAATGACCCTGATCAAAAGTTTACACACCCTGGTGATTTTGGCCTGACAACTTGCACACAAGTTGACACAAAGGGAATGGAATGGCTAATAAAGGTAACCATCCTCACCTGTGATCTGTTTGCTTGTAATTAGTATGTGTGTATAAAAGGTCAATGTGTTTCTGGACTCCTGACAGATTCTTGCATCTTTCATCCAGTGCTGCAGTTACGTTTCTGAATTCAGAGTCATGGGGACAGCAAAAGAATTGTCAAAGGATCTGCGGGAAAAGTCGTTGAACTGTATAAAACAGGAAAGGGATATAAAAAGATATCCAAGTGTAGCGGGGTCTCTAAATTTAGGTGGGGTACACCTGGGTGGAAGTCCAGGTGTGTAAGTATGGGAGTAATGACCATTTGTATTCGTGGAGGATTGGGCGGTGTAATAATCTCCTTGGCCTGTGGGTGGCGGGGTACCCGCAGGCTCAAGGTAGATTCACTGCCATAGTGCTGTCCTTTTTGTCCCTTCTCGGAGATGGTACGGCGAGGGCGGGGAACCTGCCGTGGCGTGATTGGAGGGGATAAAAGGGGTAGACGCCCTGGTCACGAGGTCTTGCTCTTCTGGAGGTTCTTCTTCTCACGCCCAGGCACCTTAGGCCTGGGTGCGGGCCGGGTCCGGATTCTGGTTCAGGTGCCCTAGGCCTGACCGGAATGGAGTTGGAGTCCATCCCAGGCACCTTCAGCCTAGGGTGAGGTACTAAACCAGGAGGCCTGGGGCCCAGTGACTTCGACTGGGTCCCGCGAGGGTGGAGAAGTCCGAGGGTCCCTGACGTGGATGGGGCCCATGTCTGAGGTGAGGAGGCCGGGGAGGTTACCCATTCGGAGAGTCTGGAGCAGCATCAACCCAGTGACGGATGGGCCTCTGGTAACTCTCTTGGAGGGACATCTTCCCCTGACAGGGGTCGCAACGCAGCGAAGGTACTCCTATCTATGTTCTCTTGAGTCGCTGGTAGAGACTCTCAAGTTCTAAGTCCTTTCTAGCTAAGGCTATAGTAACCGCTGGCGAGATCGCAGTGGTTTAGCTGATAATTAGGACAGTGCCTCGACCTGCTCATCCCCTGTATGAAAATGTTATCGAGTCGCAACCAGTTGGCTACTGAAGCACTGTTTATTGTGAGAAATGCAATAAAACAAGAGTTGGACTGTGATCGGTGTGTGGAACTCTGGTTAATGGGAGCAGAGGGAAGTGTTGGCACAGCAGGACTTAATCCTTTACAGAAGCACACAGGCCCGAGGAAATATCTGGTACTGGCCTTCACCTCACCCACAGCTATGGGGAGGACATGGGCCGTAGTGCATCTCACTCTATCGTGTGTGATACCCCTAGACGAAAGAGATGGGGTGAGGTCGCTACACAAGGAATTGAGAATGCCAATCAGCAGTGTTTAAACTCTAATGAAGAAGTGGAAAATGAGGGGTGCTGTTGAAACCAAACCACGGTCAGGTAGACCAACTAAGTTTTCAGCCACAACTGCCAGGAAAATTGTTTGGGACGCAAAGAAAAACCCACAAATAACTTCAGGTGAAATACAGGACTCTCTGAAATCATGTGGTGTGGCTGTTTCAAGATGCACAATAAGGAGGTACTTGAAGAAAGATGGGCTGCATGGTCGAGATGCCAGAAGAAAGACATTACTACGCAAATGCCACAAAGTATCCCGCTTACAATACGCCTAACAGCACAGAGACAAGCCTCAAACCTTCTGGCACAAAGTCATTTGGAGTGATGAGACCAAAATTGAGCACGGAGGTGGATCGCTGATGTTTTAGGGATGTGTGAGCTACAAAGGCACAGGAAATTTGGTCAAAATTGATGGCAAGATTAATGCAGTATGTTATCAAAAAATACTGGAGGAACATTTGCATTCATAAGCCAAGAAGCTGCGCATGGGTCGTACTTGGACATTCCAACATGACATTGATGCAAAACACAATGCCAAGTCGACCTGTCATTGGCTACAGCAGAATAAAGTGAAGGTTCTGAAGTGGCCATCTCAGTCTCATGACCTCAATATCATTGATTCACTCTGGGGAGATCTTAAACGTGCAGTTCATGCAAGACAGTCTAAGAATATATAGGAACTGGAGGCTTTTTGCCAACAGGAATGGGCAGCTTTACCGTCTGAGAAGATAAAGAGCCTCATCCACAAATACCACAAAAGACTTCAAGCTGTCATTGATGTTAAAGCGGGCAATACACGGTATTAAGAACTGGGGTATGTAAACTTTTGATCAGGGTCATTTGGGTAGTTTTTGTTGTGATTATGATTTAAAAATAGTAAACACAGTTGTTTGATAATAAATGGCATCAGCCAAAGACTAACCATGAGTGAAATAAAAGTTTTTGTGTTATCATTCATGTTCTCTGAAAAATGGCAAAAAAATCATAAATTCTGCCAGGGTATGTAAACTTATGAGCACAACTGTATGTTGTTTGTGGAGCACTGGACTATGTCCATGTGGGTATTACACTTTTTGATATGCGGCTCCTAATGATAGTTTTATTAGAGGCGGCTTTTCTATAATCAGATAGGCACAAAAACAGGTCCCCAGGACAACAGCAGCATACTGTATATGGTAGAAGGAGTAGTGCAAAAAAATTTGTGTTAGATTTTTTATATCACAATAGTAAAATTATACCTAACACAGTTCAGGGGTTTCTCCAATCCCTAAACCTGGAAGGTAACTTGAATAGGTAACGATATAATGGGGTGGGTTTGATATGCACCGTTAAGAGCTTTCACTAGTCACTTAAACAGGTTCTGAATACGTGCATTCCAAATCCACTCCAGGATATCTTCCCTTGGTTCAGTTATCATCTAGTTTTAACTTTTATCATCCTGATGAGGATGGGTTAGAGAAGCCCTAAAGCAAATTGGCTACCATTTTACACTATTGTGATAAATACAGTGCCTTGAAAAAGTATTCATACCCCTTGACATTTTCTACATTTTGTAATGTTACAACCAACACTGTAATTGTAATTTATTGGGATTTTATGTGATAGGCCAACACAAAGTGGCACATAATTGTGAAGAGGAAGGAAATGATAAATGTTTTTTCTAAAAAATGTTACAAATAAATATCTTAAACGTGTGGCATTCATTTGTATTCAGCCCCCTTTATTCTGATACCCCTAACTAAAATCTAGTGGATCCAATTGCCTTCAGAAGTCACCTAATTAGTAAATGGAGTCCACCTGTGTGTAATTTAATCTCAATATAAATACAGCTGTTCTGTGAAGCCTATAAAGAAGAAAAATAAAAAATATGGACAGCCACACTCCAAAAACCTTTGACTCATAGCCTATGAGTAAGCACTGATTTGCAGTGTGAAACATGTAAGCAGTTACCCGGCTATGCTGTGATGATTTTTGGTGTAATCTTCCATCCTTTACAATAAAGGCGACCGTCAAAGGTTTTTGGAGTGCGGCTGTCCATATTTTTTATTTTTCTTCTTTATATGCTACGTGCATTGCTGGCACCCACGGTAGTCCTGACATTACAGATTGCTGGAGCGTGTTCACCTGGAGCGGTAAAAATCTCTCTGTTCTGTGAAGCCCTCAGAGGTTTGTTCGAGATGATATCTTTGTGGATGAAACGCGTCGGGTTGAGCCTGCTGTTCCCATTGTGTCATTTTATCAATTAACAAGCGCTTGTTTTACCTCTTCTAAAATGTGAGTGTAAATCTTAATTTTTTTATAAATTTTTGTTATGCGTGTAGCGGGTGTCTACTTTCCCGCCAGTAATTTTGAATTTTTGCGGTGACACCAGTGGTGTATCTCCGGCGGTCCACCGGGTGGCGCTGTCACTTTGGGCCGACGGACGAATCATTGCTGGGTCGAATCCTTTTTGGTCCTACTTCGGCAGCCGTGTGGTGGGGCGGGGAACCCGCTACGCACGCCGGAGAGGGGTATAAAGGGGGCTGGCCATTTTGTCACGGGATTCGTTGTCCCTGGCACCTTTAGCCTGTGGACGGAGTTCGTGTTTTTCGTCCTTTGGGCACTAGGCCTGGAGGACCACCGGAGGTCGCGTTCCATCTCAGGCACCTTTAGCCTGAGATGAGGTACTTGGACGGAGGTCCGGAACTCAGTGCCCAACACTGAGTTCCGCGAGGGAAGGATCCTAGGGTGCTCCGGAGGTAGACGCCTTAATCCGAGGTGGATGTAATGGACCGGGGAGAGCTCCTCATCTGAAGACCCGGTGCAGCATACTGCCGGTGACGGGTGAGCCTCTTGTCGGAGACCGTCCGGAAGGTGAAATTCCCTCGTGCGGAGACCATAGCCCACTCTTTGGAGGAGAGTGGAGGAAAGAACTTGTGTCTGGGCCTATGTATCTACACTTTCACACCTCCTGTTCTGTTTGTAAGCAAGTAAGTCTCTGAATAAAGGAGTGTTGGACTTGCAACGGTGTGAGACTCAGTTTCCTGGCAGACGGTTGGATTCGATGCACAATACAGGCCCGAAGGTAAAGAAATAACTCTGGCCAATACCACTTATACATCTGTGGTGGAAGCCTGGCGTAGCGGACCCACTCCCTTTCCCATCATACCCCTAGACCAGAGACATTGCGAGCGAGAACTTTAAAAGAGGGGATTGGGAGTGTGGGACGAGTGCCCGCTACACGTGGGGGCTCGGGTCCGGGATGTGTGTTGTGCATCACTTGTTAGAAGAGCGTGTCTGCCGGGAAGAGTCAAGTGCATAGGCCGAAGTGCAGCCCTGCTGGAAAGTCGTGGACATGACCTCTGTCATGGATATGCATTAATGTCTGTCTGCCATCTTACCTTCCTCCTCATGTGTTCATCTAGAGACCAGACCTCCTTCACCTGGCTTCCTTTATAATCTCCTTCCAGCCTGACTCCACCCCAGGCCCTATCACTGAACACTATATTAACCTGTGCACTGCAAGCCTGCTTTGCTGATCAACGTGTTTGTTAGGCATTGTGTGTTTGGGTTCCTGCCTGCCGTGTGCTACGTCTGTTTTTCTGTTACGTTATTGGTTTGTCCCCGACTATCCCTGTCTGCTCGTGACTCTTGACCTTCGGCTCGTTCTTCGTTATCCTTGTCTGCTTGTGGCCCCTGACCTTCAGCTTGTTATTCGGTTCTCTCTTCGTGTGCTGCTGCTTCCCCTCTTTTCCCCTTATCCTACGGGGCGTGAGCTAGGAAACTCCAGGGGCCGCGACCTGGTCCCAGCCTGCAGCTAACATCCTCACCACTAGAGGCCCTGGAGAAGACCAGCTGGGTCTTAGACTCCGCGCCCTGGGGAATCTTGGCTCTAGCTTCCGTTTGGATCCCAGTTGTGCTCCTCTGGTCCCGCTTTCCACAACCACCCAGTTCCCTATCCGCAGAAGACAGCCATAGGGTTCACTACCTCGCGGTGCACTCCTGTCCCCCTACGGTGTGCATCTGTCACCTGGCCACAGGTGACCCTGACAGTTTGATCAGCCATGAACCCGGCTGACATCCCGCTTCCCGCGGATGATCCATTGCAGGGCATAGTTCGCAGACTTGAGACCCAGGAATCAAATCAGACTCAGGTGATGCGATTCCTCCAGGATCTGGCTTCTCGATTCGAGCAGCTTCAGGTCTCCTTGGGAACCCCGAATCCGCAACCCCAAGTACAACCTGCGGCTGTACCTATCGCACCAGTCGCAGCCTCACACTCACTAAGATTGCCAGCTCTGTTCCGTTTCTCTGGGGACTCCAAGGCCTGCAGGGGGTTTCTCAGCCAATGCACAATTCATTTTGAGCTTCAGCCTCAAAGCTTCCTGTCTGACCGGGCTAAGGTAGCCTATATCATTTCCCTCCTCTCCGGTGAAGCTTTGGCCTGGGCTGCCCCCCTGTGGGAGAGGAACGATCCGGTGGTTTCCAGTCTGTCCGATTTCTTGAAGCTCTTTCGTAACATCTTCGAAGAGCCGGCTCGGGCTTCTTCAGCGGCTAGTGCGGTCTTACGTCTTCGCCAAGAATCTAGTTCAGTGGGGCAATATGCTCTTCAGTTTCGTATCCACACAGCTGAATTGAGCTGGAATAATGAGGCCCTGGTCGCTACCTTTTTACATGGCATCTCTGACCGAGTGAAAGACGAATTAGCGGGAAGAGCCATTCCCGTCGGTCTGGACGATGTAATTTCATTATGCAACCAGATCGACATTCGTTTTCAAGAGAGGTCCTTAGAAAAAAAACGCCAGCACTCTCTGGGTCCTAGCCAGTCTGAGCTCCCCTCCCTTCATTCCGTGGAGCATCCTCTACCTGCTGAAGAACCTATGCAGCTGGCCCGGACCAGACTAACCCCCGAAGAACGTGCTAGGCGCAGAACTCTGGGCTTGTGCCTCTATTGTGGGGGCAAGGGTCATTTTCGTGACTCCTGCTCGCTTCGTCCGGGAAACGCTCGGGTCTAATATATTTGGAAGGTGGAGTATTGGACCCAGAAACATCACCTTCTCACCTGCTCTTGCCGGTGTTCCTTCATGTAGGCACTTCTCCTCAGTCAACCCTTGCATACCTGGATTCCGGGGCTGCCGGCAATTTTATGGATTGGAGAACTGCTTCTTCTATGAAGCTTACCCTTTCACCTCTCACTACACCATTGGTAGTCTCGGCAATTGATGGCACTGTTCTCCCAGGGGGCCCTATTCGCTTCCAGACGCTACCCATTAGGATGTCGGTAGGGATTCTCCACCAGGAGTGGATATCCTTTCTTATTCTACCCAAGGCCTCTACCCCAGTTGTATTGGGCCTCCCTTGGCTACAGCTCCACTCTCCACATGTGGACTGGGTCTCTGGGCAGATCCTGGCCTGGGGTTCCTCATGTTTCTCGTCGTGTCTTCTCAAGGTGACCCCCAAGGAGAGTCTTCCGGTTGCTGCCACTTCTGTTTCTTCTGATCTTCCTGCTGCATACAGCGATTACCGGGATGTGTTCTGTAAGAAATCAGCTGAGGTGCTTCCTCCCCACAGGTCTTTTGACTGTGCTATTGATCTTGTCCCCGGAGCAACTCTACCCAGGGGTCGTACCTACCCTCTGTCCATCCCAGAGACCCAGGCCATGTCGGAGTATGTCGCAGAGAATCTGGAGAGAGGTTTCATCTGGAAATCCTCATCGCCTGCAGGGGCAGGGTTCTTTTTTGTTGCCAAAAAGGATGGTACCTTAAGACCCTGCATCGATTATCGGGGTTTAAATGCGGTTACTATTAAAAATCGATACCCCTTACCCTTAATATCTGAGCTATTCGATAGGTTGAAGGGGGCCTCCATTTTCACCAAGTTGGATCTCAGAGGCGCGTACAATCTCATTCGAATACGGGAGGGTGACGAATGGAAGACTGCATTCAACACTAGAGATGGGCATTACGAATATCTGGTGATGCCTTTTGGTCTGTGTAATGCTCCAGCCGTGTTTCAAAACTTTGTCAATGAAATCTTCAGAGATCTGCTGTACCAGTTTGTTGTCATCTATCTGGATGACATTCTGATCTTTTCTGAAAATCTGCTCGTCCACAGAAACCATGTCCGCACTGTACTTCAACGTCTTAGAGAGAGCAATCTCTATGCCAAGCTAGAGAAATGTTCCTTTGAATGTTCTGAGGTCCTGTTTTTGGGGTGCTTCGTCTCATGTTCGGGTCTTCGTATGGACCCTGGGAAGGTCTTGGCTATCACCAACTGGCCTCTTCCTGCTAGCCTCAAGGCCACACAGCGCTTTCTTGGCTTCACTAATTATTATAGGCAGTTCATAAGGAATTACTCTTCCATTGCCGCGCCTATTATCGCTTTGACCAAGAAGGGTGTGAATGCCAGAGACTGGCCTCCCGAAGCTGTCTCTGCATTTCACAACCTGAAACAGGCCTTTGTTTCTGGCCCCCTCTTGAGGAGACCAAATCCTGTGAATGCATTTTTTATTGAAGTGGACGCTTCCTCAATGGGGGTGGGAGCTGTGTTTCTTCAAATCTTTGAGAAGAGACGCCAACCATGTGCGTTCTTCTCCAAAAAAATTTCTCAGGCAGAGAGGAATTATGCCATCGGTGATCGGGAACTTCTCGCAATTAAATTGGCGTTAGAGGAGAGGCGTCATCTCTTGGAGGGTTCCCCTCACTCCATAACGATCTTTACCGATCACAAGAATTTACAGTATCTACAGAATGCTAAACGTCTGAATCCTAGACAGGCCAGGTGGAGTCTCTTCTTTGCCCGTTTTAATTTCACGATTACCTACAAACCTGGTTCCTGCAACGGTCGGGCTGATGCGCTCTCTAGGTCATTTGACACTTTGGACGAGGAGTCCGCCCCTGAACCTGAGCCGATCATTCCCACCTCATGCATTGTTGCCCACTCTACCACCCTGAAGTCAAAAATTCCGCCTGGTAAGACCTTTGTCCCCACTGAGCTAAGAGCTAAGATCCTTCGTTGGGGACATGATTCTAAGGTGGCAGGGCATTCTGGATTCCTCCGATCCTTCCTACTCATCAGTCGTCACTACTGGTGGCCTAATCTCCGCTCAGACGTCAAAGACTACGTTAAAGCTTGTCATGTCTGTGCTCAGTCCAAATCCTCCACACAAGCTCCTGCTGGTCTCCTCATGCCCTTGCCCATTCCTAAGGAACCCTGGGCCCATATTGCCATGGATTTTATCACCGATCTCCCACTGTCTGAGAATAATACAGTCATTTGGGTGGTAATCGATCGATTCTCCAAGATGGCTCATTTTGTTCCTCTTCCTGGTCTTCCTTCTGCCCCTGCCTTGGTTCCCATTTTCATTCGGGAAATCCTCCGCCTACATGGGGTCCCTTCTTATATTGTTTCCGACAGGGGAGTCCAATTCACGTCTCGTTTTTGGAGAGCCTTTTGCAAATCCCTCAATATTGTCTTGGATTTTTCTTCTTCTTACCATCCCCAATCCAATGGACAGACTGAGAGGGTTAATCAGGAGTTAGAGGTCTTTCTTCGCACCTTTGTGTCTTCTCACCATGACGATTGGTCCTCTCTACTCCCGTGGGCAGAATTCTCCCATAACAATCATGTGAATACCAGCTCGCAGAAGACACCCTTTTTCACAGTTTATGGAAAACACCCTCAACTTCCTCTTCCCATGATCTGTTCTCCAGACATTCCAGCTTTGGCTTCGGTTCAGGAGTCTCTCAATTCCGTTTGGGGTCACGTTCATGATTCCCTCCGGGCAGCTGCTGAAAAATTCAAAGGCTTTGCCGACCGCCGCAGGCGTAAACCGCCTTCTCTTCAGCCAGGGGACAAAGTCTGGCTCTCTACCAGGATCATCAAGCTCCGAGTTCCTTCTCTGAAGTTTGCTCCACGATTCATCGGTCCATACACGGTAACTGCTAAACTGAATCCGGTTTGTTTCAAACTCCAGATTCCTAAGAGCCTTAAAATCACTAACTCCTTTCATGTTGCTCTTCTAAAGCCTTTAGTCCTCAATAAATTCTCTCGTCCTCTCCCTACCGTGGCGCCTGTCTCTGAGGATAATCAGGAGTACGAGATCAGTCAAATTCTGGACTCCTGACTCTGTAAAGGCGTTCTTCAGTACCTCGTTCATTGGAAAGGGTTTGGTCCTGAGGAGAGGTCTTGGATCACTGCATCTGAGGTCTTTGCACCTCGTCTGTTAAAGGAGTTTCATCTGAAGTTTCCCTCTAAACCTGGGCCCAGGCGGGGAAGGGGGAGGCCTCGTAAGAGGGAGGGTACTGTCATGGATATGCATTAATGTCTGTCTGCCATCTTACCTTCCTCCTCATGTGTTCATCTAGAGACCAGACCTCCTTCACCTGGCTTCCTTTATAATCTCCTCCCAGCCTGACTCCACCCCAGGCCCTATCACTGAACACTATATTAACCTGTGCACTGCAAGCCTGCTTTGCTGATCAACGTGTTTGTTAGGCATTGTGTGTTTGGGTTCCTGCCTGCCGTGTGCTACGTATGTCTCTCTGTTACGTTATTGGCTTGTCCCCGACTATCCCTGTCTGCTCGTGACCCTTGACCTTCGGCTCGTTCTTCGTTATCCTTGTCTGCTTGTGGCCCCTGACCTTCAGCTTGTTATTCGGTTCTCTCTTCGTGTGCTGCTGCTTCCCCTCTTTTCCCCTTATCCTACGGGGCGTGAGCTAGGAAACTCCAGGGGCCGCGACCTGGTCCCAGCCTGCAGCTAACATCCTCACCACTAGAGGCCCTGGAGAAGACCAGCTGGGTCTTAGACTCCGCGCCCTAGGGAATCTTGGCTCTAGCTTCCGTTTGGATCCCGGTTGTGCTCCTCTGGTCCCGCTTTCCACAACCACCCAGTTCCCTATCCGCAGAAGACAGCCATAGGGTTCACTACCTCGCGGTGCACTCCTGTCCCCCTACGGTGTGCATCTGTCACCTGGCCACAGGTGACCCTGACAACCTCAGACGAGGAAAGGCCCGCGCAGGCAGAGTGGTGAAAGGGGGAAAGCCCAGCCGTGTGATGGACTACACGTGGGGGTTTTTAATTGCACTGCGTCATCAGACACAAGCCCCCGCCGCTTAGTTCGTGGGCGTGTCTCAAGCAACCAAGTGGAAAGCCCGCGAACTGGAGCAAAAGGGGAGGAGTCCAATACGTGTGACGGACTACACGTGGGACATTGGCGCGAAAACTCAGCAGTGTACGATGGAACAGCAACAGGTCGCCATGTTTGGACCCGCCTCGTGGATCCCGGTTCACTCGGCAACTACAACCCTGACTGCTGCTGCTCCGATCACGGATACGGAGATACGGCTGAAGCCAAGGGGTCGGTTCGCCCTATACTCCTGCATGGACGTGGAGGCCCTGTGCATGATTTGTCCTGGGTGCTAGGGACTGGTACGTTTGCTGAAGCCCTTTGGATGGTGTGAGGCCTGTGGGGAGTTCATGTTCGAGGTGGATCCGGCGGTGGAGAGGCCGAAAACCATCTACCCAGGCTGGGTTCCAGGCATCGCCACACAGAAGGCAGGAGTCACAGCCGTGAGAGTCGCCCCTGCGCACACTGCAACGACCGCGGAAGAGGTCGTGAAGCACCAACGGGAGAAATCCGAGGATGCTGACTCGGTCACCACTGTCTCACAGCGTCCGCCACCGAAGAAGAGAACCAGCGTGGTAGCCCCGACCAGCGGTGGTGGTGGACCGTCTCGCGCGCTTACGCCAGGCCCGGATGGATCCGTAGACGAGAGTTCCGGACATCCCAGGAAAGGCCAAGGTAAGCCGGCTGAGAAGACTTGGTGTGAGGGAGGATGTGTCAGGAAGGCATGGCCTAGCAAGTCTCGGGAGTGTGGGTGTTCTGTTTCCACACAGGGCTACATACCCGCGGAGGAGTGTGACACTTCTGACCTGGAGTCTCTCTCTGATATGGGAGATGATGTCCAAATAGACGATTTGTTTGCCGAGAAGGGCTGGGACAAGGCACCGCTTGCTGCATTCCGGGGGTTTCGGAATTTGCCTATGTCTATGGGAGAGAGCACACCAAGGGTGGAGGCATCAGCGCCTGAAGGAGAATCTTTCCCTGAACTTGTTCCTGTATCACCGGTGTCACACGCATCTGACACTGGGGCAAAGAAACTTTTATTGAGGCCTCCAATGCCTAGATTAGAGGTGGTCAAGGCACCGCACCACCCAGATGCGGTCGTTCTGCCCGGGGAAGGGGACAGATTAACCATGCCTCCTTTGGCGAGATTACAGAGACTGGTCAAAAAGTTGCTGCAGAATATGGATGGGAGTACCCCTACTTGCCGAAGGACCTGCTGTATGAGGTGGAGGTATGCAGGGAGCGTTGGTACAATGATTTTGTTTGGACCCACCTCAAAGTCCCGCACGCTTGCAGATACTTAGCGTGTTCTCCAAAGGCTTCACAGCGCTTTAAAGACTGCAAGGCAGACTGAATGGTGGGAAGACACATCCACGCAGATAGAGTAGTGATCGAACGCAAGGAAGGCGAAGATGTGGAATATCATCTAGAGACTGTAGATCAGCACCTAAAGCCACTAACTCTGCCGCACCCACGTTTCTACCTTTAGGAGAAAGAGACTCCGTTTGTGTTATGTCACTGAACTTTCTGGGGCAATTGTGTTTTTGTGTGCCCGAAAGAAAAGAGAAAGGAACTGTTCCTGGTCATATTTTCCCGCCAAGAGATCATAGACTCTGGGGTAGTTAGCTTTAGGGAAGGAAAGAGAAGAGTTTCCATGGGTGCAGTTACCGTGATGCTGTCACCAGGTGGCAGTGTTGCGCAACGTTACAACCACTTTTCACGCACCCACTCTTTGGAGAAAGAGGGATTTCTTTTAGGAGAAATTTCTTTTACTCTCACACACGAATACATGTGTCAGGATTTACATGTTGGTTTCTTTTGTGTTTTTTTCCCTCTGCAGGAGAACATCCCAGCAAGATTTTAGACTCTGGGGAGGTCTTTAGTCAGGATGGGGAGGGAAAAAGTAAATGTTAATATGCAACCTTGAAATGTTTGATTATGTCTTTGGCTCCTCTTTTCCTTTTATTACAGGGGCTCAGACACAACTTTGCAATAAGATAGTGTTTCCAAAAGTTTTTGTGTTTTTCAAAATGTTAACGGTTTCTGGACTGAATCATGTCAGCCGTTGGGGACCAGTGTCAAAAGACAGAGGGGAGTGTGTAGCGGGTGTCTACTTTCCCGCCAGTAATTTTGAATTTTTGTGGTGACACCAGTGGTGTATCTCCGGCGGTCCACCGGGTGGCGCTGTCACTTTGGGCCGACGGACGAATCATTGCTGGGTCGAATCCTTTTTGGTCCTACTTCGGCAGCCGTGTGGTGGGGCGGGGAACCCGCTACGCACGCCGGAGAGGGGTATAAAGGGGGCCGGCCATTTTGTCACGGGGTTCGTTGTCCCTGGCACCTTTAGCCTGTGGACGGAGTTCGTGTTTTTCGTCCTTTGGGCACTAGGCCTGGAGGACCACCGGAGGTCGCGTTCCATCTCAGGCACCTTTAGCCTGAGATGAGGTACTTGGATGGAGGTCCGGAACTCAGTGCCCAACGCTGAGTTCCGCGAGGGAAGGATCCTAGGGTGCTCCGGAGGTGGACGCCTTAATCCGAGGTGGACGTAATGGACCGGAAAGAGCTCCTCATCTGAAGACCCGGTGCAGCATACTGCCGGTGACGGGTGAGCCTCTTGTCGGAGACTGTCCGGAAGGTGAATTTTCCTCGTGCGGAGACCATAGCCCACTCTTTGGAGGAGAGTGGAGGAAAGAACTTGTGTCTGGGCCTATGTATCTACACTTTCACACCTTCTGTTCTGTTTGTAAGCAAGTAAGTCTCTGAATAAAGGAGTGTTGGACTTGCAACGGTGTGAGACTCAGTTTCCTGGCAGACGGTTGGATTCGATGCACAATACAGGCCCGAAGGTAAAGAAATAACTCTGGCCAATACCACTTATACATCTGTGGTGGAAGCCTGGCGTAGCGGACCCACTCCCTTCCCCATCATACCCCTAGACCAGAGACATTGCGAGCGAGAACTTTAAAAGAGGGGATTGGGAGTGTGGGACGAGTGCCCGCTACACGCGGGGGCTCGGGTCCGGGATGTGTGTTGTGCATCACTTGTTAGAAGAGCGTGTCTGCCGGGAAGAGTCAAGTGCATAGGCCGAAGTGCAGCCCTGCTCGAAAGTCGTGGACATGACCTCAGACGAGGAAAGGCCCGCGCAGGCAGAGTGGTGAAAGGGGGAAAGCCCAACCATGCATTTTTTATTCCTTTTTGGCCCTATATGTTTGAATCCACATGACGTTTTATATATCTTGGAGCTTCCTTTCTTGTTGACCGGTGGTCCTTGTGAGAAGATTATTTTATCCAATTATATCAACGCCTATATCCATCCGGGCCCTACTATCTTTGGTGAAGTCTGTTTGATTCATAGGGCGTATGTCCTACTGAATCCACGCTTTCCGGTAAGCCTCAGTGTTATTGGTGGCGGTGCTCCATCGCCCCTTTTCATGCACGTTCAGCGGTGGCTTGATAATTACCATTTGGGGCATCAGAGACATATATATATATTGTGGACATTTTCATTTCATCAAACACTCTTAGTGGACTTTTTCTCACTTAGTGGACTTTTTCTTTATTCATTTTTTCTATTATTGCTTTTGAGTTTATAATAAGTTGTTCACTGTATTTTATGTGTATGTTAAACATTGGCTTAATCACCTGACATCACTGCATTGTATATGTATGGCATACATTGGTTTAATCACCTGATATCACTGCATTTTATATGTATGGTATACATTGGTTTAATCACCTGATATCATTATTTCAATACTGCACATGTACTGTATACAGTTAGTTTGATAACTTCACAATTATTCTAACTTTGATATATTTAGATGTGTATCAGGTCATCTATGCACTTTAGATCACCCATTTAAATTTAAAATTGTCACTAGCGCTGCACCATTACTTTCCAACAAACAGCTACTGTACATAAAGGCCAATGAACACACCAGACAGGTCAGGCATAAAGTTGTGGAGAAGTTTAAAGCAGGGTTAGGTTATAAAAAAATATCCCAAGCTCTGCACATCTCATGGAGCACTGCTCAATCCATCATCCGAAAATGGAAAGAGTATGGCACAACTGCAAACCTACTAAGACATGGCCATCCACCAAAACTATAAAAAGACAGTATTCAGCGCTGAAAAGTAAAACCAAAGAAAATAAATAAACCCAAAAATATTGCAGCCAGCACTTTAGGGTAATTCATGAAAAATCCCTTAAACAGAACAAATAACTAAAAGAGTTCAGCGCAAAAAATTATTCAATAAAAGTCCATATAGGAACAGAAGTCCATAGGTATTAGTTCATAAACAAGCACAGAGTCCATATAGGGTGAGTGGTTAAAATTAACACAGCATGCGATGTGGATCACAGAAAATTGACCATAGAAAAGATCCCTCCACCGCACACAGAGTGGCCTCTCACCTCTATAATTCGACCTTCAAGAGGTCACAGGGCATAAAACAGTAGATGACATCAATCGGCTTCTAACCCCCAAACGCCAGTATCAGCTTGACATGGATAGTAGTCACTTCCAAAACACTTGCTCCACCACGATCGTAGCAGCGTCCGGACTCTCACTACCGAGGTGTACATGCTGTTGTGTTCGCACTCGCATGGAGTGCTTCGGAATGTGAGTATTTTAACTTTGATTACAAGCAAATAAACAGTTTATGTCAGAGAGCACTAGGAGTTTTCCCCTTCTTTATTTGCATAAACCGGATCATGGTGGAGCAAGTGTTTTGGAAGTGACTACTATCCATGCCAAGCTGATACTGGCGTTTGGGTGTTAGAAGCCGATTGATGTCATCTACTGTTTTATGCCCTGTGACCTCTTGAAGGTCGAATTATAGAGGTGAGAGGCCACTCTGTGTGCAGTGGAGGGATCTTTTCTATGGTCAATTTTCTGTGATCCACATCGCATGCTGTGTTAATTTTCACCACTCACCCTATATGGACTCTGTGCTTGTTTATGAACTAATACCTATGAACTTCTGTTCCTATATGGACTTTTATTGATTATTTTTTTGCGCTGCACTCTTTTAGTTATTTATTCATCCACCAAAACTGACAGGCCGGGCAAAGAGAGCATTAATCAGAGAAGCAGCCAAGAGGCCCATGATAACTCTGGAGGAGCTGCAGAGATCCACAGCTCCGGTGGGAGAATCTGTCCACAGGACAACTATTAGGCAAACCTGGCCTTTTATGGAAGAGTGGCAGGAAGAAAGCCATTGTTGAAAGAAAGTCATAAGAAGTCCCGTTTGCAGTTTGCGAGAAGCCATGTGGGGGACACAGCAAACATGTGGAAGAAGGTGCTCTGGTCAGATGAGACCAAAATTGAACTTTTTGGCCTAAAAGCAAAACGCTATGTGTGGTGGAAAACACTGCACACCAGCCTGAACACACCATCCCCACTGTGAAACATGGTGGTGACAGCATCATGTTGTGGGGATTCTTTTCTTCAGCAGGGACAGGGAAGCTGATCAGACTTGATGGCAAGATGGATGGAGAGAAATACAGGGCAATCTTTGAAGAAAACCTGTTAGAGTCTACAAAAGATTTGAGACTGGGGTGGAGGTTCACCTGCCAGCGGGACAACGACCCTAAACATACAGCCAGAGCTACAATGGAATGGTTTAGATCAAAGCATATTCATGGGTTAGAATGGCCAGTCAAAGTCCAGACCTAAATCTGATGGAGAATCAGTGGCAAGACTTGAAAATGGCTGTTTACAGACGCTCTCCATCCAATCTGACAGAGCTTGAGCTATTTTGCAAAGAATGGGCAAAAATGTCACTCTCTAGATGTGCAAAGCTGGTAAAGACATACCCAAAAATACTTGTAGCTGTAATTGCAGCAAAATGTGGTTCTACAATGTATTGGCTCAGGGGGGCTGAATACAAAATACACTCCACACTTTTCACATATTTATTTGTAAAAAATTTAGAAAACCATTTATCATTTTCCTCCCACTTCACAATTATGTACCACTTTGCGTTGGTCAATCACATAAAATCCCAATAAAATACATTTACGTTTTTGGTTGTAACATGACAAAATGTGGAAAATTTCAAGAGGTATGAATACTTTTTTTAACACACTGTACAAACTAACTGGACTGTAAAACATACTTTTGGTGCTCTCCTCTTTTTACTATACGTCCTTCCATTTCAATAATCCTACTGCTGTCAACACCTAGCATACTGCTGTCATAACTTTCAGTCACTAGAACCTGAACCAATGATCATGAGATATGCTTTTTAGAGCTTACAGGCAAGAATACGAAGACTAACTGTCCGGGCCCAATGCTTGCATAAACAAGGCAGGCAAAATTTCAGCTCAGACCTGGATGGGTATGGGTTAGAACTTCTTCTGAGTTTGAATTACTACCTATTTCCCCATCAGGAGGTTTACCCTAAATTCCTGCCCCAGTGACATCAGGGTGTGACAGGTGATGGATGTCAAACAGAACAGGAAATTAGGGGAAATCTCAACAGTGACACAGCCAGGAATAGGAGCCCAACAAAATTTCTAAATCTCCTGCACTCGCTCTGCTAAATTATTGTTCTGGCTGGAGTTAATACAGTTTATAGAAACAAAGATGACTCAGCAAAATGCAGCATAAAAAATCAGAGCGCTTACCAGTCCCAGCATCCGTTAGGGTTGGTCAAAATGGTCCTGGCTTGAGGATAGAGGATGATGAAATTATTCAGATCGGCAACTTGGTTGTAACCGGCGTATCTGGCAAACTTATCACCAACTTTCTCTCTGCAATGCAAGGTTGTCAAATAATTGTAAAGATTGTGGAAAAGAGTGTGAAGCTATAGACATGTAGATGCCTTCCTAACTGCGATGGACGGAGAGACATGCCTGTACTCAGATGTGCTTTTACTAGCTGCTATGTGTCTTGGGCCTCCACCAATGAACAAAAGCAGCACACACCCAATCACTTCCTCTCATTAAGGAGATGCATAGCTTGGACCTTGGCATTCGTTTAACCAGTCCAAAAATATACAATACGTACAATATAGTACAACCAAGGTAGCTCCAAAAAACAAATTGTAACCCAATTAATGAGAAAACTAACATAAAATATACATTAAAAAGTAAAACAAACAAACTTGTGAAAAGTAAAAATTACTATTATTATTTTTTTTCTGAATTCTTTTGATATATATTTTTAAACATGGTATATTAGATATTAGTTAAAATATTGCCAAATTGCAAGATACTTTCATTATTACATCGGTAAGGATTACGACATTTACACATTACTCAGCCCAATTAACAATTTTTATTGGCTGCCATGGTATAAAGCAGGGATCTCAAAACTTTGGCCCTCCAGCTGTTGCGAAACTACACATCCCAAAAGTGTCAGTCCACTTTATACTAATATTCTGCTTATGGACAGATGCGGTTGAATTTAATCACTTACTGGCTTTTTTTGTCTTCTAGGAACTCCATTGGTGAGACCCTGGCTCTGCTTCTCCGAGTTGTAATCTTTCTGCTGCAATCTCCATATTGATCCATGAATAAAAAACCCAATAGGAAGAGTATGACCCTGGCAAGTGGGTGTAGCTGAGGACTCAGATGAAAAGACCCCTTACTTACAGATGAACTAAGGTCAGAAGATGGAGCAGTACTTGTCCCCTGGCCTAAACTCAGGAAGTCCTGTCTTCATCTATTGCCTCCCTCTGACATGTTTTGCAAATAAATAGAGCAAGTTTTTCAGGAAAGGTGGGTACAAGAATAAAGCAACATCTAGCCCATGAGCCATAAATTGGACAGCCAAGTCATATACATTATTTTAACATGCAAAAGCAAACAGAAGGATATTTATTACCTGCCCTGGAGACATCCATGGAATGCAATATGAAGCCTGCATCCTAAGATATAATTAAATAAAATGCTTAAAGTTATGTTTTATAACCATAGAGTAGACAGTTCATCAATATGGTGTGTCTACAAAAGCCCCTAACCACTTACTTGTTCCACTTGCACATGCTGAAGGGACGTAGATGTATCCTGCTGAGTCCATGCCATAAGTGATAGCAGGGGCCAGGTTGAAAAATTCTGATTGGTCAAACAGGATCAGCTGTAGATATGAGATATAATACACTTAGAATTTTTTTGTGAAGGGAGAAGGGGCATTCAAAAAAGTAACACATTGACCCTGAAGGTCTCAGCACAAACAGACACTGACACTGGAGTTTTGGCATCAAAGAAAAATAATACCATCACCATAGCTCCCAACTGTCCCTGATTTCAAGGGACTGTCACTGATTTGGAGCAATGTCCCTCTTGCCTCTTTCCTCCTCATTTTGTCCCTCATTTTGGTCTGATCTATATAGTCAGGGCCGGACTTACCATTGGGCTTGACTGGGCTCAAGCCCATGGGCCCCGCCCAATAGGGGGCCCCCCTGCCTTAAAATCGGCCCGCCCAGCCAGCAGTATAAGCCAGATTTTCTCCTGTCCATAAACGTCTATGGGAGAGGAGAAGCTGTGTGTAAATACAGGGGTGTCTGGCTGCACCTGTGTTGGCTCACTGTGGTTATTCAATGTCACAGTGCACAGTTCCCCCCTACACAAATGGGAGAGGAGAGAGGCTGGGTCGGCTCTGCCTTCCCCCTCCCCTTTCTCTCCTCTCTCCCTGTGTGAAGTCCGTGGAGTGAAGGAGCCCTGTGGGTTGGAAATTATGAACAGAGCAGCCATCAGATAAGGTGAACAGGATATCTGAGTGATAAGCCTCCAGGGACCATCCAAGTGTGAGCTCAGTGACTGGACTCTTCTCTCCCTTCCCTCTCCCTCTTTTTTTTAACTCCTTGCTTCAGCAGTAGCTGTTATTACTGCAGCCAAAGTGTTTGGAATTGTGTCATCAGCCTGTAGTAGTACTTGGTCCCTTGTGCTTTTAGGTGGGTTCACACTGGTTTGCTATGTTTTGGCCCATTGCTGGTGTATCCACAGTTTTCCTGCATTTTACCCACAGTCCTATAGATTTCTATTAGGTTGTGTGTTTTTCTGCATTTTCTGAAAGCGCACCAAAATTCCTGCATGCTGCAATCTTTGGCGCACTGTCAGAAAATGCAGCAAAAACCTGCAACCTTATATAAATCAATAGGACTGCAGCTAAAACTGCAGATACACAAGCAGTGCAGCCAAAACTGCAGCACACCAATGTGAGCCCAAAGACTTGAACACACAATACAAAATAGAACTTGGTCTGATCAATACTCCTGGCATTCATTTCACACACGGCCATACCATCCCAGCTCAGGAGGGGTGGGGGCTCCAGGGATTTGTTTGACTTTGCACGTCCCTTCTATCCATCCGGGCAGAGTCCTGGAGGGAGTGGCAGGCTGCTGGTGGCAAGTGGAACATTGTATCCGGTGGCAGGCTGTGGGTGGCAAGTGGAACATTGTATCTGGTGGAAGGCTGTGGGTGGCAAGTGGAACATTGTATCTGGTGGAAGGCTGTGGGTGGCAAGTGGCACACTGTATCTGGTGGCAAGCTGTAGGTGGCAAGTGGCACACTGTATCTGGTGGCAGGCTGTGGGTGGCAAGTTGCACACTGTATCTGGTGGCAGGCTGTGAGTGGCAAGTCACACACTGTATCTGGCGGCAGGCTTCTGGTGGCAAGTGGCACACTGTATCTGGTGACAGGCTGCTGGTGGCAAGTGGCACACTGTATCTGGTGGCAGGCTGCTGGTGGCAAGTGGAACATTGTATCTGGTGGCAGGCTGTGGGTGGCAAGTGGAACATTGTATCTGGTGGCAGGCTGTGGGTGGCAAGTGGAACATTGTATCTGGTGGCAGGCTGTGGGTGGCAAGTGGCACACTGTATCTGGTGGCAGGCTGTGGGTGGCAAGTGGCACACTGTATCTGGTGGCAGGCTGTGGGTGGCAAGTTGCACACTGTATCTGGTGGCAGGCTGTGGGTGGCAAGTCACACACTGTATCTGGTGGCAGGCTGCTGGTGGCAAGTGGCACACTGTATCTGGTGGCAGGCTGTGGGTGGCAAGTCACACACTGTATCTGGTAGCAGGCAATGGTGGCAAGTGACATGCTGCCTCTGGTGGCAAGTGACAAGCTCAGGTACCCACTGATTCTGCGTTATGATAAGTTGAACTATTTCACTATATATTACAATGTAGTAAAATAAATAATGGAATTTGATCACCCTGACACCATTTCAACCATGGTGCCAGGATGATTTTAAGTGCTAACACCAGCCATTTGCCTGTCAAATCACCCCCCCCCCCCGCTGACGATTTCCCCATCAACCCCTAGACTACACACCCCCCCCTTAATTTTTTGTTAAGAGTGGGGTGGTTTTCCCTGAATGGCAGTTTGGAAATGAGGTCACCCTATGTTGCTGCTTGTGAGAGACAGCATAGCAGGTGGTATTGGTAATGTTGCTGCTGCTGAGAGGCTGAATGGCTGGTATTATTGGTGAGAGTATATTTCATTTGTTTTAGCAAAAAATTGTTTGCATTTTTATTTTGTTTCCATAAAAGGGCCCACCAAAATCCTCAGCACCAGGCCCATGATGCTCTTAATCTGGCCCTGACATTAGCCCCTCTAAACCAGCATTTAAATCTTGCCGGAATGCAGTCTGTAAGAACTTCCCCTCTGTCCGGCACAGAGGAGAAGTCTTGCGGTGTTTAGCTCCTTCCACTCTTCCTGATACTCCCCCGTGTGACTAAAGAAGACGTCACAAAAGGGGAGTGAAAGCAGCAAACTGCAAAAAATTAAATAAAACAGCAGCCGCAGACACAGCAACGAATGGTTACGGTGCAATGGCACATGCGCGAGATTACTGACAGGGACACAGTGAGGGCGGAAGCGACGTCATAATTTGAATCACATAACAGCAGTACGAATGGCGCTTGAGATATCCGGAAATACAGAGAACGAAACCGTCCTAAAAAAGGTATTTGCAGGCCTCGTTTTTGGGAGATATATATATATATGTATTGCATTGCGATGAGCTGTTATAACTTAATAATTGAAAAACTGCAAAAATCGGCCGGGGTTTACTTCCTCTTTAATTTTTCATTGAATTGTTCTATTTAAAGTAATATATAGAAGGTAGGGCCCGAAAGTGACTCAAGCCCAGGGGCCCGCACCACCCTAAGTCCTGCCCTGTATATAGTTGTATAAAAAAATTCACTTGTTATCTATCAAAAAGTGTTTCCCAGTGCTAAACCTTTCATCCAAATTCTAAATTGCTGCATTTATAATTTTCTTAGTTCGACCAGCATTCAAATGACCCGATTTCCCCATCCACACATTTGAGGTAGATAAGGGAATCCTCCCACTATGCTATTGTGTTCTAATAGTGGGGAGACTATAGCAAGCAACACTGACATAGAACATACCACTGGTTGCAGCCATTTAAAAAGTTTAATCCCAGAATACAGAGCTTCTGGCTTACATTAGAGGTAGTAAAGAGCCCATATCACCTTGCCTATTCAGAGCAAGGTCAAAAAGGTCAATTTTAAGCCCACCCCTGACTATCTAACACTCACTGTATACATCAGACCTACGATATTCCTCCATCCCTGGCTGCCAAAACAAAATACCAGGTGCTCCTGGGTATGGGGAGCATGTTACTTTCTCCCATGACGCATTGCTCAGGTCTAGCGGCCAAACATAAAGCCCAAGCACTGTCACATAGAGGTGACATCATTGCTCCCGCTAAGGTCTGACACCAGCCAACAACAGGTCTTTTGCAGCGATTGTAGCAAAGGACAAAAGAAAAGCAGAGCACTGTGAAGATAAGTATATATCGTTTAGAGGGTGAGCAAGGTGAAAGGGTCTCTTTAGTCCCATAAGTTATAAGTATACCATATTTTTAACAACGGTCCTAAGAATCTGCAATCCTCCATGTTCTTATAAAATACCTTTATGTAGAACTATGCCACAAACTTTACCTGTCCAGACTGTCCGGCACTACTGCTGGGTTTCTGAAAGGAAGAGAGATGACATCAGTCTAAGGAACAGTTATGGCCCTCAAAATTACTGGAAACAATTCTCAATTCACCTGCAGTCCACCATAGAGGTGATTCAGAGCTTCATAAGCACCATTGTAGTTGCAGTTATTGATATAGTCATTGTTCAATATTCCACAGGCTCCTCCGTAGCTGTCGGTAGGCTGAAGGAAAAAAAAATTCAAAAGTTCCAATTTAAAGTGGTTGTAAACCTTTTACATGAAAAATTAACAAACCATATCCTTCTATAATGTGTCCTCTTTTCAATCCAAAGCACCTAGAGCAGGGGTTGTCAAACTTTCTAATTGGTCTAGTTTACTGTCCTTTGGACTTTAGGGGGGCCGGATCCTGGCCATTGGCAGTAGAGAAGGTCCCGACATCAGTGGGAGGAATTGTGCCCCTGTCAGGGACCTGCCAGAAACAGAAGACAATTCCTGTTTCCCGCTGTACCTGTGCGCCGGCGCGCGGCAGGTGTGCGCGCGCCAATTGCGCGTCCGCGTGCGCGCTAAACGATATGGCGCCATTAGGCCTTTAAAAAGCCAGCAGTGGCAATAGTGCATTGCTGTCTGATCTGCAGCTTTGTAAACCTGAATACCTGCACACCTGCTTACCAGTTACCTGTACCGACCCGGCTTGCTCGACCACCCGATATATCTCCAACCCTGACCTCGGCTCACCTTGACCCTGCTCTGTCTCCTACCTGCCTATCCGCTGCCAGACCTTTGCCTGTATTCCTGACTATGTCTAAGCCTGCTGAAACCATACATCTGACTACCTGCTCTGACCCGGCTTGTCTGACCCTCCTGCTGTCTGCTGTTCGTGTGCACCTAACCAGGCTTGTCTCACCCTGCTCCAGCTTCCGCTGTTCCGGTATCCACCAGCTCCCGGGTCGCTGACCTGCAACCACCTGCTCTGCTGCCTACAGATCCGGCCATCCCTGGAGGATCACCACCCTGCCACGGTGCCAACTACTACACCTACTGCAGGCACTCCTACCTCACTGCGCTCTCGAGGTCACTGTCCTCACTCCAGTGACTCCTGAGCCAGGGCTGTAAGAGAGGTCTCCTCCTACAAAGTTAGGCTCTACGATCAGGTACGTTCTGTACATAACAGCCCCATCATTGGCATAATTGGGCCCTATTGTTGGTATCAATTGGAGTAATTGTGCCCCATCTTTGGTGTCATTGGGAGGAATTGTGCCCCATCACTGGTCTCAGAGGGGGCAAATTATGCCCCATTGTTGGTATCAATGGATGAAACAGTGCCCCAAGGGCTGCATAAAAGCAAGCAGTTTTTATAGCTCTGAAATATTCCATGGTGCTATACAGAGAACACTGAGCCATTCATCTCAGTCTTTGTTCCTAACAAAACAGGGGACATGTCCTATAGATGGGTAATTGGACTGAGAAGCCTGAGAATACAAGGTAATCAGGTGTCACTCACCATCCCGTGTTCAGCAGCCACATTGTATACAGTTTTTATAGATCCAGAGCTGATATACCCTGTGTAGAACTCCTGCAGCTTCTGGGCCACCCCTGTGAGCAACAGAAAATAGAAAATCAGCCCCGGAACACAGTTTACATTATACAGCATCTAATAATTTACAACAAAAAATGCAACCTTTACACCGAATCAACTTCTGTATCAATATGAAATTACATATGATATAAAACATTGTTATTACATACTCAATAAACCAACATAGATAATTATTAGACATGTGCGATTTGTTTTATTACAAATCGAAATTCAGACAAAATTTGCTTGATTTGGAGATTTGGATGTATTGGAATCTCTGAATCACAATAGTAACACATTTCAACTAAACCAAAATAAATGATAACAAAAACAACAAATTTATTTGTCTTCATTTGGATGACATGATGCGATAGTTTGAGACTTGTTAATGTTTAAAGTATCCAAAATAACATAATGACATAACGAATGATCCGAATTGATTCGGATCTATTCGGTTTATTCTAGTGAGCTTGGCGTGAATATTCTAATAAGATTCTATTGTGGTTGAGACCATTTGTTTAATTCGTATGTGCTGCCCAACAAAGTCAGTTGGGAATTGAATTCAAATTAATAACATAATGAATAAATATGTATTATTAGTCTTTGACTCTTGAATAATCAGCCAATTATTTTTGCATTAACATTTTTCATTTTTTTTTTAAATGCACTACATATGAAATGGAAACATATTGCAATATATACAGTAAGGTGTGTAGCGCCCATCCCAATTTATGGGACGCTATATGTGCAAATTTAAGGGTGGTCTGAGCTAATAGTTTGGCTTAGACCTGTTTATATATTAAATTGCTTCTGCTCTGGGTGCGGTGCTGCCTGGCAGTATAGTTCCCTGTTGCCTGTAGATGGCGCTGTCATCTTGGGCTCAGGTTGAACCACAGGGGGTATCGCAGAGCTATTGGGTGTCCTCTCTCGGCAGCCGTGCAGTGGGCGTGGTCTACCCGCTGTGCATGATGGGAGAGGGTACAAAAGGGGCAGACGCCATTAGGCGTGAGGCGATTCCAGGGGGACCCCAAGAAGTTCGGGGTGACCTCTGGTCAAGTGAGCGTATCTCGTGGCCCTCATGGGACGGGATGCGTGTGATTGGTCTTGGCCACCTTTAGCCCGAGGCTCTACTGTGTATAGTAGGCCCAGCTCTCCTATCGAGGGCCTACGCTTCGGAGAGGGATCCCAGGCTGCCCAGTTGAAGGGGGCCCATCTTTAGGGAAGGAGTTCCAGGAGAAGATCAGTCTCGGCGGAGATAGCGACGGTACTGCTATCTCGGGGAGAGGCCTGGAGGCTTACCTAAAGGGGGATCCATCATCTCTGACATCCGTGCTCCACTCTGGCTGCTAGGACTGCTCTCATAGGGACTATCCGGGTGAGCAATATCCACTCAGGCTTGAGTGGCAACGAAAGTGTTCTCTAAGCGTTGCGTGCCTGAACCTTCCCCTACTTGTCGTTTCTACTCTCTCTCTTCCAAGTTTTACCTCAAGAAAAGAATAAAAACTTGCTGCTTAGGTTTTACACCTGTGTGGACATTGTTTTCATTACAAAGGGACTTCCGCCTAGACAACGGAGACCAGGGATCCACTCTGGAGAGGTAACTCGCCGCAAGGCCCAAAAATCTAACACCGCTCGCCTCTCCATATCTGGAGTTGGACAACGGGCAAGTAGCAGGTGTGCCTTACTGCAGACAAAATGGATGGAGCAGAAGGGTCTGTGTGCTACAGGAATAAAAGTGAAATAAGATAATTCCTACTTATTATTATTAACACGTTAAAAATAATTTAGCCAATCTTCTGAAATAACAAAAGAATAACAGAACACCCAAAAACATGAATTGATTTGAAACAACGAATATATACTCTCCTAAAATAATGAATCGTTAAGAAAATGAATCATTCTAACATAACGATTATGACAAAACTAAATTATTTACTTAATGAATGAAACCGAAACAAAGAAAAATTAATTTTCCCATTGTGTACACCTCTAATAATCATGTGACTTAAAAATAAATGTATGTCTCAAAAATAGGATTTTTATAACAGCTTACCTGTAAAATCCTTTTCTTGGAGTACATCACGGGACACAGAGCGACATAGTCATTACTAATGGGTTATATAGATACCGTCAGGTGCTGGCACTGGCAACTTCCAAAACCGGAAGTACCCTCCCCTATATAAGCCCCTCCCATCCGGGAGCACCTCAGTTTTGTAGCAAAGCAATAAGTGTCCCTAAAGAGGGGCGGGAGCTCTGTGTCCCGTGATGTACTCCAAGAAAAGGATTTTACAGGTAAGCTGTTATAAAAATCCTATTTTCTTTCTCGTACATCACGGGACACAGAGCGACATAGTCATTACTAATGGGATGTCCTAAAGCAATGCCAAATGAGGGGGGGGATACACCATATATAAGCTGAGCGCTATCAGACATGAGGATCTTTTGCGGCCTGCAACACACTGCGCCCAAAGGCGACATCCTCCTGACTTCTAACGTCCACCTGGTAGGACCTAGTAAACGTGTGTACCGAAGACCATGTTGCGGCCTTACAGATTTGAGCCAGGGAGGCCTGGTGATGCACTGCCCATGAAGTTCCAACTGCTCTCGTGGAGTGCGCTCTAACTTTGAACGGAGGTGGTCTCCTTCTCAAGCCATAAGCTTGCATAATGACCTGTCGAATCCACTTGGCTAAAGTAGACTTTGACGCTGCCTGACCCTTTCTGGGGCCTTCCGGCAGAATAAACAAAGTATCCGTTCTGCGAATCTGAGCAGTGGCTTTTAGATAAGCTTTAACTGCTCTTACTACATCCAAAGAATGCAATAACTTTTCCTCTACCGAAGTAGGTTTGGGGAAAAAAGAAGGAAGAACCACATCTTGGTTCAAATGAAACCTCGATACCACCTTAGGAAGAAAGGCTGGATGAGGACGTAACACTACTCTGTCCTTATGGATAACCAGATATGGCTCCTTACAGGACATAGCTGCTAATTCCGACACTCTTTTAGCCAAACAAATGGCTACTAGAAAAATCAATTTCCTGGTGAGAAGCACCAAGGAAATATGCTGTAATGGTTCAAATGGTTGTTTCTGTAGAACTGACAGAACCAAGTTTAGATCCCATGGACATATGGGAATATTAACCGGAGGACTAATACGCATCACTCCTTGTATAAAGGCTTTGACTAGTGAATGCGAAGCCAAGGGCCTTTGAAAAAATATTGACAAGGCCGAAATCTGACCCTTGATAGTACTCAAGGCAAGCTTCCTATCTACAGCCCATTGTAGGAAGTCCAGAATCCTACCTATTACGTATTTACGTGGATGCCATTTTCTGGCCTCACACCAGGCGATGTACGCCTTCCAGATTCTATAGTAGATCTGCCTGGATACCGGTTTCCTGGCATTGATCATGGTAGACACCACAGCATTAGAGAGCCCTCTCTTTTTTAGAATGTGGGCTTCAATAGCCAGGCCGTCAAACCTAGGGCTGGTAAGGAAGGGTGGTATATCGGTCCCTGCGAAAGCAGGTCCGGACGATGTGGGAGGGTCCAAGGACTCCCCACAGACATTTTTACAATCTCCGCGTACCATGCTCTTCGGGGCCACGCTGGAGCCACCAGAATCACTGGTTTCTTTTCTACCCTGATTCTGCGGAGTAATCGAGGTAACAATTGTGGCGGTGGGAATGCATATATCAGCTTGAACTGATCCCAAGGGAACACTAGGGCATCCGAGCCGCAAGCTAGGGGATCCCTTGTCCAAGAGACAAACCTGTCCACTTTTGTGTTGAATCTGGATGCTAGCAGATCTACATCCGGTGTTCCCCACCGCTGACATATTGTCCGGAAAACCTCGGGATGAAGGGACCATTCCCCTGGGCATAATTGTTGGCGACTTAGAAAGTCCGCCTTCCAATTCTCCACTCCTGGAATGAATACCGCAGATATGGCTGGGACATATTTTTCTGCCCATCTCAGGATGTAATTTACTTCCCTTTGGGCTGCACGACTCCTGGTGCCCCCCTGATGATTGATATATGCCACTGCTGTGGCATTGTCTGATTGAATTCTGACAGGGGACCCTTGGAGTTTGGATGTCCATGCTACTAGGGCATACCGGGCTGCTCGTATCTCTAAGAGATTGATGGGCAGGGCCTTTTCTGCATCCGACCATCTGCCCTGGAGAGACTATTGCTCCAGTACTGCTCCCCAGCCTATAAGGCTGGCATCTGTAGTGACCACCTTCCAAGAAATCGGACTGAAGGATTTCCTTTTTTCCAGATTCTGGGGAACCAACCACCAACGGAGGCTCTTGCGAACGGAAGGGGACAAGGACATTGTAAGTCTAGGGCCTGAACTTTTTTGTTCCAGGCTGACAGTATGGCCCCTTGCAAATTCCTTGAATGGAATTGACCGTAGGGTACTGCTTCGAATGATGCCACCATTTTTCCCAGCAGCCTCATATACAGGCGTATGGACGGCTGTCTTTTTTGTACCCACTAAGTGGATCAAATCTTTCAAAGACAACACCTTTCCTCGAGGCAAGAATATTTTTCTCTGGCCTGAATCCAACCTTAGCCCCAAGTATTCCAGACTTTTGACTGGTTTTTAGGGCTGACTTGTCTCGGTTGATAATCCAACCGTGAGATTCCAGATACTTGATCGTTTTGTGAACGACCACGTCTAGTTTTTTCACTGAGTGGTCTATCAGCAACAAGTCATCCAGATATGCCATTATCATTACACCTTGTGTTCTTAGATTGGCCAATAAAGGGCCAGAATTTTTGTAAACACTCGTGGTGCTGTGGCCAAACCGAAGGGTAAGGCTCTGAACTGAAAATGGCGCCCTTCTACTGCAAAGCGTAGAAATTTTTGGTGGACTGGAAAGATGGGAATGTGCAAATAAGCATCTTTGATGTCGATCGTGGCTAACCAATCCTCCCCTTGTAGGGCAGTGGCCACCGATCGGATCGACTCCATCGGAAAGTCCTGATATACAGGAATTTGTATAGCCCTTTTAGAATTAATATGGGCCTCCCGTCCGTGTTTGCTTCGGGACTGTAAAGAGGTTTGAGTAAAACCCGAACCCTCATTCTTCCAGGGGAACCTCCATAATTACTCCTTGGAGCAATAGTTGTTCTAGTGCCAACAGGAGGGACTCTCTCTTCCGGGGATCCCTTGGCACGTTTGACCTCAAAAATGGGAAGGAGGAGAGTCTTTTAACTCCAAACTGTATCCCAAACCTACTGCGGAGAGCACCTATCTGTCTTGATCGTGTCCCGCCAGGTCTCTTGCGAACAACTGGAGTCCTCCCCCCACCCGACTGAGTGGGGGCTTCAATGAATTTAACTTTGGGGGAGGTTTTGTACCTCCCCTGACCCAGGGTTTCTCATTACCCTGCTACTGTCCCTGTTTTTTACCCCCGGGATTTGACCGAGGAGGCCGTCGGAACTGTTACACAGCCGATGCCCCAGGGACTGGAGAAGCAGGCCTCTTAAAGAGGGACCTCTAACTCTGCTTTTAACCGGCAAGAGCGTATTTTTACCGCTGGAAATTTTCTGGATATATTTGTCCAGGTTTTCCCTGAATAAGCGTTCACCATGAAATGGGACGCTAACCAGCCATTCTTTACAGGGAGCTTCAGCAGACCAGTTTTTGAGCCATAGGAGCCTACGCATATGTACTATAGACAGCGTAAGGCGGGAGGCCTGATGGACTGAATCTTCTATGGCGTCAACCGCAAAGCCTAAGGCTCTAGGTAGATCAGCTAGGGCAAAGCCTGCTGATCTGTCAAGTCCCTCAAGACCTGTTTCAACTGATCCTTCACTGCTTAGCAGACCCCAATAGCTGCTACTGCTGGTTGTATCACCAAGCAGATTTTCATAAGGACTCCAATCTTTTATCTATTGGGTTCTTGAACATTTGGACATTATCCACTGGACATGTCAGTGATTTATACATACAAGAGATGGCTGCGTCCACTGTAGGGACCTTCCATTTTTTTTTTTTTTTTTTTGATGAACTTATCCTCCATGGGATAGACCACCGGAAATCTCTTGGGGGAATAAATATTTTCTCAGGACGTTCCCAATCCTGGTAAATGAGCCCTTTCAGTAAAGGGTGAAGTGGAAAAGAACAAACAGTCTGGGGGCTTCTAGCGACCCCAACGAGGATACAGTAGTGGTTGATGGTTCCGCAAGGTGCATTTTTAAATGCTGATCGGACCATGTTAGTCAGAGACTGAACCCATAATCTTTCAGCTTAAGATGCTGAGAAAAGGTTCCCCCACTGTTGATTCCTCTATAACAGAATCAACCTCATCCTGATCCCCTTCAGGCAGGTCGATCCCTGTATGGGACTGTTGCTCTGCTAACAGGCACTCTGAAGGAGGAGACGGAGATCGGGCGTGCTTTCCCTGACAGGGAGGCAGCGATAAATGTTGACAATCTCTCTCTAATCCTCCCAGAGCTGAGGAAAAAACCTCCTCTGTTACATACACAGGAGCAGGTGAACTGAGGACAGCCACAGTACCAAGTACCCTGCGGGGTCTCTACGGTCACTTACCTCTGAACTTCAGGGGAGACTGGTGCAGCAGGAGTATGCCCAAGATCCTCCGAGCCCGATGAGACCCCCTTCGCTTCCTGGAAGATTCAGTTCCGGAGCTTCTGGACGGCATATTCCTAAGCCTAAAGCTGAGGTATTCCAGCCGTAATACACCACTTTTACTGAGAATAGTCTAGCACAATTGCTGCTATATCACAGTTGGTGTCTACTAATGTGCCTTTCTAGGGGATGCCTGTATCAACCGCTTGCTGTATGCCTTTAAATGTTGCCAGCTCTGTCTCTGTACTTCATAGCCAGCTCACTACAATATTGTGGTTTTTTTAAACTGCTGGGACGCCCGCACATGCGCAGAAGTGCTGCGGCGCGCACAGAGCGTCATCCCCCAGGCTCCGCCCCCTTTCCCGGCTCACCTCTATATATAGAGGCGCGTGCACGCGCACGCGCGCGGGCACGTGCGCCTTCGGCGCTAATTTCAAATATGGTAACAAGGGACAGGAGCCAGGGCCCCTCTTTGCCGCAGGCCGGGGGATGGACGAGCACTGCAACATGGCAGAGGAAGCAGTTTCCTATAAGAGAACTCACCATCTGCCTGGACTTTGCTCTGCTGAGAAGAAGCTAGTCCACATGACAAGAAAACATTCCACAGCGGCCTCTAGTGGACAAACACAGGTACCGCAGTCTAATATATTAAATATATATAAAAAAAATTTTTTTTTTTTTTCTTGACCACCATTAAAAATTATTACATTTTTTTAGTAGTTACAGGCATGCACAGAATTTTGCGGGAATACCATTAGGTAACAGACAGAAAGACAAATTAGGCTTGGGGGTCCCCCAATAGAACCAAGTTCCTGGGGGCCCCCACTTACCTGTTCCCCGCCGCAGGACTTTGTTTGGTCCACAAAAGCCCAAACTTCACCTATCACGGCAGGCATTGTAATCAAACCTTCAGGGACCGGGTTCCCAAGGATTCCACTCCCCTGGACCTGTATAGCACCCTGCACAGAAAACATCTTGGTCGTGGGTATGACCAGAGCTCTGGATCCCAGGGTCCAGCTCTCCTAAGAGAAGCATTACAGGCAAAACCTTGCTCTTCTCTGCAAGGCCCGGGTACCGACCGTTTAGCTATGAAGCTTTTTTGGTCGGATCCGGAATAGCTTACTGAGGCCCAAAAGAACCTGTACGCAAGCTCAGTGAAAAACACATGTTTCTTCTTGGCCAACACCTTAGACACTGGCAAAAAACTGAGGTGCTCCCGGATGGGAGGGGCTTATATAGGGGAGGGTACTTCCGGTTTTGGAAGTTGCCAGTGCCAGCACCTGACGGTATCTATATAACCCATTAGTAATGACTATGTCGCTCTGTGTCCCGTGATGTACGAGAAAGAAATAGACACGTGGTGCTCCAAAAGTGCCAAACCACCAGTTGTGCAAGCTCCTTACCAGGCAAAAATAATCTCTATATACAGTAATAAAAAGATCAACCAAACTTGAAACATAAGAAGGCAGCGTCAGTCATTCAACTCCAAACCCGGCCCTTTGGACCAATCCAGCAGCACAGCCCTCAAATTTTCCACTCATCTACTCACACTTTGCGAGTGGAAAACGAGGGCTGGCAAGCGTGGGTTGCCTCGGAGGGGGGGGGGGGGCGAGCACCACCGGTAGGTGGGGTTGGATGGAAGCCGTTTTCCCAGCGATCACCCCTGGGGGAGGAGAGCACGGAGGAAGAAGATTGCTGGCCGAATCACAGAGCGGGGATTGCCTGCTGTAACAGCTTGCATTAGAATTGCCATCCGCTTGATGTCACACACAGCCCCGCCTTCTGACTCGACGCCTGTGACAGACAGAATGCAGGTCCAATGCTGGGATGTGTTCTGTCTGTCACAGGCGTTGAGTCAGGAGGCGGGCTGTGTGTGACGTCAAGTGGATGGCAATTCTAATGTAAGCTGTTACAGCGGGCTATCCACGCTCTGTGATCCGGTCGGCAATTCTCTTCCTCCACGCTCTCTTCCCCCGTGATGATCCGGCCGCCCTCTCTCTTCTTCTGCACAGATCATGCTGCAATCATGGACATAGGTGAGGCTGCAATGGTGGGCACATGTGAGGCTGCAATGGTGGGTACAGGTGAGGCTGCAATGGTGGGCACACGACACACTGCAATGACGGGCACAGGTCACGCTGCAATGATAGGCACAGGTGAGGCTGCAATGGTGGGCACAGGTGAGGCTGCAATGATGTGCACAGGTCACGCTGCAATGTTGGGCACAGCTCACGCTGCATTGGTGGGCACAGGTCACGCTGCAATGATGGGCACAGGTGAGGCTGTATTGGTGGGCACAGGTCACACTGCAATGATGGGCACAGGTCACGCTGCATTGATAGGCACAGGTTAGGCTGCATTGATGGACACTAGTGAGGCTGCACTGATAACGTTGTTGTTAATATTTATTTTTGTAACTTAATTCTGTATAAAGCAAGTGTAATTTCATGAGATAATTTATGAGGGTGTGTTTAGGGGCGGAATTAGGAGCGGTGCAGGGTAGGGATTGGGTGGGGCAACTGGTGGCGGGTAACCCTTAAGGCCTGGCTAGTAGCTCAAGACTTGAAATTTTGAGCCCTACAGTAGCATACACAACTTTTCTCAGTAGTCAAATGTATAGAGTAATATTGGTAAAACTCCATATTTTATTTATGTAAAAAGATACTAACAAACATCTAAGAGGTAAGGCATATAACGCTGCACCGTTGTACACCGGCAGGTGAGATGACATCAAAGCCCCGACCTGCGATTATAGCCTGCAATCGGATGTCGCCAGGGGACTTTTTTATTTGGGTTATTGTTCACTTAATTTTTATGTCACATGATTATTATTAATGTTGGTTTATTGAGTATATATTAGCAATATGTTTATATCAAATTTTAATTCATATCTTCGCAGAAGTGTAATATTGATTTGATGTAAAGATTGGGCACCTATTGGTTATTTAAAGCGGAGTTCCACCCAAAAATTGAATTTCCGCTTTTCGGAACCCTCCCCCCCTCCGGTGTCACATTTGGCACCTTTCAGGGGGGAGGGGGTGCAGATACCTGTACAATACAGGTATTTGCACCCACTTCCGGGGAGAGACTCCCACGGCAGTCACTCCACTTAACGCCCCCCCCCCTCGCTGCCTTCTGGGAAACACACTGGTCCCAGGGGACAGCGAGGACCACTGGGAATGCGCCGCGCTACTCGCGCATGCGCAGTAGGGAACCGGACAGTGAAGCCGCAGGGCTTCACTTCCTGATTTCTTCACCAAGGATGGCGGCGGGGGCAGCCGAGAGACGAGCAATTGCTCGTCTTTTGCTGCCGACATCGTGGGCACTCTGAACAGGTAAGTGTCCATTTATTAAAAGTCAGCAGCTGCAGTATTTGTAGCTGTTGGCTTTTAATATTTATTTTTTCGCGGGACCTCCGCCTTAAGTGGAGGTAAACTCCACTTTTGAACTTACAGGTAAGCCTATAATAAGACGTGAACTGTTTAGGAGACATTCACAAGCAGCGCTGCCGGTAAAGTCACATGCGCTCTGAAGGGATGGAATACCGTCCTGGACATTCATACAGCTGGAGTCCACAAACCCGTAAGGAAGACACGGTGAAGATGGCAGTGTCGGGGATCGGTGACAGCACTGGACAGGAGGGATCTGTTTTACAGGTTAGTCTATCATAATGTGCTAGTATGTGGTGCATACTAGCACATTATGATTTAACTCTGCGGGGGGGGCCCACTTAAGTTTTATTTTAGCGGCGGTTTACTACAGCTTTAATTTTATTTGATTATTTATTTTTTTAAAGCAGAACCTCCCATTTAAAGAGAAGCTCCAAGCCCCCAACCCCCCCCCTCCCCTCCAAAGAAAGCTACAAATATCGTAGCTGCTGACTTTTAATATTAGGACACTTATCTGTCCAGGGATCCACTGATGTCCTCGTCCAAGCCGATTATTCAATCGGCTATAAGGTGCTGGAGACGCCATCCTGACTAGGGGAAACCACCAGTGAAGCCATGCCCCTTACGGTCAGTTTCTTATTGTGCATGGGCAAAGCTTTGTGAATGGGTCGCAGTCTTCTGGGACCTGTGAAATGTCCAAGAGGGCTGCGGGGGAAGGAGGAGGGGAGCAAACTGAGCCGGAAGTGGGAGTGGCTACCCTTTTTGAGTGGAGCTCCGCTTTAACTCTAATTTTAAAAGATTTTAGTAGCTGCAAGGAAAACCCACCATGCATGATACATAATGGATGTTGGGAAGAACTTTCAGTAAAAATTAATACAGAATCTTTCTAATGTACAGGTCCTTCTCAAAAAATTAGCATATTGTGATAAAGTTCATTATTTTCTGTAATGTACTGATAAACATTAGACTTTCATATATTTTAGATTCATTACACACAACTGAAGTAGTTCAAGCCTTTTCTTGTTTTAATATTGATGATTTTGGCATACAGCTCATGAAAACCCAAAAATCCTATCTCAAAAAATTAGCATATTTCATCCGACCAATAAAAGAAAAGTGTTTTTAATACAAAAAAAGTCAACCTTTAAATAATTATGTTCAGTTATGCACTCAATACTTGGTCGGGAATCCTTTTGCAGAAATGACTGCTTCAATGCGGCGTGGCATGGAGGCAACCAGCCTGTGGCACTGCTGAGGTGTTATGGAGGCCCAGGATGCTTCGATAGCGGCCTTAAGCTCATCCAGAGTGTTGGGTCTTGCGTCTCTCAACTTTCTCTTCCCAATATCCCACAGATTCTCTATGGGGTTCAGGTCAGGAGAGTTGGCAGGCCAATTGAGCACAGTAATACCATGGTCAGTAAACCATTTACCAGTGGTTTTGGCACTGTGAGCAGGTGCCAGGTCGTGCTGAAAAATGAAATCTTCATCTCCATAAAGCTTTTCAGCAGATGGAAGCATGAAGTGCTCCAAAATCTCCTGATAGCTAGCTGCATTGACCCTGCCCTTGATAAAACACAGTGGACCAACACCAGCAGCTGACATGGCACCCCAGACCATCACTGACTGTGGGTACTTGACACTGGACTTCAGGCATTTTGGCATTTCCCTCTCCCCAGTCTTCCTCCAGACTCTGGCACCTTGATTTCCGAATGACATGCAAAATTTGCTTTCATCCGAAAAAAGTACTTTGGACCACTGAGCAACAGTCCAGTGCTGCTTCTCTGTAGCCCAGGTCAGGCGCTTCTGCCGCTGTTTCTGGTTCAAAAGTGGCTTGACCTGGGGAATGCGGCACCTGTAGCCCATTTCCTGCACACGCCTGTTCACGGTGGCTCTGGATGTTTCTACTCCAGACTCAGTCCACTGCTTCCGCAGGTCCTCCAAGGTCTGGAATCGGTCCTTCTCCACAATCTTCTTCAGGGTCCGGTCACCTCTTCTCGTTGTGCAGCGTTTTCTGCCACACTTTTTCCTTCCCACAGACTTCCCACTGAGGTGCCTTGATACAGAACTCTGGGAACAGCCTATTCGTTCAGAAATTTCTTTCTGTGTCTTACCCTCTTGCTTGAGGGTGTCAATGATGGCCTTCTGGACAGCAGTCAGGTCGGCAGTCTTACCCATGATTGCGGTTTTGAGTAATGAACCAGGCTGGGAGTTTTTAAAAGCCTCAGGAATCTTTTGCAGGTGTTTAGAGTTAATTAGTTGATTCAGATGATTAGGTTAATAGCTCGTTTAGAGAACCTTTTCATGATATGCTAATTTTTTGAGATAGGAATTTTGGGTTGTCATGAGCTGTATGCCAAAATCATCAATATTAAAACAAGAAAAGGCTTGAACTACTTCAGTTGTGTGTAATGAATCTAAAATATATGAAAGTCTAATGTTTATCAGTACATTACAGAAAATAATGAACTTTATCACAATATGCTAATTTTTTGAGAAGGACCTGTATATGTTTGACCTTAACGGCTAGGTTCACCTTTATGAGTGCTGCAACATTAAACACGGGAATGTGGCTACCAGCATAGGAACTTTGGTGGCTCCGTTAGTGCTATGAGGGTGAAGAGCTGTCATATAACAGATGAGGCACCTTTAGGGCCCACTATGCAACACCCACCTTTTGTAAGAAATTTCTTAACTGCTAAAAGCACAATTGTACAGAATACAACATATGAGCCTATGACACCAAAATAAATAAAATAAAATAAAAGAACATAAATAATAAAATCACCTTGTGAGAGGACACTATCTTTTGTTCCAGAAAAGATGAAGACACGTCCACGGCCCAGGTTAGACAAGGGGTCAATGAATCCTGTGTTTGCAGCGGTTTGTGTATACGTCCTTATTGCAACCAGACTGATGGCAGAAGGGATTTTCATACATGTGGTGGTGGCTGTTAATGCGTTTCCCAACGCACAATAATAGGGACCTATAAGTACATAGAACAGAAAAACCTGTGACTTCTCTACCATCTCTCCTCTCCTGAAATACTCTGCACTGCTGGGGAACTCTTCTCCTTCCTCTAATTCTCTCTCCTCTACTGAAATACTCTGCATTGCCGAAAGACTCTGCTCATTCCTCTAACTCTCCTGAAATACTCTGCACTGCTGGAGTACTCGGCTTCTTCCTCTAACTCTCCTCTCCTGAAATACACTGCACTGCTGGAGGACTCTTCTCCTTCCTCTAAATCGCATCTCCTGAAATACTCTGCACTGCTGTAGGACTCTGCTTCTTCCTCTAACTCTCCTCTTCTGAAATACTCTGCACTGCTGGAGAACTCTGCTCCTTTCTCTGTCTAGCTCTCCTCTCCAGAAATACTCTGCACTGCTGGGTGTCTTTTTTCCTTCCTCTGTCAACTCTATTTTCCTGAAATACTCTGCACTGTTGGAGGACTTTCTTCCTTCCACTAATCTGATCTGTTCTTTTGCTTCAAATATGTTACATATGGGCATACCATGAAGACCAACCAGTCTCTCTCCAGCTGTTTTCTCTATAGTTATACTTACCTCCTGCAAAGATGGCGGCTCCTGTGACCTTTCCTGAGTGTGCAACGTGAAACTGATTGGCCATGTAGGCCCCGGAGGACAATCCAGAAACTGTCACAGTGCTTTCCAAATTGTAGCTGCCTATAAAAAAAAAGGTAGCATAATCAGCAACACATATGTAGCGGCCTCACCCCCCGTTCCCTTTTAGTAAATAAAATGGCTTGCTTGTCTAGGGGTATGCGAGAAGAGGATGAGGTTCACTAGGGCCCATGTCCTCTAAGGTGTAGAGGTGAAGGCCAACACTAGTTTACCTCCGAGTCCTGTGTTCTGGATGGAGCCTCTGGCCCTCCTGCAGAGGGCAAGTTTGACTGTCAGTAATAGAGCCCCACACCATAATAAGTCCAACACTCCTTTATTCTTCTTCACATATGAACAGTATCAGTTGAACTTTAAACAAACAAACAGGGTGTGGATACGAGTAGGCCCAGGCACAATGAACTCTCCTATTCCCTCTTTGGCGAATAGGCTTGGCGCACAGTCGCTGCCACCGACTGTGAGTTTGGTCGCTGCCACTGACCGGGTGAACTGTTGAGGCCCCTGCCACAGGCCTAATAGCAGGTCTCTGCCACCGACCTGAATTGACTAGATGTACCGCTGCCACCGGTCACAGAACATGAATTACCTTCCTTTATGAATAGGCCCTTGTTGGAGAAAGACATCCATCCAAGCGGTCTCCGGAGGTCCACCCGACACTGGCAATATGCTGCACCAGCTTCACGAAGGGTCCTCTCTCCGGTCCCTTACGCTCTGGATTCAGGTGCCCAACACCCGGGGCACCTTAGGACGATCCCTCCCTCGCGGGACCCAGCGGAAGATACTGGGCCCCAGGCCTCCGGCTGAGTACCTCACCCCAGACTGAAGGAGTCTGGGATGGAACACGAACACCTCGTGTACAGGCCAAGGGCGCCTGCACACCGAACACGGACAGCAGTCCTCAGGCTGAAGGTGCCTGGGACTCGGACCTCGTGGCGAAGATGTCCGCCCCCACTATACCCTCTCCCAGCATGCACAACGGGTTCCCCGCCCCGCAGCACAGCTGCCGCAAGAGGTCACAAAGGGTACGGCACTGCAGTAGTGGTTCAACCCCGGCTCAGAGCGACAGCGCCACCTACTGAGCCGCAGGGAACTGTGCCCCACTGATGTCCTCACCCGAACAGAATACATCCCTATTCTTACAATCAGTGCATCTGGGTCATGCTACCACCCAGATGCTTCCCCTAAATAGTACATGCCCGCTACACATACTTTTTCAGCAAACAGTAATAGGCTCGCTTTGATTGGCAGATAGAAATTGACCAGTAGTTTGTTGAGACTCTCCCTGTTCTCGCTGATGCAAAACTGTCCTGCCGCTAGCCAATTTATTTTAAGAGATAAAGGACTGCAGTTGATATAGCATTATAAAACTGGCCAGCAGCTGGACATTTTTGATGAGGGAGAATTGGCCAAAGTGCACTAGAGACAAAAAAATATGAGTAGGTGTTTTAATTCAGGAATAAAGAGACCACGGAAGACATAGCTCCCAACTGTCCCAGATTTCAAGGGACTGTCCCTGATTTAGAGCAATGTCCCTCTTTCCTCCTCATTTGTCCCTCATTTTGGACTGATCTATATAGTTGTATATAAAATGCACTTTTTATCTATCAAAAAGTGTTTTCCAGCACTAAAGTTTTCATCTGATTTCTAAATTGCTGCATTTGTAAATTCCAAAAGCCAATAATAGGATTTTTATAACAGCTTACCTGTAAAATCCTTTTCTTGGAGTACACCACGGGACACAGAGCTAGTCATTACATAATGGGTTAAGGGTCACCAGCGGTGATTGGACACTGGCACAACCAGTGGAAGACAGTTCCCCTCCATATAACCCCTCCCATCAGGGAAGTACCTCAGTTTTGTAGCAAAGCAGTAAGGTTCCCATAAGAAGGGTGGGACCTCTGTGTCCCGTGGTGTACTCCAAGAAAAGGATTTTACAGGTAAGCTGTTATAAAAATCCTATTTTCTTTATCGTACACCACGGGACACAGAGCTAGTCATTACATAATGGGACGTCCCAGAGCAATGCTCATATGAAGGGGGGGAGACACAGATCAAACCGACCGCTTGCGGACCAGAAGCCCTATACTGCTGCCTGCAGCACACTTCGCCCGAAGGCGGAATCCTCATGTCCTTTCACATCTATTTGATAGAATTTGGAAAATGTATGGACTGAGGACCAAGTTGCAGCCTTACAGATCTGAGCCATCGAAGCCTGGTGGTGCACTGCCCATGAAGCACTTATCGCCCTGGTAGAGTGCGCCTTAACAGGAAAAGGAGGAGTCCTGTTCTTTAAACCATAAGCTTGAACAATTACTTGTCTAATCCACCTGGAAATGGTGGATTTTGATACCGCTTGGCCCTTCTTGGGACCATCTGGTAAAATAAACAAAACATCTGTTTTACGTATCTGAGCGGTTGCTTGCAGATACACCCTTACCGCTCTCACTAGATCTAGAGAGTGTAATAATTTTTCCCCCGCCGTCCGCGGGTTTGGAAAAAAGGAAGGCAGAACAATGTCTTGATTCAAGTGAAAAGCCGACACCACCTTAGGCAGAAAAGCCGGATGGGGTCGTAGTACGATCTTGTCCTTGTGACAAATTAGATAAGGCTCTTTACAAGAAAGAGCTACTAGCTCTGATACTCTCCTAGCAGAAGCTATAGCAATCAGAAAGGCCAATTTCCTACTTAATATAATTAAAGGAATATGGCGAATAGGTTCAAAAGGTTGCTTTTGCAACACTGACAATACCAAATTCAAATCCCATGGACACAAGGGAGACCTGACTGGAGGATTTATCCTCAGTACCCCCTGAATGAATGTCCGAACTAGGGAGTGAGATGCCAATGGTCTCTGAAAGAAGACTGATAGAGCCGATATTTGCCCTTTGATGGTGCTAAGGGCTAATTTCATATCCACTCCTAACTGGCAAAAAGCAAGAATCCTACTTATTTCATATTTCAGAGGATTCCAACTTCTGGATTCACACCAGGAAACGTATGCTTTCCAGACTCTATGATAGATGAGTCTGGAGGCTGGCTTTCTAGCATTAATGAGCGTAGAAAGAACCAGGCCAGAGACCCCTCTCTTTTTCAAAATGTGGGTCTCAGCAGCCAGGCCGTCAAATTTAGCCTTTGTAAGGAAGGGTGGAATACTGGACCCTGTGACAACAGGTCGTGTCGAAGTGGAAGCTTCCAGGGCCTTCCTATCGCCATTTTTACGATCTCGGCATACCAAGGCCTCCTGGGCCAGTTTGGGGCCACTAGGATTACTGGTATTCCCTCCTCCTTGATCCTGCGAAGCAGTCTTTGTAGAAGAGGGATCGGAGGGAATGCATAGATCAGTGAGAACTGATTCCATGGAGTTATTAGAGCGTCTGTCCCGTAGGCTAGAGGATCTCTCGTTCTGGACACAAAGTTGTCCAATTTCTTGTTGAACCTGGAAGCTAGCAGGTCTACATCTGGGTTTCCCCATCTCAGACATATGGCCTGAAAGATCTCTGGGTGAAGAGACCACTCTCCTGGTAGCAGCTGCTGACGACTCAGGTAGTCTGCCTGCCAGTTTTCTATCCCTGGAATGAAGATTGCAGAGATGCAAGGTACATGCTCTTCTGCCCATGCCAAGATCCGGTTCACCTCTCTTTGGGCTGCCCGACTGTGGGTGCCTCCTTGGTGATTGATGTAAGCTACTGCCGTAGCATTGTCGGATTGAACCCGAACTGGGTAGCCCTGTAACCTGTATGTCCAGGTTTTGAGGGCTAGATATACCGCCCGGATCTCTAGCACATTGATGGGCAGGATCCCCTGAGTCTTGGCCCAGGTTCCCTGGGTAGAAGCCTCCTCGAATACTGCACCCCAGCCCGATAGGCTGGCATCCGTAGATACCACCTTCCAGGCCACTGGGAGGAAGGACTTTCCCTTCCGTAAATTCCTGGCTTCTAGCCACCAATTGAAGCTGTGGCGTACTTGTGAGGACAGGCGCATGGGTATATCCAGAGCTTGGCTCTTCCTGTTCCAGGAGGCTAAAATATTGCCTTGAAGTAGTCTCGAATGAAACTGGGCGTAAGGGACCGCCTCGAAGGAGGCTACCATCTTTCCCAATAGTCTCATGCAAAGGCGAATAGACGGCCTCTTGTTTGCTTTGACCTTGTGGATCAGGTCTTTCAGAGACTGTATCTTTGGCTCTGGCAGGTATACCCTGTTTTGGGCTGTATCTATGATCATGCCCAGGTACACTATCCTTCTTTGGGCCTGGAGAGAGGATTTTTGTAAGTTTATAATCCATCCTAAATGCTCCAGGTATCCTACTGTAGTGTCTACAGCGTGATCCAATCCCTCCTTTGACTGATCTATTAATAGTAGATCGTCTAGATAGGCTGTTACCGCAATGCCCCGTGTTCTTAGGTTTGCTAACAGAGGAGCTAGCACCTTTGTGAATACTCTGGGCGCGGTGGCTACACCAAATGGCAGGGCCACAAATTGAAAGTGGCGATCTTCTACCGCAAACCTTAGGAATCTTTGGTGAGCGGGGAGGATTGGTATGTGTAGATATGCGTCTTTGATATCTATGGACGCAATGAATTCTCCGCCTTTTAAAGTAGCGACCACGGATCGAATCGTTTCCATTCGAAAATGGCGAACGTTCAGAAACTGGTTTAGATTTTTTAGATCCAGGATGGGTCTGACTTCTCCGTTCGGTTTTGGAATCACAAAGAGGTTTGAGTAAAAACCTGAACCTTGCTCCTTTTGGGGTACCTCTGTAACCACACCTTGAGCTATTAAGTGATTCAAACCTTTGAAGAAGGATCCTCTTTTTTGTGGATCCTTGGAGAGTCTTGAACTTCGGAATTGAGAAGATGGGATCTCTCGAAATTCCAGTCTGTACCCTGAGGATATTGTGGATACCACCCATTTGTCCTGGGTTTCTGTCCGCCAAGTCGCTGAGAACTGACGAAGCCTTCCCCCCACTCGGCCGAGCGGGGGCGCCCCTTCAATGAGAGGTTTTGGGGGCTTGCTTATTAGCTCTTGAACCCCACGGCTTCTTGTTCTTCTGAGCCTGTTTTTTGGCTTTTTTGGGCGGCTGAAAAGGCCGTCGCCACTGGCTGGAGTCAGATTTCCCGGGAGCTGGGGAGAGAGTGTGTTTAAAACAAGGTCTCTTGTTTTTCTTTCTCTCAGGTAAAAGTGTCGTTTTACCACTTGATATCTTTTGGATATATCTTTCTAAATCTTCCCCAAAAAGGCGTTCGCCATGGAACGGGAAACTTGCCAACAACTTTTTGCATGGGGCTTCCGCTGACCAATGCTTAAGCCAAAGTACTCTGCGCATCTGTACCAGCTGGAGTGTAAGGCGTGATGCCTGTATGATAGAATCTCTCATGGCATCCACTGTGAAGCATAAGGCTTTAGGCAAATTCTCCCAATTTTTAGCCTGCTCTGAAGGCAGCTCCTTCAGCCCCTGCTTTACCTGTTGGCTGACGACCTGACACATACCGACTGCTGCTACTGCAGGTTGGATAATTGAGCCGGCCAAAAGGAAGGAGGATTTCAGTAAGGATTCCAACTTCTTCTCAGAAGGATCTTTAAACACTTGTACATTATCCACTGGACATGTCAGGTTTTTATTTACACAAGAAATAGCCGCATCTACCGTAGGCAGGCTCCATTTCTTTAAAAAATTTTCCTCCATAGGATAAAGAATGTTAAACTTTTTTGGAGGTGAAAAACGCTTATCTGGATGTTGCCAGTCTGCGTACAATAGATCCTCTAGTAACGGATGAACCGGGAAGGAGCATGCACCTTGCAGGGATCTTAATGATCCTAGGGAGGAGACAGGTGATTCTGTTACCTCCAAAGAGGGTAACCTAAATGCAGCTCGCACGGCTCCTGCATAGCATTGCACCTGTGACTTTAAAATCTGGGATACCGAAAAAGGCTCATCCGATATCCCTGATCCGTCTGACTCCTCATCCTCCTCCTCCTCAGGTACTTCTGAAGGGAGGTCCAATACTGGAGGAGATCTGCTTCGCTTATTGTCCTTTTTAGAGGATTTAGCGATTAAAGTAGCAATTTTCTCCTCCAGATTATTTAGGGCAGCTGATAAAGTGTCCTCAGTGACATATGCAGGCCCAGGCTTCACTGGGGAAGCCGCCATACCTGACAGAGGTAATGGCTCATCCTGTACAGGTGCTTTTGGCAACACAGGAGAGGAAGGTACCGAGTCAGCACAGCTAGAGCCCCCTGTCTCAGGCGGCGGTGCTCTTTTATCTCTTTTTGTCCGCATTACTTCCCCTGGAAGACTTACTGTTTAGACAAAATACAAGGTACCTAAATGCATATACTACCATGTTCAGTTTAGCAAATACATTAAGTATGCAACTTTTAACACATAACTATGCATAACATGGATGTCTTCTAGGAAGTACCCAATCCAACCACATGGAGTCTTACGTCCCTGTATAGCTGCTGTGTTTCTCTGCCAGGAACAAGAGAACTAACGAGCTTGCTTGCTGCTGCAGTGCTTTTTACACTGACAGTCTTTTAAATTTGGCGCCGTTTCTGTGCCTGCGCGCGCCACGTGCCCGCGCACGCCTCGGCCCCCCCCCCCTCCGATAAAGCGCGCTCCCGCGCGCGCGGCCTTTAGCGCTATGGTGGTGGCCATAGTGAGAGAGGACTCTCATCAGCCCCTGTCCCCACTTACCTGCATCTGCAGGTGTCTGTATCGGCCACCGGAAGGAGGAGCGGGGTGCTCAAGCAAGCTCCGCAGCGGAGGTGACGAGCAGTGTACTTCGCCGAAGCCGACACTGAACAGAGTGAGGTGAGTATATTCAGCTCTTTACTCCCCCCAGTGGTGGAAAAAAAGAAGACATCCACTTTTTGAAAAAGGTCCCAACCTCACCTTATCCACGCCGCAGGTTTTTCTGCTGAAAGTTTTCAGACAGATACCAAACTTCACCCTTCACGGTGGGCTATGTGTGCCAACCTTCAGGGATATGGGTTCCTATTTAAAGGATACCTCTCCCCTGGGCCTTGTACAAGACTCTTACCAGGACTTTATAGCGAAATAGCGAAAGTGCTGGATCTTAGAGCCCAGTCCTCCGAAGAGAGACATTACAGGCGACGCCTCATGGATGAGGCCCGGATCCCATCCAGATTCAGCTCATTTGTAGGCGTCTTGGATGGATCCGAAAGCATAGCTCTTTTACCCCCAGAGGGTCTCTTTGGTAGAGCTTTCCTTTAGCACCTCCTAACGCGTCCAACACCTTTCGACACTGGCGAAAAAACTGGGGTACTTCCCTGATGGGAGGGGTTATATGGAGGGGAACTGTCTTCCATTGGTTGTGCCAGTGTCCAATCACCGCTGGTGACCCTTAACCCATTATGTAATGACTAGCTCTGTGTCCCGTGGTGTACGATAAAGAAATAAAGGAATAGTAGTGGTAAAAAAAAAACACTTGTTGGTTTAACCAATCTTTGTTTGTACAATTCTCCTTTAACCACTTAACGACCATGCACTGTATATATACGTCGGCAGAATGGCTCGTACAGGCACATTCACGTACCTGTACGTCCCCTTTAACTGCCCGACGTGGGGGTCGTGCGCGCGGTGACGGCGGCGCGCTAGCGGCCCCCCTGCCTTCCCCGTGAGTCGGACCGTGGGTCCCGCGGACTCGATCGCTGCGGGGATCCCTGCGATCATCTCACGGAGGTATAGAGCAGGGAGATGCTTGTGTAAACAAGCATTTCCCTGCTCTGCCTAGTAACAATGACACCGATCTCGGCTCCGTGTACACAGAGCCGAGATCGGTGTCATGTGACACATAGCCCGACCGTCCCTCAGTAAGGAAACACAAGCAGGGAACATTAACCCCTACAGCGCCACCTAGTGGTTAACCCCTTCACTGCCAGTGTCATTTTTACAGTAACCAGTGCATTTTTATAGCACTGATCGCTGTAAAAATGACAATGGTCCCAAAAATATGTCAAAAGTGTCCGATGTGTCCGCCATAATGTCGCAGTCACGAAAAAAATCGCTGATCGCCGCCATTACTAGTTAAAAAAAAAAATTATAAAAATGCCATAAAACTATCCCCTATTTTGTAAACGCTATAATTTTTGCGCAAACTAATCAATAATCGCTGATTGCAATTTTTTTTACCAAAAATATGTAGAAGAATACGTATCGGCCTAAACTGAGAAAAAAAAAATTATATATTTTTTGGGGATGTTTATTATAACAAAAAGTTAAAAATATTGCATTTTGTTCAAAATTGTCGCTCTATTTTTGTTTATAGCGCAAAAAATGAAAAACGCAGAGGTGATCAAATACCACCAAAAGAAAGCTCTATTTGTGGGGAAAAAAGAACGTAAATTTAGTTTGGGAGCCACGTCGCACGACCACGCAATTGTCAGTTAAAGCGACGCAGTGCCGAATCGCAAAAAGGGGCCTGGTCTTTATGCTGCGTATTGGTCCGGGGCTTAAGTGGTTAAGGGGCATGACAAGGGGGTCCTATGCCTGCATACTTTTGCTGATAGGTGTCCCTCATTCCCATCTCAAAAAGTTGGGAGGTATGCACAGAAGACATAGCAGTGTAAAATTGTCTGGCAGCAGGATATTTTTAATGAACAAGGCTAGGCCCAAATTTGTTAGGGTCAAAGAGCACAGGCTGGGACTTTACAAGATATAAGATACTGCATAGTGCAGAGTAAAATTGGCCAGCAGCAAGGCCGTTTTAATCAGGGATATGCTAGGGGATGTTATGGGAATAAAGGGTGTGTTTAATGTGGCTGATAAAATATGAGGTGATTTATGTGCACTCTCTTCTTGCAATTGTTTTTTTTTCCTTTCAAATAGTGCAGCAGTGTGTTATGAACAAATGGCAGTTAAGATAGGCCATATCTACAATAAAAACAAAAACACTCACAAAAGAAATAAAAAAAAAAACTGAAAAAAAACCAAATTTTTTTGTTAAATAGAAAAGCTGCTGCAAAAAAATATAACGTTTGCTTTGGACAAGACCACAGCTATAAAGTGACCAATGACCTCAAATCAACCACAAAATAAAAAGAAAGACAAGAAAAGCACTCAATAATTAAAAATAAAAAAGCAGAAAAGGTGTTGATCGCCCCAAAGAGATAGCAATCAGAATTAGAGCACAGTTTCCAAACTGACCCTGGACTTGCCCAATCCAGTTTGTCAGCTTTCCTTACAAGAAGTTCATTAATTGACACTATGGCTGCTCTGCACCTCACCTATTTGGTGAGGGGATGGCTTATCCAAAAGCCCCCTTATTGGCCCTTCTAAGCCTACTGGCCATAGTTCAAAGGCCATGCAGTGCATTATTGTTTTAAAAAAAAAAAATCTGCTTGGTGAATATGCACAAAATGTTGTCAGAACAAGGAATTTCGAACCCGCACAAATCCATGGTAGTGGAGAACCCGAACCTCATCCCAATTTTCAAATGCACTGGCTATTGGTATTAATATAATAAGTACCGTATTTATCGGCGTATAACACGCACAGGTGTATAACACGCACCCTAACTTAAAGAGGGAAGTTTCAGGAAAAAAAATTCCACAGCCCCCTGCGTATAACACGCAGGCACAGTTTACCCTCTATTTTCAGGGTAAAAAAGTGAGTGTTATACGCCAATAAATACAGTAATAACACCAGAGATTGTTGATCCAGGAATGGCCAATTGTCTTAGGAAATACATTTTATAAGGGTTTGTTTTGCCTTCCTCTGGATCAGCTGTGGGGTCTGGGCCTTGAAGACACATTTTTTTTCAATTTATTCATGCCTTTTGCTTGAGTTCAATAGACACATGTCTTTTTTCAAGTATGTCTTTATCATCATCTAAGTATGTCATTATGGAAGTCGCATAAGGAGAAATGCACAGTCCCAGCACTATGGACAATAGGTAGGTCACCCACTGACCTTAGCGTCAAACATCTGCCCTTCTATAAGACAAGGCATAGATATTAACTTCCACAAATTTACTGGGACAGTCCTACTTCTGGGTCCTCTGTCCCAATGATGCCAAGTCCCAGACTGTGTTTCGGGATCATAGCATCACCTCTTCAACAGAAACTCAAAAAAAGAATAATAACTGATGGGACCATGGCCACCAGTGGGCAATTCGAACATATTCAGGGATAGCACCGCCCAGAAAGTGGTTGTGATCTGGGTGAGACTGCCCAGAAGGTGGGTGTGTCAAATGTGGGGCATGAATGGGGATGATAATTTTTATGGATAACTATGACAAAGCTATTTATACAATTTAAGATGGGGAGTTATTCTCTTGTAAGAATCACCCCCCAACCACTGATATGCACCTTCCAGGCACTCCCATCAGAGCACCAGATGCAAACCCTGAGTAAGCTTCATGTCGATTGGTGTCAAATTCAGGGTTAATGACCTCTTCCTTGTCAATTGTCATGCAACAGTGTCTAGGGCTTATGACTGACTGCTCAGACCTAAGCGCTACATCTTAGGATGAGGTCACATGCTCCTCCATAATAGGAAGCCCATTTACTAAATGCTCCAAACAGGGCAGTAGTGCAGTCTGCATGACTGGGTGGGGTTTGGTCTTACAAGAGAACCTGTCACTTATCCCTGAATTGACAGATTATTTTTTTGTGTGTTACAGTGATTAGCTAGCTCATTTGAAATCAATTGGCTGCAGTTAAGCACAAAAATGTGCGCCTGCCAAATACTCAAGAATTAAGCAATCAATTGCTGGAAGGCAAGAAGTTATTCGATCTTACCAAGCCGGGACTGGGCGCTGCAGAGCCCAATGAGGGCAAGGAAAAGGATGTACCCCATCATTTTAGCAGGTTAGCAAGGTGATGGCTGGGATGCGGCGCCTGCTCTCTTTCACTGGCATTTATATATCCTGAGCAGCCGATAATCTGAGAGGCAGGTGACAAAAACACTGTGTAAAGGCCAGCTGCTGAGCAACCTTGGTTGAGTATAAGTAATTATTAACCTTCATAAAAAGGACAACTCCCCCCAAATCTGATATGTTAGTATGGCAAAGTTTCTTTCAAGGTAAATCACATCCAAACTAGAATTTAAAAAAAAACACGGCTGACCAACTTTCATAGCTATTAAATAAGCCAAAGGTTGGTGAATAATTCCCTATGTAATAAAGAGAGCCAGTGTTAATAGAGGGACCCTTCCATTATAGGCCTGCTAGAGAAGGCTAAAACCGCCCAAAGACCTTAAAGTGTCACTAAACCCACATCATAAAAACTATCAATAAATGATGTATTACATGCTGTTCATACTCACTCAATCACTATGAGATTTGTTTTCTGTATTCTGCAAAAATCCTGGTTGATCCTGCTGCTCTCTATCTCCTCCTTCTGTCCATGTCCCTGATTCAGCTAGGGATTTGGCAGCTGTGGTGGCAACTCTGCACATGCTCAGTTTTCAGTGAGTTTCCCTGGTGAGCAGCCCATGTGACAATAACATACATGTGGGTGTAACAACAGTGGTAAATGACAGCCCACTCCCTCCCTCCTCTTCCAAAAAAAATAAATACGTGGGGTCCCTTCAAAATCCATACCAGGCCCTTTGGGTCTGGTATAGATTTTAAGGGGAACTCCACGCTAATTTTTTTTTTTTAATTTAAATGGCGTGGGCCCCCCCCCCCAAATCCATACCAGACCCTTATCCGAGCATGCAGCCTGGCAGGTCAGGAAAGGTAGGGGACGAGCGAGCGCTCCCCCTCCTCAACCATACCAGGCCGCTTGCCATCAAAATGGGCAGGGTGCTTTGGGGTGCACCTTGTTCCCATGTTGATGGGGACAAGGGCCTCTTCCCAACAACCCTGGCCGGTGGTTGTCCAGGTCTGCGGGCGGGGGGCTTTTTGGAATCTGGAAGCCTCCTTTAACAAGGGGGCCCCCAGATCCCCCCTATGTGAATGGGTATTGGGTACATTGTACCCCTACCCATTCACCAAAAAAAGTGTTAAAAAGTAAAAACCAAAACAGATAGTTTTTGATGATTCGACGGACCTGAAAAATAGACAAAAATTTTAAAAGCTCTGCCTCCATGGGAGACCTCTCGGCGACTGCTGTCTTTTAGCTTTGACAGCTGTTATATAGGCAAGGGCGAGGCCACCCGGTGATGTAACCAAGTAACCCCGCTCCTTCTGACATCATGTGACATCAGAGGGGGCGGAGTCATCTGGTTACATCAGCGGGTGGCCCTGGCCCTGCCCTTGCCTATATAAGCTGTCAAAGCGGAGGCAGAGTTTTTTTATTTTTTCTATTTTTCAGGTCCGTCGAGCAGCGTGATTGATTTACATCGCAGGACACTTTTCTTTTTCTTTTTTTTTTAATAAAGGAATTCTCAAAAACTGTCTCTTGTGGTTTTTACTTTTTGACACTTTTTTGGGTGAATGGGTAGGGATACAATGTACACCTACCCATTCACATAGGGGGGGTCAGGATCTGGGGGCCTCCTTGTTAAAGGTGGCTTCCAGATTCCGATAAGCCTCCCGCCCGCAGACCCCGACAACCACTGGTCAGGGTTGTCGGGAACCATGTGGCCTGGTATGGTTTAGGGGGGGCGTTAGCTCGTTCCCCCCCCCCCATCCTGACCTCCAGGCTTCATGCTCGGATAAGAGTGTGTTATGGAATTTGGTGTGGGTTCCCCTTAAAATCCATACCAGACCGGAGGGTCTGGCATGGATTGTTTGGGAACCCCACGCAATTTATTTTTAAATTTTGGTGTGGGGGCCCCGCACTGTTTTTTTTTTTTTTTTTTTTTATAATTTAAATGCATTTCTGAATAAACCATGCTAAAAATACAAAACAAATTCCGAAAACAAATTGGTCCATTGACGCAATATTGGACCAATTAATTTTCAGAATTTGTTTTGTATCTTCGGGATTCCTTTTGTATATTCAGAAATTAGAATAGCTTGGTTGTTAAGGAGTGGGCGACCGCTGGCATCCTTAACAATCGTGACTCATCTGCTGTCAGCAGGATTCCTTGCTGACAGCATTATGTATATAAAACAAATAATAAAAAAAGGGTGGTGGATCCCCACCCAATCCATACCAGGCCCTATGGGTCTGGTATGAATTTTAAGGGGAACACCATGCCAATTTTTTTTTAAAAACATAGTGGGGTCCCCCGCAAAAATCCACACCAGACCCATTCGCGAGCATGCCGGCCGGCTGGCCAGAAAAGGGGGGGGCACTGTCCCTTAGTTTTTCGAAGAACTGTCTGGTGGCAGAGCTTGCAGATGGCAGGAGCCTTTGTCGGTACCAGAGTTTTTTTCTTTCTTTTTTTGGGCGGCGGTTTCGGCATGATTGACGATGGAGCTATATTTTTTTATTTTTTAATAAAGGACTAGTTAAAAACATGTTGTGTTTTTATTTACTTTTTGCACTTTTTTGGTTAATGAGTTAATACTATGTACCCCTACTCATCCACATAGGAGGCTTCCAGATTCCGATAAGCCCCCTGCCCGCAGACCCCACAACCACCGGCCAGGGCTGTGGGGAAGAGTCCCTTGTGCCCATCAACATGGGAAGGGCCCCCCTGCCCCAAAGCACCCCCCATGTTGAGAGCATGTGGCCTGGTATGGTTCATGGGGGGGACGCTTGTTTTAATGTTTCCCTTAAAATCCATACCAGACCTAAAGGGCCTGGTATGAATTAGGGGGGACTCCACACTGGTTTTTCTGCTATTTTTATTGCTGGCATTCTTTTGTTTACATTCATCTGTCAGCAGGAAAGCATGCAGACAGCTGATGAGTCATCAGTTGTTAAGGACATGGCGACTGACTTCCCAGTCCACTTCTGAACAACCAGCTATTCTTCACACAGAATTCGAATCTGGATAATTTTTCGACCGTTCCGAATTGCACGTGTCTAATGTGCACCAACAGTACAACTGGACCCCAACGCTGGCAGCTGAAGGGTTAAGACTAAGGACTGCCCCTTCACAGCTGCTCCACAGAAACCTTTAGTTATCGTCTATGCTAAGAGGTACACTTCAGGGGAAGGGGACATTGTACTATATAGTAGCCATTCTCCCGGAATACTCTGAACTAGTTATAGTATTTTATTTACCTTGCAGTTAATGCTTATTTGCACTGCTTATTGCTGACTTTGCTAATTTATGAGTTAATTCTAGTCTAGCGGTATAGAACTCTATTCTCAGCGGTTTCGGCATGATTGACGATGGAGCTATATTTTTTTATTTTTTAATAAAGGACTAGTTAAAAACATGTTGTGTTTTTATTTACTTTTTGCACTTTTTTGGTTAATGAGTTAATACTATGTACCCCTACTCATCCACATAGGAGGCTTCCAGATTCCGATAAGCCCCCTGCCCGCAGACCCCACAACCACCGGCCAGGGCTGTGGGGAAGAGTCCCTTGTGCCCATCAACATGGGAAGGGCCCCCCTGCCCCAAAGCACCCCCCATGTTGAGAGCATGTGGCCTGGTATGGTTCATGGGGGGGGACGCTTGTTTTAATGTTTCCCTTAAAATCCATACCAGACCTAAAGGGCCTGGTATGAATTAGGGGGGACTCCACACTGGTTTTTCTGCTATTTTTATTGCTGGCATTCTTTTGTTTACATTCATCTGTCAGCAGGAAAGCATGCAGACAGCTGATGAGTCATCAGTTGTTAAGGACATGGCGACTGACTTCCCAGTCCACTTCTGAACAACCAGCTATTCTTCACACAGAATTCGAATCTGGATAATTTTTCGACCGTTCCGAATTGCACGTGTCTAATGTGCACCAACAGTACAACTGGACCCCAACGCTGGCAGCTGAAGGGTTAAGACTAAGGACTGCCCCTTCACAGCTGCTCCACAGAAACCTTTAGTTATCGTCTATGCTAAGAGGTACACTTCAGGGGAAGGGGACATTGTACTATATAGTAGCCATTCTCCCGGAATACTCTGAACTAGTTATAGTATTTTATTTACCTTGCAGTTAATGCTTATTTGCACTGCTTATTGCTGACTTTGCTAATTTATGAGTTAATTCTAGTCTAGCGGTATAGAACTCTATTCTAAGGCCACATACACACTATTAGATTTTCTGCAGATTTTTGTCTTCAGATTTACCAAAACCATGTAGTGCAAGAGCCTGCCTTATTGCATACAAATTGAAACTTTTAGGCCCCTTTCACACTGAGGAGTTTTTCAGGCGTTTTGCGCTAAAAATAGCGCATAAATAACGCATGAAAAACTCCTGCCACAGTATGCTCAATGTGAAAGCCTGAGGGCTTTCACACTGAGGCGATGCGCTGGCGGGAGGAGAAAAAATCTCCTGCAAGCCACATCTTTGGAGCGGTGAAGGAGCGGTGTGTATACCGCTCCTTCACCGCTCCTTCCAATTGAAATGAATGGGACACCACGGTAATACCGCCCGCAAACCGTGGCTGTAGCCGCGGTTTGCGGGTGGTATTAACCCTTTTTCGGCCGCTAGCAGGGGTTAAAACCGCACTGCTAGCGGCCAAATACCTCCGCAATTCCGACGGTATAGCGCATCCACCGCCCCAGTGTGAAACCAGCCTTAAGGTTTGACCTCATATTATATGGTTTTGGTAAATCTGAAGACAAAATTCTGCAAAAAATCTAATAGTGTGTATGTGTGACGGACTGGGGTTTGTATGGTCGCAGGGCAGACACCCCAAAGCAAAGTACATACTCATTTTTTTTTATTTTATTTCTAGCAAAGAAATACCTTCCTGCTATTCTATCAAGAACCAGTAGATGGCAGAGAAGGTACACAAACAGAGTTTATATAAGGCCACCCACCATGTGACTGGAGTCAAACGATTTCCAGCCATAAAACCCAGTGGTCCTGTCTTATGCTGTTGTGTCATTCTTTGCAGGTATGTACTCTAAATCGTTCCTAATCTGCATTAAACTATAATAGAAAGATTCTTAAACATCTGTAGCAGATGCAGGGAAAGTTACAGCAGACTGTATGTTATAGTTTTACTGCTATTAGAAGTTAGAACAGCATGTGTGAGAAAGTGAAAAGTGAAAAGGGCATAAAAACATGAAAATACTGCATTAGTCAGAATAAATGTCTATGAGAAGCACTAAACCGTTCTAAATAAGTATATTGAAACTTGGTTTATACAAGTTCCATAAAGTTAGAAGAGCACATGTTGAAAACTGATATTCTTAAGAAAAACCTATATGTAAAGCTATGCATTGCTTCATGTGCACCATCTAGTGGTTAAAAAAGAGAACTACCAAAATAATGTTTGTATTAACCTCCCTAGCGGTAATCCCGAGCGTGACTCGGGGTTGTTTTTTTATGCTAGGATCGGTAACCCCGAGTCACGCTCGGGGTAGACATTGCAGAGCTCGCAGCGGAGTTTCCCTACCTTCTCCTGGCGATCCAGCGATGATGTCCTCTGCTGTGATCGCCAGCGAGATCTCCGGCGAGTGTCGGCACTTTCGACCCCATCTGACTTCCTAGTTCCGTTCCCTGCGAGCCGCAGCGGCGCATGGGAGCGGAACTGGGCGGCAAATTCAAAAAGGTAAACACATAGTATACATACAGTATACTGTAATCTTACTGATTACAGTACTGTATGTAATAATTACACACCCCCTTTGTCCCTAGTGGTCTGCCCAGTGTCCTGCATGCACTTTTATATAATAAAAATCGTTCTTTCTGCCTGTAAACTGGGGATTGTCCATAGCAACCAAAAAGTGTCCCTTTATGTCAAAAGTGGTTTTAGACCAGCTAGAAAGCAGCGATAATAAATTAGAATCACTCGCAGAATTGAGCGATAGCGATTTGTGGGGAAATTCGTCATCAAACACTAAATCTAATGACAGCGACAATTCTGCAACTGAGCAAATTTCAGTGTTTTTGATTTGATTACATTATTGAATAATTTTTATTATAATTAGATTACTATTTTTTATAATTATTTATAGTTATTTATTATATTATAATTTATAATTTTGTGTTTTATATTTATCATACCCGGGATGTTTACTAGACTCTGGTTTGGTCAGGTTTAAGTAAGTAATTACTAAGAATCGCAGGCCTATAATACATAACACCAAATTTTCATGCAAAATAATTGTACCGCTTTTGGTACATAATTCCAGAAAGAATCATACCGCCAGGGAGGTTAAACCATTATTGCACAGTTAAAGTATACCATAAAAAATCATCATCTATAACACGGAATAACATGAATATATATGTTATTAAAATATAACAATGTTTTTTTGTGTAACTACGGTTTAAAATACTTCAGTTAAAATCTGTATTATATATTGTTAATAGTTATAAACATGTGATTATAAAAATGTAAACGATGTATTGTTATGTAAAAGTCAAATGATTTCCAGCCATAAAACCCAGTGGTCCTGTCTTATGCTGTTGTGTGATTCTTTGCAGTCCACGCCAAGCTGATCACCTTATCTCATCACGTTTACAATTATCGGCTCTCTTAATTCACATTTTGAGGCCGGTAACATTTTGGGGGCTCGTCCGGGATTCGTTGTGTTACCAGTGAGAGGGAAGCGCGAGACAAGTGTGAGCCTACTACAGAGCTACAAGGAGAGTCGTGAGTGTCGTCTGCCTTGTGAGTGCAAGTCTTCAGAGTGCAACAGATATGGCGTCTCCTCATCGTGCGCTGATGTGGGATATCCGGAAACAACTTCATCTGCTTCATGAAGAACAGCTGCATAGCCTCGCTATTACGCTGGAAGATGAAAGAGATGTGGACGTTCCATCAGTGACTGGTACCAATGAAATGGAACTCGTTGAATTTATTGTAGACTACATGAGAAGCGATCAGCTGGAGAAGTTAGAAGATCAAGGCATGTCTTACCTACTCATCATTAGGGATGGGCCCGGTGCTCGATTCGAACCCATGTTCGAATCGAGCATCGGGCGTTCGCTCGCTCGTCGAGCCCAGAACTATTTGGGCCGTTCGCATCACATTCGTGTGATGCGAGCGGCCCCGCAATGCATTGCGGCCGGCGCGGCCGGCGCAGTGCATTGCTGGCTGATGATTGGCCAAGCATGCACTGTGACCCCGCATGCTTGGCCAATCACAGCGCCCGAAACTCGGAGAGCAATAATTGGCTACAGGCAGGACGGCTGTAGCCAATTACAGCTCAGGGGCTTTAGTACACGCCCCACCATTTAAAAGGCCGCCACGCCATCGGCCCCGGTCACATGAGTTCCGGCTTTAGGAGAGATTAGTCTGCTGATTCTGTCTTTGCTTGATACTGAAAGATTTGCTCTTCTTTGCTAAACCATTGGCTATTTCTTTGCTAAACCATTGCTACCTAAGTCATTGATCGTTCATTGCTGCTGATTGCACAGTTAGTGTGTTATTAGCTGCTGCTGGGGATTAGTCTGGTGCGTGCTTACTGTTAGTACAGTATTGCAGTAGTACCAACCGCAGTGCTGTTAGCACAGCATTGCACCCCAACAGCACCCATAGGACTTCTAGTGTGTTAGTGGCAGCAAACAGAGCTCCTATATTTTCTTCTCAGCAGCACCCATAGGACTTCTAGTGTGTTAGTGGCATCACACAGAGCTCCTATATTTTCTTCTCAGCAGCACCCATAGGACTTCTAGTGTGTTAGTGGCAGCAAACAGAGCTCCTATATTTTCTTCTCAGCAGCACCCATAGGACTTCTAGTGTGTTAGTGGCAGCAAACAGAGCTCCTATATTTTCTTCTCAGCAGCACCCATAGGACTTCTAGTGTGTTAGTGGCAGCAAACAGAGCTCCTATATTTTCTTCTCAGCAGCACCCATAGGACTTCTAGTGTGTTAGTGGCATCACACAGAGCTCCTATATTTTCTTCTCAGCAGCACCCATAGGACTTCTAGTGTGTTAGTGGCAGCAAACAGAGCTCCTATATTTTCTTCTTAGCAGCACCCATAGGACTTCTAGTGTGTTAGTGGCAGCAAACAGAGCTCCTATATTTTCTTCTCAGCAGCACCCATAGGACTTCTAGTGTGTTAGTGGCATCACACAGAGCTCCTATATTTTCTTCTCAGCAGCACCCATAGGACTTCTAGTGTGTTAGTGGCAGCAAACAGAGCTCCTATATTTTCTTCTCAGCAGCACCCATAGGACTTCTAGTGTGTTAGTGGCAGCAAACAGAGCTCCTATATTTTCTTCTCAGCAGCACCCATAGGACTTCTAGTGTGTTAGTGGCATCACACAGAGCTCCTATATTTTCTTCTCAGCAGCACCCATAGGACTTCTAGTGTGTTAGTGGCAGCAAACAGAGCTCCTATATTTTCTTCTCAGCAGCACCCATAGGACTTCTAGTGTGTTAGTGGCATCACACAGAGCTCCTATATTTTCTTCTCAGCAGCACCCATAGGACTTCTAGTGTGTTAGTGGCAGCAAACAGAGCTCCTATATTTTCTTCTCAGCAGCACCCATAGGACTTCTAGTGTGTTAGTGGCAGCAAACAGAGCTCCTATATTTTCTTCTCAGCAGCACCCATAGGACTTCTAGTGTGTTAGTGGCAGCAAACAGAGCTCCTATATTTTCTTCTCAGCAGCACCCATAGGACTTCTAGTGTGTTAGTGGCATCACACAGAGCTCCTATATTTTCTTCTCAGCAGCACCCATAGGACTTCTAGTGTGTTAGTGGCAGCAAACAGAGCTCCTATATTTTCTTCTCAGCAGCACCCATAGGACTTCTAGTGTGTTAGTGGCAGCAAACAGAGCTCCTATATTTTCTTCTCAGCAGCACCCATAGGACTTCTAGTGTGTTAGTGGCAGCAAACAGAGCTCCTATATTTTCTTCTCAGCAGCACCCATAGGACTTCTAGTGTGTTAGTGGCATCACACAGAGCTCCTATATTTTCTTCTCAGCAGCACCCATAGGACTTCTAGTGTGTTAGTGGCAGCAAACAGAGCTCCTATATTTTCTTGTCAGCAGCACACATAGTACCTATAGTGTGTTAGTGTCAGCACCCATAGGACCTACAGTGTGTTGTGAGCACACATAGGAGTTCTATTTTTTATACTATATACACTACCGACTACAATGGCTGGAAGACCGCCAAGGAGAGGCAGAGCGTGCCGAGGCAAGAACACAGGGCAGGCAGGCTCTGTTTCTAGAGACAACAGTGCTGGCCGTGGACGTGGTCGTGCATCGTCATCAGCACGTGGCCATGGGACACGCTTGTCTTTGTTTTCGGCAGCTGGACATGTGGAGCCGCATCATGCCGAAGGCTTGGTAGAATGGATGACCAAGCCCTCCTCATCCTCCTCATCCTCTCTCACCCAGGCTCAGGGTACTGGCAGAGCAGCTGCCAACGCGTACTCAATGGCATCATCAGCCACCCCTTCCCTAGACCCACCATGTCCTCCTGAGGAGTCCCCCGAACTGTTTGAGCACAGTGTTGGGTACATGCTCCAGGAGGATGCCCAACGATTCGAAGGCTCGGATGATGATACCCAGCTTGAGGAAGTCAGTAGTGTGCGCGCAGAGAGAGGGGATGCTGAAGGACAGCAATCTGGCAGTAGTGTTCCACCAGCTGCAGCTTACTGCCAGGTTTGCTCTAGTGGTGAAGAGGGAGGGGATGATGAGGTCACTGACTCCACGTGGGTGCCTGAAGGGAGAGAGGAGGAGGAGGAGGAGGATGCAGCGTCACATGTCCAACGAGGCAGGATGCCCCCTGGAGGCCAGCTAGAGGCCAGCACAGCAACTGTACCACACCGCAGAGCTCCGCCTGTGCAGGGCGCTGCCTCTGCACGTTATCACAAAAGTTCTTTGGTGTGGGCCTTTTTTGAGACGAGTGCATCAGATCGCACCACTGCTATTTGCAATATTTGTCTCAAGCGTATCTCGCGTGGCCAAAACATCAGCCGCTTGGGCACCACAAGCATGAGCAGACATATGTCGACCTGCCATGCAGCTCGTTGGCAAGCACACATAAAAGACCCACACCAAAGAACAAAGCGGACCTCTCCTTGCTCCTCATCAGCTGGGATCTCCATCCCCACTATATCTTCAGTCCTCTCTGAAAGCTGCTCTGAGAGGACTGAAGGTGTAGAATTAGGTGTGTCACAACCAAGTACTTGCAGTACACCGACGTCCGATTGTAGCAGGCAAATTTCCCTGCCCCAGCTGCTGGACCGTCGAAAGAAGTATACTCCCAGCCATCCACATGCCCAGCGGTTGAATGCTAGCTTGGCTAAATTGCTAGCACTTCAACTGCTGCCTTTTCAGTTGATAGACTCGGCCCCCTTCCGTGAGTTTGTTCAATGTGCGGTTCCTCAGTGGCAGGTTCCCAAACGCCACTTTTTCTCACGGAAGGCGATTCCGTCTCTCTACTGGCATGTGGAAGGCAATGTCCATGCCTCGCTGGACAGGGCGGTCAGCGGTAAGGTGCATATTACCGCTGACTCATGGTCCAGCAGGCATGGACAGGGACGTTATCTTTCTTTCACGGCCCATTGGGTCACTCTATTGGTAGCTGGGAGGGATGCAGGACAAGGTGCAGTAGTGTTGGAGGTTGTTCCGCCACCACGCCTCCAAAATGCTACTACTGGTTGTGACACACCTCTCTCCTCCACCCCCTCCTCTTCTTCTTCCTCCATGTCCTCTTCGAGTGCTCTGTCCTCGGAACCAGCGGTGCTCCGTAGGCGTACAAGGGGCTACGCGAGTACGCAGGCAAAAAGATGCCATGCCGTGCTTGCGCTGGTGTGTTTGGGGGACAGGAGCCACACTGGGCCAGAGGTTCTGGCAGCTCTGCAGGGGCAGGCCGAGAGGTGGTTGACGCCACGCCAGCTTAAGCCAGGAATGGTCGTTTCTGATAATGGCACCAACCTCCTCTCCGCCCTGCGACAGGGGCAGCTCACCCATGTGCCCTGTATGGCTCACGTCCTCAACCTGGTGGTGCAGCGGTTCTTGGGCAGGTTCCCAGGCTTACAGGATGTCCTGAGGCAGGCCAGGAAAGTCTGTGTGCATTTCCGCCGATCTTATAATGCCAGTGCTCGGCTGACTGAGCTGCAAAAGGAGCTGAACCTGCCCAAGAACCGCCTAATATGTGACATGCCCACCAGGTGGAACTCAACGTTGGCCATGCTGCAGCGACTGCACACGCAGCAGAGGGCCATCAATGAGTACCTTTGCGACTACGGCACCAGGACAGGGTCAGGGGAGCTTGGCTTTTTTTCCCCACGCCAGTGGAGCATGATCAGGGATGCATGCACTGTCCTCTCACCATTTGAGGAGGCCACGAGGATGGTGAGCAGTGACAGTGCATGCATCAGTGACACTGTACCTCTTGTCCACCTGTTGGAGCATACGCTGCGTGGGATAATGGACAGGGCACTTGAGGCAGAACAGAGGCAGGAAGAGGAGGACTTCCTTGTCTCTCAAGGCCCCCTTTATCCAGACAATGTTCCTTCTGTCCCACCCATCACACAGGAAGAGGAGGAGGAGGAGGAGGAGGATTGTGTGAGCATGGAGGTGGAGCCTGGCACTCAGCATCAGCAGCAGCAGTCTTTTAGGGATGATGTACAGTCCCAACAAACCAGTGGACTTGTACGTGGCTGGGAGGAGGTGGCTGGCGATCATGTCATCCTCAGTGACCCAGAAGACTCCGGACCGAATGCCTCAGCTAACCTACGCTGCATGGCCTCCCTGATCCTGCAAAGCCTGCGGAAGGATCCTCGTGTTCTTCGGATCAAGGAGAGTGACCATTACTGGCTGGCCACTCTCCTTGATCCACGGTACAAGGGTAAGGTTGCGGACCTTATCTTGCCGTCGCAGAGGGAGCAGAGGATGAGACATCTCAGGGAGGCCTTGCAGAAAGGTCTGTGCAACGCGTTCCCAGAAACTGGGAGGTTACAAACTCCTGGTCCTGGACGACAAGTTGCTGAGGCTTCGGTCAGTAGCAGAAGGAGCGGTGGGGAAGGTGGACGTCTGACCGATGCGTTCAGACAATTTTTTAGTCCGCAGCCCCAAGGTATGATCGGTTCCAGCAACCATCGCCAGCGTCTGATATACATGGTGCAGGAATACCTAGGGGCAAGGTCAGACTTGGACACCTTTCCCACCGAAAATCCTCTGGCTTACTGGGTCCTGAGGATGGATCACTGGCCAGAGCTTGCACAGTATGCAATTGAGCTACTGGCCTGTCCTGCATCCAGCGTTCTTTCCGAACGCACATTCAGTGCTGCTGGAGGATTTGTCACCGATCATAGGGTGCGCCTGTCCACCGACTCGGTTGATCGACTGACCTTCATAAAAATGAATCAGTCTTGGATCACCACCAGCTACCAGACACCTGAAGCGGATATAACGGAATAATTTATAATGTCACATCCCTTCAAGACTGCCTATGCTGATGCTGAGTGACTGTCCTGTTATGTTCACTGACTATCCTCTTCCTCCTCCTCAATGATCCATGCCACCACACTAGTGCCTAAGGCACAATTTTTCAGCCCCTGTATAACAGGGGCGTGTAATTACAATTTTTTAAAAAGATGCTTCGCAACAGGTGTGACTGCTGTGCTCAGAGTACAGTATCTGTGAGGGGTTGCAGTGTTGTGGCACCAGCACCAATGCCTAAGGCACAATTTTTCAGCCCCTGTTTAACAGGGGCGTGTAATTACAAATCTTGATCTAATAGTTCACAGCAGGGCCCATTCCTGCGCCCACCAAGAGTAACTATGAGGGCCTACAGTCTTGTGGCAACACCGTCCACCACCACCACCACCACCAAAGGCCCAATTTTTCTGCCCTGTTCAACAGGTGCATGCAATTACAAATCTTGATCTAATAACTCACAGCAGGGCCCATTCCTGCACCCACCAAGAGTAACTGTGAGGGCTTACAGTCTTGTGGCAACACCGTCCACCACCACCACCACCACCACCAAAGGCCCAATTTTTCTGCCCGGTTCAACAGGTGCATGCAAGTACAAATCTTGATCTATTAACTCACAGCAGGGCCCATTCCTGTGCCCACCAGTCTTGTGGCTACACCAACATCTAATAGGGCAAATTTCTGCAGAGTATATACGGCAGGCCCCTACTTTCAAACATCCAACTTACAAACGACTCCTACTTGCAAACGGCAAGAGAAAACAGGAAGTGAGAGGAAATCTACCCCTAGGAAGGAAAATTCTATCCTGTTAGATTTAATTTGGGAAAAAGGTATCTCCTCTCTACTGATGCTTTATCACCAATCCTTGTTTCAATTAAAACCCCACTTTTCCAAAAACATTTGTCATTGGGACGGAAAGTGAGGTGACATGTTCTGAACAGATGTGCAAAGACAGCAAATGTTACAGGGGTGATAACCCCTCCCTATGTTCTCCAAAAAGCTTAAAAATTGATTTTTTTGGGATGTAGCTACACTTCATAATGTACCTGTTCAGATTCTACTTAAGAACAAACCTACAGTCCATGTCTTGTTTGCACCACCTATATACTGCTGTTCAGAGTATATAGGGTTGTAGGTATAGGGTTTTATTTTGGGTGCGGGGTCCCCCTTAGTATCCATACAAGACCCAAAGGGGCTGGGGTGGGGGGGGGGGGGTGATGGGGTAGCCATGCCATTTTTCTCAAGGATTTTCAGCCATATGGCGGCCAGGACAAGACATGACATTAAAGCCGCAAGTGGTTTTAAATGGCTTCTTTTTTTCCTTTACAAATGTCATTTTGTGCAAGGACAGTTCTAAACACGGGAAACACATGCCACTTCACAGGCATACTTTAGACACCCCCCAGGTACCATATTTAAAGGAAAATTTCACTTTTTTTTTTTCACTTTATGCATCATTAAAATGACTGCTCCCGAAAAAACTTTAGTTTTTAAAATTTCTTTTTGCATTGATATATGTCCCCTGGGGCAGGACCCGGGTCCCCAAACCTGTTTTATAACATTAACATGCATATTGGCCGTTGTAATTAGCAATTTTGATTTCGAACGTTCGCGTCCATTATAACGAATAGGGTTCGAAAATTCGCGCGAACTTTCAGTCCGTTCGAAGGTTCTGGTGCGAACCGAACCCGGGGGTGTTCGGCTCATCCCTACTCATCATCCAAGACAAGATCAATGAACTAAAACTTAACAAGGAAAGTACACCAACTGTGGACATTGCAACCGCTGCAAAAAAAATAAGTAGTGGGACTGCAAGGACTGAACAGGTAACGGAGGTGGTGAGATTAACTGACGTTGTTGCTTTATTGCCACGTAGAGAATTCAAAATGCATGGTGGTGTAATTTCAGATCATGGTTCGGACATGAGTTACAGTAGCGCGTGCAGACAAATTGACGAGGGTCTAACAGAAAAATTCCCTGAATCTGAAATTATACGCACCGTGTTGAGAATAATCAAACCTGGTCATTTTAAAGATATGTTGACTGACAAAGATGATCTTACTGTTGCTGAATTGAAGAGGTTTTTGAAGTCACATATGAGAGAACGAAGTGGTAATGAGTTATTTCAGGACCTTAGTAATGCTACCCAGCAAGAAAGAGAAACAGCACAACAATTTGTTTACAGGCTAGTGGGGTTAAAACAAAAAGTTCTGTCCACATCACAACATGATAGGCGAGAGCTTAACTATGACAAAAAACTGGTGCAAGGCATATTCCTTCATACACTGTATCAGGGACTAAACGAAAAAACTCTAATGTTAGACGAGATATCAAGCTTTACGTGTCTGATTTGACAGTAACGGATGACTTTATCATAGAGCAGGTCACCAGATCAGTTGATGAGGAAACAGAAAGACAGAGATGCTTAAACAGTGCACCTAAACATAAACCTCTTACTGTTCATTCATCACAGACACCAGGTAATAGTGAAAAAGACACCTTGCAAAAGAGAGTTGAGAAAGATGCTAGAGCAAATCACACTGCATTAACGGAACTAACAACACAGGTTTCTGCTCTCACAAAGAACCTGGAAAAGATGATGAAGCAAACTCCTGTTGTTGGAAACCAAAGGACTAAGCCACTAACCAATGTTCAAGTTCCAGATACAGCTCACTGCAAACCCAGGTGTGATGATTGCATTAAACGAGAGAGTCAGAACTGCTACCACTGTTTCTACTGTGGTTGGACAGGACACAGAGCGGTTGATTGCTTGAAGAAAAGAAGGCAGTCGGGAAACGACAGACGGTCACTGGGAAGGGACAACCAGTGACCACCTCAAATGATCTGTCCCGTGTGAAGGTAAACAGGGTATTTACCCACCGGTCAACTAGAACACTCCCAAAAGAGAAGGGATTCTCCAAACAACACGTAGCACAATTAATTGGAGGAAAATGCCTACTGTCATGTCGGATGAATGGTGTTCCGGTTGACATGTTGATGGACACAGGAGCTCAGATCAGCATTGTCGGGAAGGCGTGGTTAGAAGAGTTTCTACCCAGTGTCTCCATTAGGCACATACAAGATTTACTTTGTGATGACAACTTATCTATTACAGCTGCAAATGGTTCTATCATTCCATTCATCGGATGGATTGAAGTCTGCCTGGAATTCGAAAGTAGTGGACATGGAAACTCAGCCATCTATGTGCCAATGCTGGTGAGTGACTGCTGTAATGGCAATCCAATTCTTGGGTTTATTGTGATCAAAGAATTGATCAGAGAAAACCGTGACCGACCAAACAGCACCCAAAACCTGACTATCTTGCTGAGTGAAGCTATGAAAGTAAGACAGAGTATAGCGAATGACATTGTCAATGCTGTCAGTCAAGCAACTGACCCAGGAGAAATATCCGATAGGCGTATGGTCAAAGTGGGGAAGAAGGGACTCCAGATTAAAGGAGGCGAGATCTGTGAAGTCAAATGCAGAATTAGAGCATGGCCAAAAGGAGGAATCATGCCATTTGAACCACCTCCAGAATATCCAGTTGAGGAAGGACTTGAACTATTTCCTTCAGTGGTAGATGTGCCAAATGGTGAAGATACCTATACTGAACCGTGCTCAACATGACATCTACCTTCCGCCCAGAACAGTATTGGGTACCATTTCTCCAGCAGCTGAAATTCTACCATTGTCTCCAAACAAAGACGATGGAAAGGGAATTGACCAGAAGAAAAGGGTGTTTCATGTAAACCAGTTGAATCAAGTGGACACTGGAAATCAGCTATCCACTAACAAATCTGTTAAGTGGCACCCACCTGTCAATTTGGAAGATCTCTCAGAAGAAGAACAGGAGATAGCGAGACAAATGTTATATGACGAATCAGATGTCTTTGCTCGAGATGAGGGAGACATAGGATGCATTCCTAACCTGAAATTGAGGATAAATCTGAAAGATGAAACTCCTGTCCAGAAACGCTACAATTCAATACCGAAACCCCTATACAAGGAAGTGAAAGAATATATCCAAAACCTTCTTGACCGAGGTTGGGTAACAAAATCTTCTTCCGCATACTCATCACCGGTTGTCTGTGTTCGAAAGAAGGACAGTAGCCTACGACTATGTGTTGACTTTAGGGAGTTAAACCGAAAGACTATCCCAGATAGACATCCACTACCCAGAATACAAGATCTGCTAGATAGCTTAGGAGGATTTACATGGTTCTCAATCCTGGACCAGGGTAGTGCGTATCATCAAGGCTTTGTGCATGAAGACTCCAGACATCTGACGGCTTTTAGCACCCCCTGGGGACTCCTGGAGTGGAATCGTATTCCGTTCGGAATAACTAATGCCCCAGCAGCTTTTCAGAGATGCATGGAAAATGTACTAGAGGGCATCAGAGACAAATGTTGATCTCCATACCTGGATGACGTACTTTGCTACTCCAAAACTTTTCAGGAGCATGTCAATGATATTAGGCAAGTGCTTAGTCGAATGCGCGAGCATGGTATCAAACTTAGACCGCAGAAGTGTGAACTCTTTAAACGACAGATTCGATACCTTGGACGAATGGTGTCAGAAGAAGGCATAAAAATTGACCCAAAAGATCTTGAAGCGGTATTACATTTGAAAAGGAAAGAACCAAAAACAGTGGGAGGAGTCAGATCTTTGTTAGGATTCCTGAGCTACTACAGGTCCTTCATTCAAGATTTCTCTCGACTTGCTAAACCACTGTATGAACTTTTGCAGAACACTGAGAAAGAATCTGCTACATCCATTACCAAAAACAATCAAGGGAAACCTACAAAGAAAAATGGGAACAAAACACAAGTGCCATCTAAAACACCGATTCAATGGACACCCAAACATCAAGCTGTAGTATCCAGACTGGTGGACATGCTAACCAATCCACCAATACTAGCATACCCTGATTTTGACCTACCCTTCGTATTACACACTGATGCTTCCAATGAAGGCCTAGGTGCTGTACTGTACCAACGACAAGGAGAAAAACTTTGTGTTATCGGGTTTGGCTCCAGAACATTGACTCCAGCAGAGCGCAATTACCATCTTCACTCTGGTAAACTTGAGTTTTTAGCTCTCAAGTGGGCAGTCTGTGACAAATTCAGAGATTACTTGTACTACGCTCCAACATTCACAGTCTACACAGACAACAACCCATTGACATATGTATTGAGTACTGCCAGACTGAATGCTGTGGGTCATCGCTGGGATGGCGAGTTGGCCGATTTCCACTTTGATATCAAGTACAGGCCAGGTAAACAGAATGCAGACGCGGATACACTGTCACGATTTCCGGTGGAACTCACAAAGAATTTGAGTGAGTACACAGAGCTTGTACCATCTGAGGTTGTGTCAGCTATGTGGCAAGGGAGCAAAGCTGTCGACGAAGAAGAGGCACTATGGGTGGCTTCATTGACTTTTCACTCAGAAAGTGATGTGGCCGAAGAATTGCTGAAAGGACAGACAATCTGCCCAATGACTCAGGAGAACATCAGAGCATTACAACAAGACGATACCAACATTAGAGAAGTTGTCTGGCTTAAGGAGAACGACTGGATTCCAAACCACAAAGAAAAGGAGAGTATGACCAGTAAAACAAGACGTTTGATACATGAATGGAACAAACTCAGAGTTGATGAAGGAATCCTCTACCGACACGCTGGAACCCGAAAACAGTTAGTCCTACCAGAAAAGCTAAAACCATTGGTCTTAAAAAATCTTCATGATGACATGGGTCACATTGGTACTGACAAGGTAACCCACCTAGCACGTGAACGATTTTACTGGCCATTTATGCAAAGAGACATTGATGAATATGTGCTGAAGAAGTGCATCAAACAAAAGCGTCCAAATATCACCGAAAGAGCACCTATGGGTTCGATTACTACCAGTTCACCCTTGGAGTTAGTATCCATTGATTATCTTCACTTGGAAAAAAACAAAGGAGGATATGAGTATATACTTGTAATAGTTGACCACTTCACACGCTTTGCACAAGCGTATCCCACTAAGAACAAATCTGGAAAAACGGCGGCAGAAAAGATCTTTCAAGATTTCATACCACGTTTTGGCTATCCAGAGAAACTCCACCATGACCAAGGAAGAGAATTTGAAAACAACTTGTTTCAGACATTGCAACGATTGGCAGGGATTTCTCATTCAAGAACTACTCCGTACCATCCACAGGGTAACCCAGTGGAGAGACTGAACCGTACTTTGTTACAGATGCTTCGCACCTTAGAGGAAGAGAAAAAGTCAGATTGGAAAGAATATCTTCCACATATGGTTCATGCATACAATTGCACCAGGCATGAAGCCACAGGATACTCGCCATTCTTTCTATTGTATGGAAGATCTCCTCGTTTGCCTAGTGACCTAATGCTCAACCTAAATTTGGAAAAGGAATCAGAAAGTCAACCAACATTTACTCAAAAATGGGCATCCAGAATGCAAGAAGCTTACAAAATCGCATCCGAGAATAGGCAAAAATCATCTGCTAAAGGGAAGAAGTACTATGACAAGAAGATAAAAGGAGCACCTCTTCAACCGGGTGATAGGGTCTTAGTAAGAAATCTCTCTGAAAGAGGAGGACCTGGTAAACTTCGTTCATACTGGGAAGAATCAGTACACAAAGTGGTAGAAAGAATCAAAGATGGGCCTGTGTACAAAATTCAGCCTGAAAGTGGAAAAAAGACTATTCGAGTGCTGCACAGAAATCTTTTACTACTCGTAAATGACCTACCAATTGAAGGACACATTCCAAGAGTACCAATGAAACAAAGACAATCAAGTAACAGAAAGGAGACCAGAATGGATCTGGACCAAGAGGAGGAATGTTCAGATGAAGAAAGATGGTATTATCCTTATATACCAGAGACTACAGAAAGTCATGATCGTGTTGTGTCTCAACAAAACTCTCAAAACGTACAGAAAATCCCTTTAAGAGTTTCTGCTGAAGAGTTCTAGCCTACAACTACCACACCCAATCTTGAACAAGAACAAAATGATGGAACATTAGTTGGCGACCAAATCTGGGCTACAGACATGGTGAGACTAGACACTGCAGAATTACCCTCATTAAGTCAAGACTTACCTGTGAGCCAAGATATGCAAATGGAGAATGATGTTGATGGAGATGACTCAACTCCTGTCAGAAGATCTACCAGACAAGCTAAGCCTAAAGAGATCTTTACATATGACACACTAGGTCAGCCAAGATACATACCAAGTCAGATTCACACCGTACAAACTCCTACAATGTCCCATGACATGCCAGGTAGTTAACATAGCTCCTTGGTGGCAACAAGTACCTATCTGGGTTACTTAAATCACTAAACAGTGTTCAGATAACCATTGAGTTTAATGTCGGGAGCCATTAACTGAAGGAGGGGAGAGTGTGACGGACTGGGGTTTGTATGGTCGCAGGGCAGACACCCCAAAGCAAAGTACATACTCATTTTTTTTTATTTTATTTCTAGCAAAGAAATACCTTCCTGCTATTCTATCAAGAACCAGTAGATGGCAGAGAAGGTACACAAACAGAGTTTATATAAGGCCACCCACCATGTGACTGGAGTCAAACGATTTCCAGCCATAAAACCCAGTGGTCCTGTCTTATGTTGTTGTGTGATTCTTTGCAGGTATGTACTCTAAATCGTTCCTAATCTGCATTAAACTATAATAGAAAGATTCTTAAACATCTGTAGCAGATGCAGGGAAAGTTACAGCAGACTGTATGTTATAGTTTTACTGCTATTAGAAGTTAGAACAGCATGTGTGAGAAACAAGTGAAAAGGGCATAAAAACATGAAAATACTGCATTAGTCAGAATAAATGTCTATGAGAAGCACTAAACCGTTCTGAATAAGTATATTGAAACTTGGTTTATACAAGTTCCATAAAGTTAGAAGAGCACATGTTGAAAACTGATATTCTTAAGAAAAACCTATATGTAAAGCTATGCATTGCTTCATGTGCACCATCTAGTGGTTAAAAAAGAGAACTACCGAAATAATGTTTGTATTAAACCATTATTGCACAGTTAAAGTATACCATAAAAAATCATCATCTATAACATGGAATAACATGAATATATATGTTATTAAAATATAACAATGTTTTTTTTGTGTAACTACGGTTTAAAATACTTCAGTTAAAATCTGTATTATATATTGTTAATAGTTATAAACATGTGATTATAAAAATGTAAAAGATGTATTGTTATGTAAAAGTCAAACGATTTCCAGCCATAAAACCCAGTGGTCCTGTCTTATGCTGTTGTGTGATTCTTTGCAGTCCACGCCAAGCTGATCACCTTATCTCATCACGTCTACAATTATCGGCTCTCTTAATTCACATTTTGAGGCCGGTAACATTTGGGTTCTAAGTGATTATACTGTCTAGCAGACTGTGTCTAAACCAACCTTCTATATGCTCATTTATACTCAAACCACCATTTACTCTAACTCATAGATTGAGTTCATTTATCACTAAATGTTCTTGTCTACTGTATTTCCTGATACAAATTCACAAGTTAAACATATCCACACTTGTGTTCCTATACAGTGCCTTGAAAAAGCATTCATACTCCCTGAAATTTTCCACATTTTGTCATGTTACAACCAAAAACGTAAATGTGTTTTATTGGGATTTTATGTGATAGACCAACACAAAGTGACACATAATTGTTAAGTGGAAGGAAAATGATAAATGGTTTTCAAAATTTTTTACCAAAAAATATGTGAAAAGTGTGGCGTGCATTTGCATTCAGCCCCTTTACTCTGATACCCCTAACTAAAATCTAATGGAACCAATTTCCTTCAGAAGTCACCTAATTAGTAAATAGAGTCCACCTGTGTGTAACGTAATCTCAGTATAAGTACAGCTGTTCTGTGAAGCCCTCAGAGGTTTGTTAAAGAACCTTAGTGAACAAACAGCATCATGAAGGCCAAGGAACACACCAGATCAGGTCAGAGATAAAGTTATGGAGAAGTTTAAAGCAGGGTTAGATTATAAAAAAATATCCCAAGGTTTGAACATCTCACAGAGGACTGTTCAATCCATCATCTGAAAATGGAAAGAGTATGGCACAATTGCAAACCTACCAAGACATGGCCATCCACCTAAACGGACAGGCCAGGCAAGGAGAGCATTAATCAGAGAAGCAGCCAAGAGGCCCATGGTAACTCTGGAGGAAATGCAGAAATCCACAGTTCAGGAGGGAGAATCTGTCTACAGGACAACTATTGGTCGTGCAATCCATAAATCTGGCATTTATGGAAGAGTGGCAGGAAAAAGCCATTGTTGAAAGAAATCACAGGCTACCGCTCCGTAAAGGACGTTATACAACAAAACTAATAGAGCGGGGCTAGAACGCTGACACCATCGAGCTCTTACAGAGACCAGGCTTGTGGCTTTGGATTACAACCAGGAGCAGAGAAATTTGGTATAAAAACACACAATTGTTCCCTATAATCAGGTTGACACTTAAAAATATGAGTGTATTTTTTTTAACCACTTCCTGCCCGGCCTATAGCAAAATGACGGCCGGGCGGTGGTTGCGTTATCCTGACTGGGCGTCTATTGACGTCCTGCAGGATAACAGCCGCTGCACGCCCGTGGGGGCGCGCATCGCGGCGATCGGTGGTGCGGTGTGTCAGTCTGACACACCGCTACACCGATCTCGGTAAAGAGCCTCCGACGGGGAAGCCTTCAACATGTAGATGGCCAGGTACATCCCCCATGGCCATCCACATGTTCCAAAACATGCAAAATATGTGCCAACCAGTGCCCACAAATGGGCACTGACTGGCACCATAATACTACAATAAAAAAACAGTGATGCCCAGCAATGCCACCCACCAGTAATCAGTGTCACTCATCAGTGTACCACAGTGCCACTTATCAGTGCCCATCTGTGCCCATCAGTGCCCACCTATCAGTGCCCATATGTGCCACCTATCAGTGCCACCCATATGTACCCATCAGTGATACCCATAAGTACCCATCAGTGCCGCCTATGAGTACCCATCAGTGCCGCATACCAGTGCCACCTATCAGTGCCCATCAGTGCCGCCTCTCAGTGCCCATCATCAGTGCATATCAGTGCCACCTCATCAGTGCCACCTCATCAGTGCCCATCAGTGCTCGCCTTATCAGTGCCAGTCAGTGCAGCCATATTAGTGCCCTTCATTGAAGAAGAAAACATATTTATTTACAAAAAAAAAAATAACAGAAACAAATAAAACCTTTTTTTTTTCAAAATTTTCGGTCTTTTTTTATTCGTTGCGCAAAAAATAAAAATCGCAGAGGTGATCAAATACCACCAAAAGAAAGCTCTATTTGTGGGAACAAAATGATAAAAAATTTGGGTAAAGTGTTTGGGTCCAGTGTTTGGGTACAGTGTTGGGTACAGTGTTGCATGACCGCGCAATTGTCATTCAAATTGCGACAGTGCTTAAAGCTCAAAATTGGCTTGGGCAGGAAGGTGCGTAAGTGCCTGGTATTGAAGTGGTTAAACAAGTTTTAATAAAACAATCTATTTCAAAACGAGATTACACTATGGAGATTTATTTTCTTCCTTCCTCCTAATCATCTGTTGTTCTGATGCGGGAGAGAGACTGACAGGTGGACACATTTGTATCAGCAGAGTGGAGAGTGGATCCTCCCAAGGATATAACACCATGCAATTGCTGGTTTATAATCTGACCAGCCACAGCCTCTAGTGAGTCACTTTAGGACTTTCTTGATGAAGGAGCACAACAGTTATTTGAACACACAAATTATTGGATCACGTTTTGTATTTTTGGTTTGGGGATTAAAATCTGAAGTTTTTGATTTTTTTGCACATATGCATTTGGGGGATATAAAGACATTTAAATTTTTGATTGCAATATTGGACACTTTTTACATATTTATGCAATATATGTTTTTTCAGTTTGAGAATATGTTTATATGTGCACTTGATTAGGATATTTTTCTGTTTGTTTTGCTGTCACTTCAGACCAATAGTTTTTTGTGGTAATTAGAAGTCATCTCATGAACAGTTTTTTGATGCACTGAAAATTGTGATGACACATACAGTATCTCACAAAAATGAGTACACCCCTCACATTTTTGTAAATATTTTATTATGTCTTTTCATGTGACAACACTGAAGAAATTACACTTTGCTACAATGTAAAGTAGTGAGTGTACAGCTTGTATAACAGTGTCAATTTGCTGTCCCCTCAAAATAACTTAACACAACCATTAGTGTCTAAACCGCTGGCAACAAAAGTGAGTACACCCCTAAGTGAAAATGTCCAAATTGGGCCCATATTTTGTGTTGCCACCATTATTTTCCAGCACTGCCTTAACCCTCTTAGGCCAGAAGTTCACCAGAGCTTCACAGGTTGCCACTGGGGTCCTCTTCCACTGCTCCATGGTGACATCACAGAGTAGGGATGAGCCGAACACCCCCCGGTTCGGTTCGCACCAGAACCTGCGAACGGACCGAAAGTTTGCGCAAACTTTAGAACCCTATTAAAGTCTATGGGACTCGAATGTTCAAAATCAAAAGTGCTAATTATGAAGGCTAACATGTAAGTTATTGTCTTAAAAAGGGTTTGGGGACCCGGGTCCTGCCCCAGGGGACATGTATCAATGCAAAAAAAAGTTTTAATGCCGTTTTTTCGGGAGCAGTGATTTTAATGATGCTTAACCACTTAAGGACTGCCTCACGCCGATATATGTCGGCAAAATGGCACGGCTGGGCACATCAACGTACAGGTACGTTGCCCTTTAAGAGCCTAGCCGTGGGTCGCGCGTGCCGCCACCCGGTCCTGAGCTCCGTGACCGCGCCCGGGGGACCCGCGGACCCGGTCTCCCACGATCGGGTCACATAGCTGAAGAACGGGGAGAGTTGAATGTAAACGAACCTTTCCCCGTGGCATGTCAGTGATCGTCTGTTCCCTGTCATCGGAACAGACGATCAGTGATGTGTAACATATAGCCACGCCCCCTTCAGTAAGAATCACTTCCTAGGAAACACTTAACCCCTACACCGCCACCTAGAGGTTAAACCCTTCACTGCCAGTGTCATTTTCACAGTAATCAGTGCATTTTTATAGCACTGATCGCTGTAAAATGACAATGGCCCCAAAATGGTGTCAATAGTGTCCGATGTGTCCGCCATAATGTCGCAGTTATGATAAAAATCGCTGATCGCCGCCATAACTAGTAAAAAAATAAATTTTATTAAAAATGCCATAAAACAGTCCCCTATTTTGTAGAAGCTATAACTTTTGCGCAAACCAATCCATAAACGCCTATTGCGATTTTTACCAAAAATATGTAGAAGACTACGTATCGGACTAAACTGTGGAAATTTTTTTTTTTAATATACCGTATATACTCGAGTATAAGCCGACCCAAGTATAAGCCGAGGTACCTAATGTTACCACAAAAACCTGGGAAAACTTACTGACTCGAGTATAAGCCGAAGGTCAACAATGCCCATTTGCACGCCTCACTGTGCCCATTGCAACTTCACTAAGCCCATTGCCACCTTACTGTTCCCATCCTCACTGTTCCAATCCTCACTGTTCCCATCCTCACATGTGCCCATAGAATTAAAATTGAACATTGTAAATTGTAAATTGTAAATTGTACCTGAAGGCTGCGGCGTCCATCGTTTAAAACTCGCGGTCTCTTCCTGGTCTCTTCCGTGATAGGCGGAACTGTGTCTGCTGAGAATCACCTATCACGAACGTTCTCTCATCCTCACCCATCCCAGCAGACACTGTGTTCAGTTTCCGCCAATCAGGGACGTCTGCTGGGAAACTGAGGATGAGAGAACGTTCGTGATAGGCGATTCTCAGCAGACACAGTTCCGCCTATCACGGAAGGGACCAGGAAGAGACCGTGAGTTTTAAACGATGGACGCCGCAGCCTTCAGGTACAATTTACAATGTAAAATTTCGCTGACTCAAGTATAAGCTGAGGGGGGGGGGGACTTTCAGCCCAAAAAAAGGGCTGAAAATCTCGGCTTATACTCGAGTATATACGGTATATTTTTGGGGGATATTTATTATAGCAAAAAGTAAAAAATATTGCATTTTTTTCAAAATTGTCGCTCTATTTTTGTTTATAGCGCAAAAAAAAAAAACCCGCAGAGGTGATCAAATACCACCAGAAGAAAGCTCTATTTGTGGGAAAAAAAGGACGCCAATTTTTTTTTGGGAGCCACGTCGCACGACTGCACAATTGTCAGTTAAAGCGACGCAGTGCCGAATCGCAAAAAGTGGCCTGGTCCTTTAGCTGCATAATGGTCCGGGGCTTAAGTGGTTAAAGTGAAGAAAAAAAAGTGAAATATTCCTTTAAATATCGTACCTGGGGGGTGTCTATAGTATGCCTGTGAAGTGGCACGTGTTTCCCGTGTTTAGAACTGTCCCTGCACAAAATGACATTTCTAAAGGAAAAAAAAGTCATTTAAAACTGCTTGCGGCTTTAATGTAATGTCTGGTCCTGGCAATATGGATGAAAAATATTGAGGAAAAATGCCATGGGGAACGCCCTGCTGTGAACTATTATATCAAGATGTGTAATTACATGCCATTGTTGAACAGTGGTAGGAAAAATTGGGCCTTTGGTGGTGGTGCTGGTGAAACAACACTGTTAGTCCTCACAGTTACTCTTGGTGGGCGCAGGAATGGGCCCAGCTGTGAAATATTAGATCAAGAATTGTAATTACATGCCCGTTGAACAGGGGCATAAAAATTGGGCCTTCGGTGGTGGTGGTGTTGCCACAACACTGTAAGCCCTCACAGTTACTCTTGGTGGGTGCAGGAATGGGCCTTGCTGTGAATTATTAGATTAAGAATTGTAATTACATGCCCCTGTTGAACAGGGGCATCAACATTGTGCCTTAGGCACTGGTGCCACAACACTGCAACCCCTCACAGATACTCTAGTTGGAGTGCAGGAATGAGCCCTGCTGCAAAGTATTGCATTAAAAATTGTAATTACATGCCCCTGTTAAACAGGGGCTGAAAAATTGGGCCTTAGGCACTGGTGCTGGTGCCACAACACTGCAACCCCTCACAGATACTGTAATTGGAGCGCAGCAATGAGCCCTGCTGCAAAGTATTGCATCAACAATTTTTATTACACGCCCCTGTTAAACAGGGGCAGAAAAATTGGGCCTTAGGCACTGGTGCTGGTGCCACAACACTGCAACCCCTCACAGATACTGTAGTTGGAGCGCAGCAATGAGCACTGCTGCAAAGTATTGCATCAACAATTTTAATTACACACCCCTGTTAAATAGGGGCAGAAAAATTGGGCCTTAGCCACTGGTGGCGGTACCCAGAAACAAAAATGTTCTTACATGCTATCAGCATGATCATTGAGGAGGAAGAGGATAGTCACTCAGCATAACAGGATAGTCACTCTTCATCAGCATAGGCAGTCTTGAAGGGATCTGACATTTCAAAGAAAATTATTCTGTTACATCAGCATCAGGTGCTTGGTAGCTGGTGGTGATCCAAGACTGATTCAGTTTTATGAAGGTCAGTCGATCGACCGAGTCGGTGGATGGGCGCACCCTGTGATCGGTTACAAAGCCTCCAGCAGCACTGAATGTGCGTTCCGAAAGAACGCTGGATGCAGGACAGGCCAGTAGCTCAATTGCATACTGTGCAAGCTCTGGCCAGTGATCCATCCTCAAGACCCAGTAACCCAGAGGATTTTCGGTGGGAAAGGTGTCCAAGTCTGATCTTGCCCCTAGGTATTCCTGCACCATGTAAACCAGACGCTGGCAATGGTTGCTGAAACCGATTATACCTTGGGGCTGCGGACTAAAAAATTGTCTGAATGCATCGGTCAGACGGCCACCTTCTCCACCGCTCCTTCTTTGACTGACCGAAGCCTCAGAAAAACGTTGTCCAGGACCCGGAATTTGTAACCTCCCAGTCTCTGGGAACGCGTTGCACAGACCGTTCTGCAAGGCCTCCCGAAGATGCTTCATCATCTGCTCCCTCTGCGACGGCAAGATAAGGTCCGCAACCTTACCCTTGTAACATGGATCAAGGAGGGTTGCCAGCCAGTATTGATCCCTCTCCTTGATAGCACGAATACGAGGATCCTTCCGCAGGCTTTGCAGGATCAGGGAGGCCATGCAGCATAGGTTTGCCGAGGTATTCGGTCCAGAGTCCTCTGGGTCACTCAGGACGACATGATCCGCAGCCACCTCCTCCCAGCCACGTACAAGTCCATGGGTGTCTTGGGACTGTAATTGATCCCTTGAAGACTGCTGCTGATGCTGAGTGCTAGGCTCCACCTCCATGCTGACACAATCCTCCTCCTCCTCGTCCTTTTCCTGTGTGATAGGCGGGCCAGCAGGAACACTGTCTGGATAAAGGGGTCCTTGAGAGTTAAGGAAGTCCTCCTCTTCCTCCCTCTGTTCTGCCTCAAGGGCCCTGTCCATTATTCCACGCAGCGTGTGCTCCAACAGGTGGACAAGTGGGACAGTGTCACCGATGCATGCACTGTCACTGCTCACCATCCTCGTGGCCTCCTCAAATGGTGCCAGGACAGTGCATACATCCATGATCATGGCAAACTGGCGTGGGGAAAGAAATCCAAGCTCCCCTGACCCTGTCCTGGTGCCATATTGCAACAGATACTCATTGATGGCCCTCTGCTGCATGTGCAGCCCCTTCAGCATGGCCAACGTAGAGTTCCACCTGGTGGGCATGTCACAGATTAGGTGGTTCTTGGGCAGGTTGTATTCCTTTTGCAGGTCAGCCAGCCGAGCACTGGCATTAAATGACCGGTGGAAATGCCCACAGAGTTTCCTGGCCTGCTTAAGGACGTGAGCCAAACAGGGAACATGGGTCAGTTGTCCCTGTTGGAGGGCGGAGAGGAGGTTGGTGCCATTGTCGCAAACCACCTTTCCTGGCTTAAGCTGGTGTGGCGTCAACCACCTCTGAGCCTGCCCCTGCAGAGCTGACAGATACTCTGCCCCAGTGTGGCTCCTGTCCCCCAAGCACACCAGCTCAAGCACCGCATGGCATCTTTTTGTACTTGCGTAGCCCCTTGAACGCCTACGGAGCACCGCTGGTTCCGAGGACAAAGCACAGGAAAAGGCCATGGAGGAAGAAGAAGAGGAGGGGGTGGAGGAGAGAGGTGTGTCAGAATCACCAGTAGTAGCATTTTGGAGGCATGGTGGCGGAGCAACCTCCAACACTACTGCACCTTGTCCTGCATCCTTTCCAGCTGCCAGCAGAGTCACCCAATGCGCCGTGAAAGATAGGTAATCTCCCTTTCCATGCCTGCTGGACCATGAGTCAGCGGTAATATGCACCTTACCACTGACCGCCCTGTCCAGCGAGGCCAAGACATTGCCTTCCACATGCCAGTAGAGAGCCAGAATCGCCTTCCGTGAGAAAAAGTGGCGTTTGGGAACTTACCACTGAGGAACCGCACATTCCACAAACTCACGAAAGGAGGCCGAGTCTACCAACTGAAAAGGCAGCAGTTGAAGTGCTAGCAATTTAGCCAAGCTAGCATTCAACCGCTGGGCATGTGGATGGCTGGGAGCGAACTTCTTTTGCCGGTGCAGCAGCTGGGGCAGGGAAATTTGCCTGGTACAATCTGACGTCGCTGTACCGATAGCAGAATGCACGCAAGTACTTGGCTATGACACACCTAATTCTACACCTTCATTCCTCTCAGTGCAGGTTTCAGAGAGGACTGAAGGTATAGTGGGGATGGAGATCCCAGCTGATGAGGAGCAAGGTGAGGTTCGCTTTGTTCTTTGGTGTGGGTCTTTTTTGTATGCTTGCCAACGGACTGCATGGCAGGTCGACATATGTCTGGTCAAGCACGTGGTACCCAAGCGGCTCATGTTTTGGCCACGGGAGATATGCTTCAGACATATGTTGCAAATAGCAACGGTACAATCTGCTGCACACGTCTCAAAAAAGGCCCACATCAAAGAACTTTTGGAATAACGTGCAGAGACAGCAGCGCCCTGAACATGCGGAACACTGCGGTGTGATGCAGTCGGTTGGCTGCCCTTACGCTGGTCCCTGGAGGGCATCCTGCCTCATTGGAGATGTGCCTCCTCCTCCTCCTCCTCTCTCCTATCAGGTACCCACGTGGAGTCAGTGACCTCATCATCCCCTCCCTCATCACTGGAGCAAATCTGGCAGTATGCTGCAGCTGGGGGAACATGACTGCCAGATTGCTGTCCTTGTTGGGCACCCCCTCTCTTTGGGCTCATGTTACTGCCTTCCTCTAGCTGGGTACCATCATCGGAGCCTTTAAAACGCTGGGTATCCCCCTGGAGCATGTACCCAACACTGTGGTCAAACAGTTCAGGGGACTCCTCAGGAGGACATGGTGGGGCTAGGGAAGGAGTGACTGATGCCATTGAGCCGAGGGAAGAGGCCGCGTTGGCAGCTGCTTTGCCAGACAAAGCACCCAGAGCCTGTGTGAGAGAGGATGAGGACGGCTTGGTCATCCACTCTACCAAGTCTTGGGCATGTTGCGGCTCAACATGGCCAGCTGCCAAAAAGAAGGACAAGCGTGTCCCATGGCCACGTGCTGATGAGGATGCACCGTGTCCACAACCAGCACTGTTGCCTCTAGACACAGAGCCTGCTTACCCTATTTTATTGGCTCGTGACTATCTGCCTCTCCTTGTTTGCCTTCCAGACATACTAATGGCCTGCAGTGAGATGTAGCTGCACAAAGGTGGGATGTGTATATATATATCTATATATAGATATATATATATATCTATATATATATATTGATTATACTGCAGCTAGCAGAATCAACTGTCTGCTGTGGTATTAGTATGAGAACACCAGCAATTGTCTTCAGTTAGTTTTAGGTGCACACTGTGCAGAGGAAACAGTAAACTAACTGAAAATACAGCAGCTCCCTGCCTGTGGTATTGGTATGAGAACACCACCAATTGTATTCAGGTACCTTTAGGCCCAGCTGTGAAATATTAGATCAAGAATTGTAATTACATGCCCGTTGAACAGGGGCATAAAAATTGGGCCTTCGGTGGTGGTGGTGGTGTTGCCACAACACTGTAAGCCCTCACAGTTACTCTTGGTGGGTGCAGGAATGGGCCTTGCTGTGAATTATTAGATCAAGAATTGTAATTACATGCCCCTGTTGAACAGGGGCATCAACATTGTGCCTTAGGCACTGGTGCCACAACACTGCAACCCCTCACAGATACTCTAGTTGGAGTGCAGGAGTGAGCCCTGCTGCAAAGTATTGCATTAAAAATTGTAATTACACGCCCCTGTTAAACAGGGGCTGAAAAATTGGGCCTTAGGCACTGGTGCTGGTGCCAGAACACTGCAACCCCTCACAGATACTGTAATTGGAGCGCAGCAATGAGCCCTGCTGCAAAGTATTGCATCAACAATTTTAATTACATGCCCCTGTTAAACAGGGGCAAAAAAATTGGGCCTTAGGCACTGGTGCCACAACACTGCAACCCCTCACAGATACTGTAGTTGGAGCGCAGCAATGAGTACTGCTGCAAAGTATTGCATCAACAATTTTAATTACACACCCCTGTTAAATAGGGGCAGAAAAATTGGGCCTTAGCCACTGGTGGCGGTACCCAGAAACAAAAATGTTCTTACATGCTATCAGCATGATCATTGAGGGGGAAGAGGATAGTCACTCAGCATAACAGGATAGTCACTTTTCATCAGCATAGGCAGTCTTGAAGGGATCTGACATTTCAAAGAAAATTATTCTGTTACATCAGCATCAGGTGCTTGGTAGCTGGTGGTGATCCAAGACTGATTCAGTTTTATGAAGGTCAGTCGATCGACCGAGTCGGTGGATGGGCGCACCCTGTGATCGGTTACAAAGCCTCCAGCAGCACCGAATGTGCGTTCCGAAAGAACGCTGGATGCAGGACAGGCCAGTAGCTCAATTGCATACTGTGCAAGCTCTGGCCAGTGATCCATCCTCAAGACCCAGTAACCCAGAGGATTTTTGGTGGGAAAGGTGTCCAAGTCTGATCTTGCCCCTAGGTATTCTTGCACCATGTAAACCAGACGCTGGCAATGGTTGCTGGAACCGATTATACCTTGGGGCTGCGGACTAAAAAATTGTCTGAATGCATCGGTCAGACGGCCACCTTCTCCACCGCTCCTTCTTTGACTGACCGAAGCCTCAGAAACACGTTGACCAGGACCAGGAATTTGTAACCTCCCAGTCTCTGGGAACGCGTTGCACAGACCTTTCTGCAAGGCCTTCCGAAGATGCTTCATCCTCTGCTCCCTCTGCGACGGCAAGATAAGGTCCGCAACCTTACCCTTGTAACATGGATCAAGGAGGGTTGCCAGCCAGTATTGATCCCTCTCCTTGATAGCACAAATACGAGGATCCTTCCGCAGGCTTTGCAGGATCAGGGAGGCCATGCAGCATAGGTTTGCTGAGGCATTCGGTCCAGAGTCCTCTGGGTCACTCAGGACGACATGATCCGCAGCCACCTCCTCCCAGCCACGTACAAGTCCATGGGTGTCTTGGGACTGTAATTGATCCCTTGAAGACTGCTGCTGATGCTGAGTGCTAGGCTCCACCTCCATGCTGACACAATCCTCCTCCTCCTCGTCCTCTTCCTGTGTGATAGGCGGGCCAGCAGGAACACTGTCTGGATAAAGGGGTCCTTGAGAGTTAAGGAAGTCCTCCTCTTCCTCCCTCTGTTCTGCCTCAAGGGCCCTGTCCATTATTCCACGCAGCGTGTGCTCCAACAGGTGGACAAGTGGGACAGTGTCACCGATGCATGCACTGTCACTGCTCACCATCCTCGTGGCCTCCTCAAATGGTGCCAGGACAGTGCATACATCCATGATCATGGCAAACTGGCGTGGGGAAAGAAATCCAAGCTCCCCTGACCCTGTCCTGGTGCCATATTGCAACAGATACTCATTGATGGCCCTCTGCTGCGTGTGCAGCCCCTGCAGCATGGCCAACGTAGAGTTCCACCTGGTGGGCATGTCACAGATTAGGTGGTTCTTGGGCAGGTTGTATTCCTTTTGCAGGTCAGCCAGCCGAGCACTGGCATTAAATGACCGGTGGAAATGCCCACAGAGTTTCCTGGCCTGCTTAAGGACGTGAGCCAAACAGGGAACATGGGTCAGTTGTCCCTGTTGGAGGGCGGAGAGGAGGTTGGTGCCATTGTCGCAAACCACCTTTCCTGGCTTAAGCTGGTGTGGCGTCAACCACCTCTGAGCCTGCCCCTGCAGAGCTGACAGATACTCTGCCCCAGTGTGGCTCCTGTCCCCCAAGCACACCAGCTCAAGCACCGCATGGCATCTTTTTGTACTTGCGTAGCCCCTTGAACGCCTACGGAGCACCGCTGGTTCCGAGGACAAAGCACAGGAAAAGGCCATGGAGGAAGAAGAAGAGGAGGGGGTGGAGGAGAGAGGTGTGTCAGAATCACCAGTAGTAGCATTTTGGAGGCATGGTGGCGGAGCAACCTCCAACACTACTGCACCTTGTCCTGCATCCTTTCCAGCTGCCAGCAGAGTCACCCAATGCGCCGTGAAAGATAGGTAATCTCCCTTTCCATGCCTGCTGGACCATGAGTCAGCGGTAATATGCACCTTACCACTGACCGCCCTGTCCAGCGAGGCCAAGACATTGCCTTCCACATGCCAGTAGAGAGCCAGAATCGCCTTCCGTGAGAAAAAGTGGCGTTTGGGAACTTACCACTGAGGAACCGCACATTCCACAAACTCACGAAAGGAGGCCGAGTCTACCAACTGAAAAGGCAGCAGTTGAAGTGCTAGCAATTTAGCCAAGCTAGCATTCAACCGCTGGGCATGTGGATGGCTGGGAGCGAACTTCTTTTGCCGGTGCAGCAGCTGGGGCAGGGAAATTTGCCTGGTACAATCTGACGTCGCTGTACCGATAGCAGAATGCACGCAAGTACTTGGCTATGACACACCTAATTCTACACCTTCATTCCTCTCAGTGCAGGTTTCAGAGAGGACTGAAGGTATAGTGGGGATGGAGATCCCAGCTGATGAGGAGCAAGGTGAGGTTCGCTTTGTTCTTTGGTGTGGGTCTTTTTTGTATGCTTGCCAACAGACTGCATGGCAGGTCGACATATGTCTGGTCAAGCACGTGGTACCCAAGCGGCTCATGTTTTGGCCACGGGAGATATGCTTCAGACATATGTTGCAAAGAGCAACGGTGCAATCTGCTGCACACGTCTCAAAAAAGGCCCACATCAAAGAACTTTTGGAATAACGTGCAGAGACAGCAGCGCCCTGAACATGCGGAACACTGCGGTGTGATGCAGTCGGTTGGCTGCCCTTAGGCTGGTCCCTGGAGGGCATCCTGCCTCATTGGAGATGTGCCTCCTCCTCCTCCTCCTCTCTCCTATCAGGTACCCACGTGGAGTCAGTGACCTCATCATCCCCTCCCTCATCACTGGAGCAAATCTGGCAGTATGCTGCAGCTGGGGGAACATGACTGCCAGATTGCTGTCCTTGTTGGGCACCCCCTCTCTTTGGGCTCATGTTACTGCCTTCCTCTAGCTGGGTACCATCATCGGAGCCTTTAAAACGCTGGGTATCCCCCTGGAGCATGTACCCAACACTGTGGTCAAACAGTTCAGGGGACTCCTCAGGAGGACATGGTGGGGCTAGGGAAGGAGTGACTGATGCCATTGAGCCGAGGGAAGAGGCCGCGTTGGCAGCTGCTTTGCCAGACAAAGCACCCAGAGCCTGTGTGAGAGAGGATGAGGACGGCTTGGTCATCCACTCTACCAAGTCTTGGGCATGTTGCGGCTCAACATGGCCAGCTGCCAAAAAGAAGGACAAGCGTGTCCCATGGCCACGTGCTGATGAGGATGCACCGTGTCCACAACCAGCACTGTTGCCTCTAGACACAGAGCCTGCTTACCCTATTTTATTGGCTCGTGACTATCTGCCTCTCCTTGTTTGCCTTCCAGACATACTAATGGCCTGCAGTGAGATGTAGCTGCACAAAGGTGGGATGTGTATATATATATCTATATATAGATATATATATATATCTATATATATATATTGATTATACTGCAGCTAGCAGAATCAACTGTCTGCTGTGGTATTAGTATGAGAACACCAGCAATTGTCTTCAGTTAGTTTTAGGTGCACACTGTGCAGAGGAAACAGTAAACTAACTGAAAATACAGCAGCTCCCTGCCTGTGGTATTGGTATGAGAACACCACCAATTGTATTCAGGTACCTTTAGGCCCAGCTGTGAAATATTAGATCAAGAATTGTAATTACATGCCCGTTGAACAGGGGCATAAAAATTGGGCCTTCGGTGGTGGTGGTGGTGTTGCCACAACACTGTAAGCCCTCACAGTTACTCTTGGTGGGTGCAGGAATGGGCCTTGCTGTGAATTATTAGATCAAGAATTGTAATTACATGCCCCTGTTGAACAGGGGCATCAACATTGTGCCTTAGGCACTGGTGCCACAACACTGCAACCCCTCACAGATACTCTAGTTGGAGTGCAGGAGTGAGCCCTGCTGCAAAGTATTGCATTAAAAATTGTAATTACACGCCCCTGTTAAACAGGGGCTGAAAAATTGGGCCTTAGGCACTGGTGCTGGTGCCAGAACACTGCAACCCCTCACAGATACTGTAATTGGAGCGCAGCAATGAGCCCTGCTGCAAAGTATTGCATCAACAATTTTAATTACATGCCCCTGTTAAACAGGGGCAGAAAAATTGGGCCTTAGGCACTGGTGCCACAACACTGCAACCCCTCACAGATACTGTAGTTGGAGCGCAGCAATGAGTACTGCTGCAAAGTATTGCATCAACAATTTTAATTACACACCCCTGTTAAATAGGGGCAGAAAAATTGGGCCTTAGCCACTGGTGGCGGTACCCAGAAACAAAAATGTTCTTACATGCTATCAGCATGATCATTGAGGGGGAAGAGGATAGTCACTCAGCATAACAGGATAGTCACTTTTCATCAGCATAGGCAGTCTTGAAGGGATCTGACATTTCAAAGAAAATTATTCTGTTACATCAGCATCAGGTGCTTGGTAGCTGGTGGTGATCCAAGACTGATTCAGTTTTATGAAGGTCAGTCGATCGACCGAGTCGGTGGATGGGCGCACCCTGTGATCGGTTACAAAGCCTCCAGCAGCACCGAATGTGCGTTCCGAAAGAACGCTGGATGCAGGACAGGCCAGTAGCTCAATTGCATACTGTGCAAGCTCTGGCCAGTGATCCATCCTCAAGACCCAGTAACCCAGAGGATTTTTGGTGGGAAAGGTGTCCAAGTCTGATCTTGCCCCTAGGTATTCTTGCACCATGTAAACCAGACGCTGGCAATGGTTGCTGGAACCGATTATACCTTGGGGCTGCGGACTAAAAAATTGTCTGAATGCATCGGTCAGACGGCCACCTTCTCCACCGCTCCTTCTTTGACTGACCGAAGCCTCAGAAACACGTTGACCAGGACCAGGAATTTGTAACCTCCCAGTCTCTGGGAACGCGTTGCACAGACCTTTCTGCAAGGCCTTCCGAAGATGCTTCATCCTCTGCTCCCTCTGCGACGGCAAGATAAGGTCCGCAACCTTACCCTTGTAACATGGATCAAGGAGGGTTGCCAGCCAGTATTGATCCCTCTCCTTGATAGCACAAATACGAGGATCCTTCCGCAGGCTTTGCAGGATCAGGGAGGCCATGCAGCATAGGTTTGCTGAGGCATTCGGTCCAGAGTCCTCTGGGTCACTCAGGACGACATGATCCGCAGCCACCTCCTCCCAGCCACGTACAAGTCCATGGGTGTCTTGGGACTGTAATTGATCCCTTGAAGACTGCTGCTGATGCTGAGTGCTAGGCTCCACCTCCATGCTGACACAATCCTCCTCCTCCTCGTCCTCTTCCTGTGTGATAGGCGGGCCAGCAGGAACACTGTCTGGATAAAGGGGTCCTTGAGAGTTAAGGAAGTCCTCCTCTTCCACCCTCTGTTCTGCCTCAAGTGCCCTGTCCATTATTCCACGCAGCGTGTGCTCCAACAGGTGGACAAGTGGGACAGTGTCACCGATGCATGCACTGTCACTGCTCACCATCCTCGTGGCCTCCTCAAATGGTGCCAGGACAGTGCATGCATCCATGATCATGGTAAACTGGCGTGGGGAAAGAAATCCAAGCTCCCCTGACCCTGTCCTGGTGCCATATTGTAACAGATACTCATTGATGGCCCTCTGCTGTGTGTGCAGCCCCTGCAGCATGGCCAACGTAGAGTTCCACCTGGTGGGCATGTCACAGATTAGGCGGTTCTTGGGCAGGTTGTATTCCCTTTGCAGGTCAGCCAGCCGAGCACTGGCATTAAATGACCAGTGGAAATGCCCACAGAGTTTCCTGGCCTGCTTAAGGACATGAGCCAAACAGGGAACATGGGTCAGTTGTCCCTGTTGGAGGGCGGAGAGGAGGTTGGTGCCATTGTCGCAAACCACCTTTCCTGGCTTAAGCTGGCGTGGCGTCAACCACCTCTGAGCCTGCCCCTGCAGAGCTGACAGATACTCTGCCCCAGTGTGGCTCCTGTCCCCCAAGCACACCAGCTCAAGCACCGCATGGCATCTTTTTGTACTTACGTAGCCCCTTGAACGCCTACGGAGCACCGCTGGTTCCGAGGACAAAGCACAGGAAGAGGCCATGGAGGAAGAAGAAGAGGAGGGGGTGGAGGAGAGAGGTGTGTCAGAATCACCAGTAGTAGCATTTTGGAGGCATGGTGGCGGAGCAACCTCCAACACTACTGCACCTTGTCCTGCATCCTTTCCAGCTGCCAGCAGAGTCACCCAATGCGCCGTGAAAGATAGGTAATCTCCCTGTCCATGCCTGCTGGACCATGAGTCAGCGGTAATATGCACCTTACCACTGACCGCCCTGTCCAGCGAGGCCAAGACATTGCCTTCCACATGCCGGTAGAGAGCCAGAATCGCCTTCCGTGAGAAAAAGTGGCGTTTGGGAACTTACCACTGAGGAACCGCACATTCCACAAACTCACGAAAGGAGGCCGAGTCTACCAACTGAAAAGGCAGCAGTTGAAGTGCTAGCAATTTAGCCAAGCTAGCATTCAACAGCTGGGCATGTGGATGGCTGGGAGCGAACTTCTTTTGCCGGTGCAGCAGCTGGGGCAGGGAAATTTGCCTGGTACAATCTGACGTCGCTGTACCGATAGCAGAATGCACGCAAGTACTTGGCTATGACACACCTAATTCTACACCTTCATTCCTCTCAGTGCAGGTTTCAGAGAGGACTGAAGGTATAGTGGGGATGGAGATCCCAGCTGATGAGGAGCAAGGTGAGGTTCGCTTTCTTCTTTGGTGCTTTGGTGTGGGTCTTTTTTGTATGCTTGCCAACGGACTGCATGGCAGGTCGACCTATGTCTTGTCAAGCACGTGGTACCCAAGCGGCTCATGTTTTGGCCACGGGAGATATGCTTCAGACATATGTTGCACACTAGCAACGGTGCAATCTGCTGCACACGTCTCAAAAAAGGCCCTCATCAAAGAACTTTTGGAATAACGTGCAGAGACAGCAGCACCCTGAACATGCGGAACACTACGGTGTAATGCAGTCGGTTGGCTGCCCTTAGGCTGGTCCCTGGAGGGCATCCTTCCTCATTGGAGATGTGCCTCCTCCTCCTCCTCCTCTCTCCTATCAGGCACCCACGTGGAGTCAGTGACCTCATCATCCCCTCCCTCATCACTGGAGCAAATCTGGCAGTATGCTGCAGCTGGGGGAACATGACTGCCAGATTGCTGTCCTTGTTGGGCACCCCCTCTCTCTGGGCTCATGTTACTGCCTTCCTCTAGCTGGGTACTATCATCGGAGCCTTCAAAACGCTGGGTATCCCCCTGGAGCATGTACCCAACACTGTGGTTAAACAGTTCAGGGGACTCCTCAGGAGGACATGGTGGGGCTAGGGAAGGAGTGACTGATGCCATTGAGCCGAGGGAAGAGGCCGCGTTGGCAGCTGCTTTGCCAGACAAAGTACCCGGAGCCTGTGTGAGAGAGGATGAGGACGGCTTGGTCATCCACTCTACCAAGTCTTGGGCATGTTGCGGCTCAACATGGCCAGCTGCCAAAAAGAAGGACAAGCGTGTCCCACGGCCACGTGCTGATGAGGATGCACCGTGTCCACAACCAGCACTGTTGCCTCTAGACACAGAGCCTGCTTACCCTATTTTATTGGCTCGTGACTATCTGCCTCTCCTTGTTTGCCTTCCAGACATACTAATGGCCTGCAGTGAGATGTAGCTGCACAAAGGTGGGATGTATATATATATATCTATATATAGATATATATATATATTTATATATATTGATTATACTGCAGCTAGCAGAATCAACTGTCTGCTGTGGTATTAGTATGAGAACACCAGCAATTGTCTTCAGTTAGTTTTAGGTGCACACTGTGCAGAGGACACAGTAAACTAACTGAAAATACAGCAGCTCCCTGCCTGTGGTATTGGTATGAGAACACCACCAATTGTATTCAGGTACCTTTAGGTGCATGCTGTGCAAAGGACACAGTACACTAAATGAAATCAACGCAGCTCCATGCCTGTGGTTTTAGTATGAGAACACCACTAATTGTATTGAGGTACCCTTAGGTGAACGCTGTGCAAAGGACAGAAGTACACTAAATTAAATTAATGCAGCTCCCTGCCTGTGGTATTGGTATGAGAACACCACCAATTGTATTCAGGTACACGCTGTGCAAAGGACACAGTACACTAAGTGAAACACTGCAGCTAGCACAATCACCTGCCTGCCTGTCAGTATAGAGAATAACAGGAACAGATCTAGCTAAACTGAATACAGTGTGTAAATATATATACAACACCTAGGATGCATATATATCAGTCTACACACTGTAACTGCAGCTAACTGACTTGCCTGCCTGCTCTAACTCAAAATAAATTACACTGTCTCTCTCTGTCTTTAACCTCTCTCTTTAACCACTGCAACACACTACACAAGGCCGCCACAGAGGCGGCCTTATATAGTATGGGGCGTGTACTAAAACCCCTGAGACATAATTGGCCAAAGCCACCCTGACTTTAGCCAATTATGGCTCTCCATTTTTTTCACGCTGTGATTAGCCAAAGCATGCGGGTCATAGTGCATTATTGGTCAATCATCAGCCAGCAATGCACTGCGATGCCGCAGTGAGTTATGGGCCGTGACGCGCCACTCGAATTTGGCGCGAACGGCCCCTAATGTTCGAAATTCGGCGAACAGCCAATGTTCGACTCGAACTCGAAGCTCATCCCTATCACAGAGCTGGTGGATGTTAGATACCTTGCGCTCCTCCACCTTCCGTTTGAGGATGCCCCACAGATGCTCAATAGGGTTTAGGTCTGGAGACATGCTTGGCCAGTCCATCACCTTTACTCTCAGCTTCTTTAGCAAGGCAGTATGTTAAAGTACATGTTGGCATTCATGGTTCCCTCAATGAACTGTAGCTCCGCAGTGCCAGGAGCACTCATGCAGACCATGACACTCCCACCACCATGCTTTACTGTAAGCAGGACACACTTGTCTTTGTACTTCTCACCTGGTTGCCACCACACACGCTTTGACACCATCTGAACCAAATAAATTTATCTTGGTCTCATCAGACCACAGGACATGGTTCCAGTAATCCATGTCCTTAGTCTGCTTGTCTTCAGCAAACTGTTTGCAAGCCAATTTGATGCAGTGTGTGGCCTATGGTCTGAGCATTGACAGGCTGACCCCCCCACCTCTTAAACCTCTGCAGCAATGCTTGCAGCACTCATATGTCTATTTCCCAAAGACAACCTCTGGATATGACGCTGAGCACGTGCACTCAACTTCTTTGGTCGACCATGGGGAGGCCTGTTCTGAGTGGAACCTGTCCTGTTAAACCGCTGTATGGTCTTGACCACTGTGCTGCAGCTCATGAGGTGCCATGTTGAACTTTCAGTGACCAGTCAGAGAGAGCACTAAAACCAAATTTAACACACCTGCTCCACATTCACACCTGAGACCTTGTAACACTGAGTCACATGACACCAGGGAGTGAAAATGGCTAATTGGGCCCAATTTGGACATTTCCACTTAGGGGTGTACTCACTTTTGTTGCAAACAGTTTAGACATTAACCGTTTGCCATCCACATAACGTCATATGACATCGCAGACTTTGAGCGGTGATATCTGAATGATGCCTGCAGCTACAGGCATCATTCAGATAGTCTTTTAGAGCCGGCAATTCCCTTCACCATAAGAACGATCAACAAGAGGGGACGTCCCCCCCGTCCAGTACTTCTCCCGGCTCGCCCCTGCCATAGAGACTTCCCGAGTCTCTATGATCGTTCAGAAGCTGGGCGCGATGTTATAATGTCACACCCGGCCTCGGCTGGGAAGCTGAGATCTTTTTTTTATTTCAGGCTTCCCAGCCTAGAGGTGAGATCTGGGGACTTATTGACCCCATATCTCACTGTAAAGAGGACCTGTCAAGCACTATTCCTACTACAAGTGAGGTTTACATTCCTTGTAATAGGAATAAAAGTGCTAAAAAAAAAAATGTAAAAAGAAAGTGCAAAATAGAAAAGTAAAATTAACAATACATTTTTTTTTTTATAAATATTAAAGCGCCACTATTCCCGCATGCTCGCTCGCAGAAGCTCCCACATATGTAAACGGCATTCAAACCACATGTGAGGTATCGCCGCGAACGTTAGAGTAAGAGAAATAATTCTAGCACTAGACCCCCTCTGTAACTCAAAACACGTAACCTGTAAAAAAATAAATAAAAAAAATTAAAGCATCGCCTATGGGGATTTTTAAGTACTGAAGTCTGGCGCCACTCCACGAGCATGTGCAATTTTAAAGCATGACATGTTGGGTATCTCTTTACTCGCCGTAATATCATCTTTTACATTATACAAAAAATTTGGGCTAACTTTACTGGTTTTTTTTTTTCGAATGCATTTCCACCACAAAAAACGTGTTTGAAAAATTGCTGCGCAAATACCGTGCGAGATAAAAAGTTGCAACGGCCGTCATTCTATTCTCTAGGGTCTCTGTTAAAAAAAACATAGATAATGTTTGGTAGTTCTGTGTAATTTTCTAGCAAAAAAATTATGATTTTTACATGTAGGAGAGAAATGTCGGAATTGGCCTGGGTGGCAAGTGGTTAATGGCTGTGTGTTGAGTTATTTGGAGGGGGCAGCAAATTTACACTGGTATACAAGCTGTACACTCACTACTTTACATTGTAGCAAAACGGAAAATTTATTACCAAATACTTACCGTAATTTTCCTTTCCTGATAGACTCCATGGCAGACTACGTGTGGGTTAACCCCGCCTCCTCTCCACAGCTATAGGACCCCATACCCATAAATTTGAGCTCACCTCCACCAGACAGGTGTTCCGTAACTAGCCGACTCAAATTTCAACTTTCATATTTTTATTCATGGGTGGGAACTCCGTCTGCCATGGAGTCTATCAGGAAAGGAAAATTACGGTAAGTATTTGGTAATAAATTTTCCGTTTTCCTGACAGACTCCATGGCAGACTACGTGTGGGAAATAACTAGCCAAACCACACGGGAGGGTATGCTGAACAAAAAATATTTTAATCTTTCCCGTCAACTGACAGGATTTTTCGACCAAAATTAACAGAGCAAAGGGAAGCAGGCTCAATACAATAATGAGACATAAATGTATGAATAGAAGACCACGAAGCTGCCTTGCATATCACTTCAGGAGCCACGTGTCGAGCTGCTGCCCATGAGGCTGCTATGCCCCTGGTGGAATGAGCCGTCACCGCCTCTGGAGGAGCCAAGCCCTTTGCCCTGTAAGCCTGTTGAATAGATTGGACGATCCAGGCTGCTATTGTTCTGGAAGAAGCCCTCTTCCCTTTGTTGCTACCGGTGTGTAACAAGAACAGGTAGTTCGAGCTTCTAAAAGATGAAGTAACTCGCAAGTATTCTTTCAGAGTCTCACCTACATCCAAGGGATGAGCATCTGCTGAATCTGGAGAATCGAAAGTAGGAAGGACTATTTCTTGGTTTTCGTGAAAAACTGATGTGACCTTTGGTTTTGACCCAAGCATGGGAATAAGGACCACTCGGTCCGGGAAGAAAGTCAAAAAGGGTTCTTGACAACCCAGGAAGCTTATTTCTGAAACCCTTTTGGCTGAAGTAATGGCCACTAGAAAGGCCAGTTTGATTGATAAGTCCTTAACAGAAAGATCCTTGTTGTTGAGTGCTGAAAGAGCATCAAGGACGAGTGGAAGATCCCATTTGGGGAATCTAGGTTTCCTCTGAGGCCTGATTCTCGATGCCCCCCGAAAGAACTGTTGAACCAGGGGATGAGTTGCCCATGACGTTCCCGAAAAAGCTGATAAGGCTGATACTTGTACCCTGAGGGAACTAATCGATAAAGGCAGGTCTAAGCCTGATTGGAGAAAACTCAAGATGTCTTGAACACTAGGGTTTCTAGATGACTTTCCTGCAGTAGTCGTGAAGCTGACAAATCTGGCCCAGATTCTATTGTAAGTTTTATTTGTGTTGGACTTTCTGGAGCTCATAAGGGTAGAGATTACCCCTGAAGCACACCCAAGAGACTCTAGCCTCTCCCTCTCAAAAACCAGACCATCAGTCTCAGCATTGCTGGACAGGGGTGCAGGGTCATCCCCTGAGAAAGAAGGTCCGGCCTGAGAGGAAGAGGCAGAGGGTCCCTGAAGCTCATTAGATTCAGGAGAGGAAACCAAGGTCTGCTCGGCCAGTATGGTGCTATTGTTACCACCTCGACTTTCTCCAACTGAAGCCGCTGTAGGAATTTTAGCATGATCGGAAGAGGAGGGAAGGCATATGCCCTGTTGAAGTCCCATTGACTCGTTAATGCATCTATTCCGAAGGCTTGATTGTACCGAGCTCGGGTGTAGTATCTGTCGATCTTGTAATTGCAGGGGGATGCAAACAGATCCACCTCTGGATCGAAATCCAACAATAGGATCCACTTGAAGGTTTGTGGATGCAGAGACCATTCGTTGTTGTCTAGCATGCTGCGTGACAGGAAGTCCGCTTGAATGTTCTGCTCCCCTGGAATGAAGACTGCTGTTAAGTTGAGCAGATTCCTCTGAGCCCAGGTCATAATGGGCTCGACCTCTTGGAGAAGGGCAGAGCTCCGAGTGCCCCCTTGTCTCTTCACATATGCCACAGCGGTGGTATTGTCCATTTTGAGTAGGACCGACTTCCCTTTCAGAAGGTGGGAGAAGGCTTGAAGGGCGCACCATGCCGCGCGCAGTTCCAGAATGTTCAAACCTGGAGAGTGGAGACGGGCATCCCATTTGCCCTGAGCCAGTTCTGCCCCACAATGTGCCCCCCAGCCCGCATTGCTGGCATCGGATGTAACAGTCACCCAATGGATGGGGGCAAGGGAGTGGCAAGTTGACAAGTTCTTGGTTTGAAGCCACCAGAGGAGACTGTTGCTCATTGACTGTGTTATCCGGATCCGCTGATTGAGATCATCTGTCTTCCATTGCTGGAGGAATCCGGATTGAAAAGGACGAAGCCTCCACATCGCCCACTTGACCATGGGGGATGTGGCCACCATCGTGCCGATTATCTTCAGGCACTGTGATGCCCTTAGGTGAGAGAAGTCTAGAGCTAAGGAGATTCTTTCCCGAATGATCGGTATTTTTTCTTCTGGAAGAGAGATGGTGTTCTCTATGGTGTCGAACTGGGCTCCTAGATAGACCAAGCGCTGGGTCGGATCCAGCTGACTCTTCTCCCGGTTTAGGAGCCATCCGAACTCCAACAGTGTAGAGATCACCTGATCTTTGTGGACTAGCAGCTGCTGCTTGTCTTGGGACAGTACTAGTAGATCGTCCAGATAATGATACAGGCGCACACCCTGTACTCTGAGAAGGGACACAACTGCTAACAGCACCTTGGAAAAGACTCTTGGAGAAGTCGTTAGCCCGAATGGAAGACAAATAAATTGTAAGTGCTCTTGTTCGACCTGGAACCGCAGATATTTGTGAAAGTTTTCTGCCACCGGAACATGAAAGTACGCGTCTTTTAGATCTATTGAGATCAACCAGTCGCCTGGTTGAACTATTTTTTGGATGGTTGAGAGTGACTCCATTTTGAACTTCTCGTGCTTTATGTACTTGTTCAGGAAAGTGAGATCTATGACTGGACGCCAAGAGCCGTTCTTCTTTTGTACTAGGAAGAGGGGGGAGTATACCCCCTGGAATTCCTCGTCCTTTGGGACGGGCACCACTGCTGCTTGATCTTTCAGGACATTCACATATGAGAGAAGAACTTGTTGTTTCTCCTCTGACCGAGGAAGTGAAGTTTGCATTGGTCTGCATGGAGGGATCTTGGTGAAGGACCATGTGTGACCTGTTGAGACCGTCTTGATGGTCCAATAGTCCGAGATCGAGGCCACCCAGACGTGCCGGAAGAGACGTAGGTGAGCCCCTACCCGACCCGCCTGGGCGGGCCCAATCTCAAAAAGACTTGGTTGGTTCACGCCCACCGGGCGTCTGTTTCTTGCCGGACTTTTGAAAAGAAGATTGGCCTCTGTTCCAATTCCAGCTTCTCCTGAAATCCCGTCCGGGTTTATAGGAGCGTGCCTCTCTCGAGTGCTCTGTACTGCGTCTCTGTTGAGGTTTTTTCTGATTAAACTGGTGCCTGTCCTGGGGAAGAAAACCCGACCTTCCGCCTGTAGCTTTTGAAATGGCGTTGTCAAGTTTGTTCCCAAACAATGAAGTCCCTTCAAAGGAAATTTTGCACTATGCCTGCTTGGAGGCTGGATCAGCAAGCCAGGGGCGTAACCACAGTGCTCGTTTGGCCGTGACCGAGGACAACATCGATCTGGCCAGTAAACGGATGAGGTCAATTGAAGCTTCCCCCAAAAAGGCGACTGCCATCTTAAGTTCTTGCACTGCTGAACTTTGAGCCAGTTCTTCGGAGACACCTTTCAGAACGGAGTCTACATTTTCCACCCATGCCTCCATTGCTTTGGAGGTCACTGCAAGGGCTAAAGCTGGTTTGCATGCTGTTCCAGCCAGGCTATATATTCTTTTGAGGTCCTGGTCGATCTTCCGATCCAGACCATCTTTAAATGATACGGTGTCATCTAGCGGGAGGGTGACATGCTTCGCTAGGCGCATTACTGCTGCATCTACGAGGGGAGCATTCTCCAGATGCTTGACGTCCTCCGATTTAAAGGGATACAGTCTAGAGGTTTTGCTTAGCATGGAAACCTTCTTATCTCCCTTGCTCCATTCTTCCTCAAACACTCCTTTCAGCTCAGAGGGAAGTGGGAAATTGGAGCGTTCTTTCCCCAGTTGTTTAAACAGTTTTCTTTGTTTTTCTGGGGGGGCAGTGGTATCCTCCAACTTCAAAGTTTCCTTCACTGCCTTGATCAGCGGAGAGACTAAAGCGTAGTCGAATCCCACCGTAGAATCATCTCCCTCCATCTCGTCTTGCGAGGAATAATGGGAGGAATCATGGGGCTGGAATTGGCCGGGATCCTCCTGGGCCTCGTCAGCCAAGGAGCCAGACAAGGTGGTGGACTGGCTCCTTGTGTGGGGGGCAACTATTTCTTTCATAGATTGCTGTACCACACGTTTCACAAGAGACTCAAGGTTTTGATTTTCCGTCTCTTTCTCACCAACCGCTCGGGCATAACATGGGTCGCATAGCGATTTGCCCTCCGGGATTCTGGTCTTGCATCCCCAACAGGCTCTGTGGTCAGAGCGATCATCGCGGTGGTGGTGGCGGCGACTAGAGGAGGAATGGGAACATCTCCTATGTCTAGAGGGGGTATGTGAACGTCCCCTATGATGATGGGTCCTAGACGTAGTGTCACGTCTAGACCTGGATGATGAGTGATGATGCGGCCTGGCAAGGTCCCTTTCTTGTGATCGATGAACTGAAGTTGCCGGGCTGTAAGAGATAATACAGACAGAGGGAGGGGGAAGGTGGGCAGGATGTAACCGTTAGCAACCACCAGATAGGCACAAAAGACACCACCCCCTTACCCACTCTGCACATACCTTGTGCGGGAGGGCTGGCCACATGGCGGTGAAGGAGAGTCCATGATGAGGCAAGACAAACGCACAAACTCAGAGACCACCTAGGACAAGAGTAAGCAACACGAAAAAAAAAAAAAAGAAAACATTTTTTTTTTTTTTTTTTTAACTGTCTCTTTAAGAGACACTTGCATAACTACCTAAAGGATGTTGCCTACCTTGTCCCAGCAGAACCGAGCTCCGGGATGCTGCCGTCAAAGCCCACAGGTTATCCCACCTGTACAGGGCTCCACAGCGTTTAAATTCCCCGCTGTAGTGACGTCACGGCCGGTCCCGCTGCGCGCATGCACCGAGGGGACCGACTCACTGCGCCTGCGCGGCCTCTGACCCCGCCGCCGTACCGCGCATGTGCGAAAACCAAGCCTCGGTTTCGCCGCGGCTCTGCACATGCGCAGACGTACGGCGGATCGGGAGGCAGGAAGTAGAGTGGCGTCCTGGAACGCAGAAGCGTTCCACACACGGCGCAAAGACACTGAGGGGGAACAGACAAAATACATACAAAAACGGTCTGCCATGTACATAATGAAGAAATCTTCAGACCTTGCCAGCCAATCCTTCGTCCATCCTGGTACACTGGGCCACATCCCTTCCACCATAGGGGTATTAACTGCCCGAAACCACTCGCCCGCTGATAGCTGGGCCCTGGGTGCACCGCACAACTTGTACCTAATCCGACGGACATCCTGGACTGCACCTGAATTGCATGATGAAGGGTCCATGTGAGGAGGATAGAAAAGGAACACCTGTCTGTGGAGGTGAGCTCAAATTTATGGGTATGGGGTCCTATAGCTGTGGAGAGGAGGCGGGGTTAACCCACACGTAGTCTGCCATGGAGTCTGTCAGGAAAGTGTCATTTCTTCAGCGTTGTCACATGAAAACATATAATAAAATATTTTAAAAAATGCGAGGGGAGTACTCACTTTTGTGATTATATATATATATATATATACACATATATATATATATATATATACACATTGGATTTTCACTTTATTGGATTAAGATTTGTATTTTTTCTTTATATGCACATTATAGGTTGTTGTAAACACATGAATTAGGGGTAGAGCATTGATAGGGAGGTGGTAAAAAATTGTAGAGTCCATCATTTTTATAATTTGAGAATTGTTTATGCGATTGTGGATTTTCTAGTTCATGTAGAAGCCACACTGCCACATCAAGGTACCTCTGTTAGGGCATTGCTATATACGTTATGTAGCTGTGTGGCTTCTACATAGATTTGCAATTGAAGACGACTAAAACCTCTGTTCTTAAAGCGGAACTAAACTCCCTCAATCAACATTAACTATGTTTAATCTTTTTGCTACCAGCCTCAGTAAATAGATTGGAAGGTATAGTATATTTCGTTTTTAAAACATTTTTTTTTTCTTTTTTTATTGGCTTCCTGGTTTCTGGCCTAGGCCAAAATGTCATGCCAGGAGTCTGGGCATTTTTTTTCTTTCATCTGGAGAAGGGGTTTTCTCAGCTAAGCATGCCCTCCTGCCCGTTTACCTTAGCTAAGGGCAGATGGATTTCAGGAAGTAAATGCTACATAAATTATCTGCCCTTACTCAAGATGGCTTGTGGCTAGAAATGCTAGGGGGTGTTTTAAAAAAAAAAAAAAGTATGGAGACATGCATTTACTGTAAACATTGAATCAAATAGTGTTTTCAGTTTGTGATGCTCAGATAGTTAAGGGATAAGTTCACCTTACCATGTAACATGTTATGAATGCACCGGCCCCGCACTGCCCGCTAGCGAGGGTTCTGCTCCACCCTCTAGCTGTCAAAATGTAAAAAACAAAACAAAAAAAAATAGGATTTTTATAACAGCTTACCTGTAAAATCCTTTTCTTGGAGTACATCACGGGACACAGAGCGACATAGCCATTACTATGTGGGTTATATAGATTACCTTCAGGTGCTGGCACTGGCAACTTCCAAAACAGGAAGTACCCTCCCCTATATAAGCCCCTCCCATCCGGGAGTACCTCAGTTTTGTAGCAAAGCAATAAGTGTCCCCAAAAGAGGGGTGGGTGCTCTGTGTCCCGTGATGTACTCCAAGAAAAGGATTTTACAGGTAAGCTGTTATAAAAATCCTATTTTCTTTTTCGTACATCACGGGACACAGAGCGACATAGCCATTACTATGTGGGACGTCCCAAAGCGATGCCCAAATAAGGGGAGGGATACACCATACATAAGCTGGGCGCTATCAGACATGAGGATCTTTTGCAACCTGCAACACACTGCGCCCAAAGGCGACATCCTCCTGACTCCTAACGTCCACTTGATAGAACCTAGTAAACGTGTGTACTGAAGACCATGTTGCGGCCTTACAGATCTGGGCCAGGGAGGCCTGGTGATGCACTGCCCATGAAGTTCCCACTGCTCTCGTGGAGTTCGCCCTAACTTTGAACGGAGGCGGTCTTCTCTTCAAGCCATAGGCTTGCATAATGACCTGTCGAATCCACTTGGCTAAAGTGGATTTTGACGCTGCCTGACCCTTTCTGGGGCCTTCCGGCAGAATAAACAAAGTATCCGTTCTTCAAATTTGAGCAGTGGCTTTAAGATAAGCTTTAACTGCTCTTACTGCATCCAAGGAATGTAATAATTTTTCCTCTACCGAGCTAGGTTTGGAAAAAAAGGAAGGGAGAACCACATCTTGGTTCAAATGAAACCTCGATACCACCTTGGGAAGAAAAGCTGGATGAGGACGTAACACTACTCTGTCCTTATGAATAACCAGATATGGCTCCTTACAGGACATAGCGGCCAATTCCGACACTCTTCTAGCCGAACATATGGCTACTAAAAAGATCAATTTCCTGGTGAGTAGGACCAAGGAAATGTGCCGCAAAGGTTCAAATGGTTGTTTTTGTAGAACCGATAGAACCAGGTTTAGGTCCCATGGACATATGGGAATTTTAACCGGAGGGCTAATACGCATCACCCCTTGTATAAAAGATTTGACTAGTGAATGCGAAGCCAGGGGCCTTTGAAATAATATTGACAAGGCCGAAATCTGACCCTTGATAGTACTCAAGGCAAACTTCCTATCTACAGCCCACTGTAGGAAGTCCAGAATCCTACCTATCACGTACTTACGTGGATGCCATTTTCTGGCCTCACACCACGCGATGTACGCTTTCCAGATTCTATAGTAAATCTGCCTGGATACGGGTTTCCTGGCATTGATCATGGTAGATACCACAGGGTTAGAGAGGCCTCTCTTTTTTAGGATGTGGGCTTCAATAGCCAGGGCGTTAAACCTAGAGCTAGTGAGGAAGGGTGGTATATCGGTCCTTGCGAAAGCAGGTCCGGGCGACGTGGGAGGGTCCAAGGACTCCCCACAGACATTTTTACAATCTCTGCGTACCACGCTCTTCGGGGCCACGCTGGAGCCACCAGGATCACCGGCTTCTTTTCTATCCTGATTCTGCGGAGTAGTCGAGGCAACAATTGTGGCGGTGGGAATGCATATATCAGTTTGAACTGATCCCAAGGGAACACCAGAGCATCCGAGCCGCAAGCTAGAGGATCCCTTGTCCGAGAGACAAATCTGTCCACCTTTGCGTTGAATCTGGATGCTAGCAGATCTACATCCGGTGCTCCCCACCGCTGACATATTGCTCGGAAAACTTCGGGATGAAGGGACCATTCCCCTGGGCATAACTGTTGGCGACTCAGAAAGTCCGCCTTCCAATTCTCCACCCCTGGAATGAAGACCGCGGATATGCATGGGACATATTTTTCTGCCCATTCGAGGATGTGATTTACTTCCCTCTGGGCTGCGCGACTCCTGGTGCCCCCCTGATGATTGATATATGCCACAGTCGTGGCATTGTCGGATTGAATTCTGACAGGGGAACTTTGAAGTTTGGATGTCCATGCCTTTAGGGCATACCGGGCTGCTCGTATCTCTAAGAGATTGATGGGCAGGGCCTTCTCTGCATCCGACCACCTGCCCTGGAGAGACCATTGCTCCAGTACTGCCCCCCAGCCTATGAGGCTGGCATCTGTTGTGACCACCTTCCAAGAAATCGGACTGAAGGATTTCCCCTTTTGCAGATTCTGGGGAACCAACTACCAACAGAGGCTTTTGCGAACGGAAGGGGATAAAGACATTGGGAAGTCTAGAGCCTGAACTTTTTTGTTCCAGGCTGACAGTATGGCCCTTTGCAAATTCCTTGAGTGGAACTGGCCGTAGGGCACAGCTTCGAATGATGCCACCATCTTCCCCAGCAGCCTCATGCACAGGCGTATGGACGGCTTTCTTTTTGCATCCACCAGGTGGACCAAATCCCTCAAAGAAGATACCTTTTCTTGAGGCATGAAAATCTTTCTCTGGTCTGAATCCAGCAGTAGCCCCAAGTATTCCAGACTTCTGACTGGTTGTAGGGCTGACTTGTCTCGGTTGATAATCCAACCGTGCGATTCCAGATACTTGATCGTATCGTGAACAACCACTTCTAGTTTTGCCACTGAGTGGTCCATCAACAACAAGTCGTCTAGGTATGCCATTATCGTCACACCTCGTGTTCTTAGATTGGCCAATAGCGGGGCCAGAATTTTTGTGAACACCCGTGGTGCTGTGGCCAGACCGAAAGGTAAGGCTCTGAACTGAAAATGGCGCCCTTCTACTGCAAAGCGTAGAAATTTTTGATGGACTGGAAAGATGGGAACGTGCAAATAAGCATCTTTGATGTCGATCGATGCTAACCATTCCTCTCCTTGTAGGACAGCGGCTACTGACCGGATCGACTCCATCCGAAAAGTCCGGATATTTAGGAATTTGTTTAGCCCCTTTAGATTTAGAATGGGCCTTACGTCCCCGTTTGGTTTCAGGACTGTGAAGAGGTTTGAGTAAAAACCCAACCCCCACTCTTCCAGAGGCACTTCCATAATTACTCCTTGGAGCAATAGTTGTTTTAATGCCAACAAGAGGGATCCTCTCTTCAGGGGATCTTTTGGCACGCTTGACCACATAAAATGAGAAGGAGGAGAGTCTTTTAACTCCAGATTGTATCCCTGAGTTACTGCGGAGAGCACCCATCTGTCTCTGATCGTCTCCCGCCAGGTCTCTGCGAACAACTGAAGTCTTCCCCCCACCCGTTTGAGTGGGGGCAGCCCTTCATAAATTTGACTTGGAGGGTGGTTTTGTACCTCTTCGGACCCAGGGTTTTTTGTTACCCTGTGATTGTCCCTGATTTTTACCTCCGGGATTTGACCGAGGAGGCCGTCGGAACTGCTTAGAAGCAGATGTCCCAGGGATTGGAGAGGTAGGCCTCTTAAACGAGGGGCCTCTAAACCTCTTTTTAACCGGTAAGAGAGTACTTTTACCACTGGAAATCTTCTGGATATATTTATCCAGGTCCTCGCCGAATAAGCGTTCACCATGAAATGGGAAACTAACTAGCAACTTTTTACAGGGAGCCTCAGCAGACCAGTTCTTGAGCCACAGAAGTCTACGCATATGTACTAAAGACAGCGTAAGGCGGGAGGCCTGATGGATTGAATCCTTGATGGCGTCAACCGCAAAGCATAATGCTCTAGGCAGATCAGCCAGGGCATGGGCCTGCTGATCCGGCAAGTCCCTTAAGACCTGTTTTAACTGATCCTTCACCGCTTGGCAAACCCCAATAACTGCCACTGCTGGTTGTGTAACCACACCTGCTGTAGAAAAAGCCAACTTTAATAAGGACTCCAATTTTTTGTCTATTGGGTCCTTGAACATTTGAACATTGTCTACTGGACATGTCAGTGATTTGTTTACACAAGAGATGGCTGCGTCCACTGTAGGCAAACTCCATTTTCGGATGAACTTATCCTCCATGGGATTGATCACCGGAAATCTCTTAGGGGGAGTAAATATTTTATCAGGATGTTCCCAATCCTGGTATATAAGTCCTTCCAGTAATGGATGGATTGGAAAGGAACAAATAGTCTGGGGAGCTTTTAACGACCCCAACGAGGAGACAGACGTGGTTGATGGTTCCCCAAGGGGCATTTTAAATGCTGATCGAACCATGTCAGTTAGGGACTGAACCCACAATCTTTCAGCTTGTGATGCCGAGAATGGTTCTTCCACTGTCGACTCCTCTAAAACAGAGTCATCCTCATCCTGATCCCCTTCAGGTATGTCAATCCCTTCATGGGACTGTTGCTCTGCTAACAGGTACTCTGATGGAGGGGACGGAGATCGGGCACGCTTTCTCTCTGGTAGGGAAGAAGCGATCAATGCTGCCAATCTTTGCTCCAGTCCTCCCAGAGCTGAGGCAAAAGCCTCCTCTGTTACATACGCCGGAGCAGGTGAACTGAGGACAGCCACAGTACCAGGCACTCCTGAGGGTTCCCTACGGGCCCCAACCTCTGATTTTTCAGGGGAGACTGGTGCAGCCAAAGCATGCCCAAGATCCTCAGAGCCCGACGGAGACCCTTTTTGCTTCCTGGGCGTTTTAGACCCGGAGACTTTAGGCGGCATATTCCTAAGCCCAAAGCTGAGGTATTCCAGCCGCAATACACCACTTACTGATAATAGTCTAGCAAACTTGCTGCTATATAAATCACTTGGTGTCCACTAATGTGCCTCTCTAGGGGATGCCTGCATCAACCGCCTGCTGTATGCCTGCTTTATATGCTACCAGCCCCTTGTTCTGTCTCTCCACAGCTAGTTCACAGAAAAAACTGTGTTTTTAACATGCTGGGACGCCCGTACATGCGCAGAAGTGCTGCGGCGCGCACAGAGCGTCATCCGCCAAGCTCCGCCCCCTTTTCCAGCCCGTCTCCTATATTAGAAGCGTGTGCGCCCTCGGCGTTCACCCATGGAAACACAGGGAGAGGAGCCAGGGTCCCTGTTTGCAGCAGGGCCCGGGGATGAAAAAGAGCACATGGCAGCAAGACAGAGGAAAGTAGCTTCCCTTACAAGAGAACTCACCATCTGCCTGGACTTTCACCCTGGAAGGAATAGTCCACAGAAAAAGACGTTCTACAGCGGCCTCTAGTGGATAAACACAGGTACCGCACCTTGTCTCTTTTTTTTTTTTTTCACAACTACTATATGAGAAAACCATTTTCTAAGATTAGCAGTTTTAGGCATTACAGATTATTTAGCGGGAATACCATTTAGGTAACAGGCAGAAAGACATATTAGGCTTGAGGGTCCGCCAATAGAACCAAGTTCCTGAGGGCCCCCACTTACCTTTTCCCCGCCGCAGGACTCTGTTTGGCACAGAAGCCCAAACTTCGCCTTTCACGGCAGGCAATGTACGTAGACCTTCAGGGACCGGGTTCCCAAGGATTCCACTCCCCTGGACCTGTATAGCACCCTGCACAGATAACATCTTGGTCGTGGGTATGACCAGAGCTCTGGATCCCAGGGTCCAGCCCTCCTAAGAGAGGCATTACAGGCAAAACCTTGCTCTTCTCTGCAAGGCCCGGGTACCGACCGTTTAGCTATGAAGCTTTTTTGGTCGGATCCGGAATAGCTTGCTAAGGCCCAAAATAACCTGTACACAAGCCCAGATGAATACATGTTAACCTTGGCCAACACCTTAGACACTGGCAAAAAACTGAGGTACTCCCGGATGGGAGGGGCTTATATAGGGGAGGGTACTTCCTGTTTTGGAAGTTGCCAGTGCCAGCACCTGAAGGTAATCTATATAACCCACATAGTAATGGCTATGTCGCTCTGTGTCCCGTGATGTACGAAAAAGAAATTGTGGCTGTGCGGGGCTTCGTCACTCATTCACAGCACTATGTGAATGGAAAACTACCAGGTCCAGCAGCCTTTGTGGCTGTAGGCTTGTAGTTTTCAATGAACTACCATGTCACTGTGAGCACTGTGGTAGTTCATTCATTCTTCCTGTCAGCATGTCCTATGAGGAAGCCTATCTACTGACAGGTCTGCTAATCGCTGGTGCAATGCTTTACAGGCTCCTGCGACAAAAAATAAATGCACATTTTTTTGACCTGCAAAAAAAAAAAAAAAAAAAGTGCATTTATTTTTTCTTATCCTTTAAGTCCCACTTTGACCCAAAATCGTTGTTAGTTTAGTGTGAAAGTGTGCTGGAAATCCTTTTTGTATTGTTTTGTATATTGCCCTGCCCCTGCAACTTCTTTTTTGCAAGTTTCTAACAGATCATTGTTCCTTTTCTTGGATTTGGTGCAGAAACACACTGGAAGTATCTGGGCTTATGGTATGTTGCCGCACCTTTAGGTTAGCTTCACACTTGCGCATGTGCATTTTTATGCATTTTTCATGCACTCCAATTGAAGTCTATGCAGCAAAAATGTACATTGTCACACCAAAATAAGCACACAATCTTGTGTGTTTGGGAACTATAGAGAATAATGGGAATCCTCTTTTTATGCATTGCTATACATCTGGCAACGCAAATAAAATTGCACGTGTGAATGGGAAATTTTAAAGAAGAAAGGCCTGCTTTCTATTGAAGCACTACTATACAGTATATGTCTACTGTAAATATCCCATAGTTGGGAAACTCAGATAGTATAGAGTTTGGGACTGCAACTACCAGAGGTGCCTTGCTGCAGTAGTATGGCTTCCACATGGATTTGCAAATGTATGCAACCAAAATGCTGGATAACTTGAAAGTGTGCTGGGGACCCTCTATGTATAGAATCAATAGTCAAAACAGTTACTAATTTGAATTTAATATATAGCCAATAAAGAACACAATGGGGGGAGATTTACCAAAACTGGTGCAGACAGAATCAGGTGCAGCTGTGCATAGTAACCAATCAGCTTCAAGGTTTTAATTGTCAAAGCTTAGGCCGGGTTCACACTGCTCCGACATGAAAGGCGCACAACTTTGTCAGGCTACTTTGGTGTGACTTCAGGGAATGCCTGTGTAATTTTCCTGTAATGTTGGATCCAAATCACATCAATTAAGATGAGGATCCGACTTCCATTCAATTCTATGGGCTGAAATCGGACCAAAGTAGTGCAGAAACCTTTTCCAAAGTCGGGCTAGTTAGGATGGCTCTCATAGGGAAACATTGATTTTTACATGTCATGCAACTTGTGCTCCCAAAGTCAGAGTGCATGTTCCACCAGTGTGAACCGGGCCTTAATTGAACAAGCTGAAGTTAGAAGCTGATTGATTACCAGGTACAGCTGCACCAAATTCTGTGTGCACCAGTTTTGGTAACCGCCCCTCCCCCCAAATTTGTGAACATGCAGGGGTAGAGACTCAGGGGGTTATTTACGAAAAGGCAAATCCTCTTTGCACTACAAGTGCAAAGTGCACTTGAAATTGCACTGAAGGTGCACTTGGAAGTGCAGTCGCTGTAAATCTGAGGGGTAGATCTGAAATGAGGGGAAGTTCTGCTGATTTTATTATCCAATCATGTGCAAGCTAAAATGCGTTTTTTTTCCTTGCATGTCCCCCTCGGATCTACAGCGACTGCACTTCCAAGAGCACTTTCAGTGCAATTTCAAGTGCACTTTGCACTTGTAGTGCAAAGTGGATTTGCCTTTAGTAAATAACCCCCTCAAATTATAAAAGACAAGGAAACAGCATGACAGTCAATCATTTTAAGAGGGAGGGGTCAGCAATAGCAGCCTAAAATGTTAATTTCTAACAGGTGGTTTTTTTTTCTGGAGCTCCTAGTGTATGAGGGAGCAGTACAATAGAAACTGGCCATATTATACAGCTGGCTCCGCTTTCATAGTGCTGTTCCTTTTGTCTTACTGCAATGATGCAAAACACACAGTGTGCCTGGAGACCAGGTGATTGAGCTTAATATCCTTTATTTTAGTTGTAGTAGAAAAAAATAAAAAATAAATATTATGAGTTATGAATGATCAAAATTACATAAGAAATGTAGTCAGTGTGCTCACCATGCAGAAAATCCATCACCACAGACATTACTTTGAATCCTCAGTCACACACGTGAAATTATTTTCTTACAACTATGAAATTCCATCAAAGTTGAACTCCATGGAAAGCAAAAAAAAAAAGGGAGGCATGTGTATTTCTTCCAGATTTTTGCAGTATTCCAGTGTGAAACTGTGCTTATATGCAGGAGCTTCCTGTAATAGGGACCGGTCCCTGATGCTCTCTCTACTTGTGCAGGGTGACTGGTCTCATCTCTGCCTTCTCCTGTAGTTTTCTGTAGGCAGCCTGTAGTGGGAGTGGCCTGCTGTGTCGTCGTCCACAAGCCATGTACAGCAGGGATGATGTCACTATTTGGGTTTGCTAATAAATTTACTGCACACAAATTGGATTTATAGCGTTTGTGGCAAGTGTTCAAACACAGAGTTTGTTGGTGTAATATTTCACCTATTACAATCGGAATAGACTATACAAAAAATTATTATTACCACCCAAAGATTCTGCTTGTGCAATCCCACACATGTCCAACTGCATGAAATTTGGTCTTTCATGAATTTGTTTCAATTACTACTACACTTAAAGACCTTTAATGGCAAACAGAGGGTGCGTTTTTTTTTTTTTTTTACCACCCCCTTCACCAACACTGTAAACACACTACACACTGTTCACATCCTTCTCCCCTAAACCCCCCCCCCCCCAAAAAAAAAATAATACTTTCCCTGACCCTGGCCTCTGATGCTCCAGGGAGACATAGGTGACATCACTATGTCTCCAAGCATGAGCTGGGGGTTCAAAATCCCGCAAGACTGCATTCCAGCACATTCCAACAAGAATGCACAAGCTAGACTCAGCAGAATGTAGAATACAATAAGTAGAATCAATCAGTTCACCCCACTGGGTGATCTCAAACTAATACTTGCACAGGTACAATCATTCTATGGAGTCCAAAACCCTTCATTGCATTGGCTGTTTTTATTCTATTCTAACAAGATTTCATTAAAAGCCTTACTGGACCTAATGAACATTAGTGTGGTGCTTTCACTGCATTTTTGGAATTCTTCCAAGCTCCCCCCTACTCCCATTTGGGTTCGCTGTGCTACATGGGAGCAGCCTCATCATAGCTAGTCCACTCCACTTATCAGTTCACTTGCAATGCTGGATATCAAAAGCAAGAGTTCTAATGCCTCTTACACAAGTACTCAGACTTCAGCAATAAAAATCTGACAGGGGCTTGTAAGGGTTACATACGCTACTCAAAAATGGAAAATAAACGTTCAGACTATAAATACAATTTAATACAATGTGCCTGTAACACATGGCCAGCATTAGGTATAATTTATAATTCCTTAAAGCGGTTGTAAACCCATTTAATCAAGTTTATATTAAATTCATCATTGCAAGCTATTGTACGGCATTGCATAGCTTCCTACCTGCTTGCTTTCTGTGTAATCCTTCGTTTGGTTTGTAATGACATCACCGGCACATGCGCTGTTAGTCCTAGTTTCCTGTGTTTCGTCAGATTAGGCGACTTGTCCGAATTTGTAACCAAAGTGACTTTCCATCGCCGCCATCTTGCTACACCCCGCACTTATCCGCAGTAAGGCTACAGTGGGAAGGCAGCAAGCGGACATATTGTTACACCCACCGGAGTTTTGCATGTCACGTGTATTTTTAACAGTAAACTCAGCTTATATAGTGAATTTCAGTATTTTCAAATCCCTCAGACTGTTTTGATGTTGATTTTTCAAATAAGTGGTGTTCTGTCAGATTAGCAAACCTGTGAGAGCAACAGGCTTGCCACTGCTTTTCAAATTCAACATCTAAAAAGTCAGACAGATTTTTAAATACTGAATTTCATTATAAAAGCTGAGTTTACTGTTAAAAATAAGTGTGAAATGCATGACTCCGGTGTAACAATATGTCCGCTTGCCGCCTTCTTACTGTATCTTTTTTTTAACAGAAAAAAACCCAGAAAATTCTTACTGTATCCCTACTGTGGACGAGTGCGGGGTGTAGCAAGATGGGGTCGACCGAACGTCACTTCCATTACAAATTCTGACGGGTCACCTAATCTGACAAAACTCCGGCAAGCTCTTTGCGCCAGAAAAATGGTGTATACTAGAGCTGCACGATTCTGGCTAAAATGAGAATCACGATTTTTTTGCTTAGAAGATAGATCACGATTCTCGCAGCATAACATCATCTTTCACATTAAAACAAAAAAAATTGGGCTAACTTTACCGTTTTTTTTTTTATTCATTGAAGTGTATCTTTTACCAAAAAATTGCATTTGAAAGACCGCTGGGCAAACAGAGTGTAACATAAAATATTGCAACAATTGCCATTTTATTCCCTAGGGTCTTTGCTAAATTATATATAATGTTTTGGGGTTCCAAGTAATTTTCTAGCAAAAATATTGATTTTAACTTGAGAAACAAGTGTCAGAAAAAGATTTGGATTTTAAGTGGTTAAACTTCCTGCATTTCCACACAGACATTTGCTCTAAGAAGGAAGTTGGTTACAATGTTTCATGTTGTTACAAACTTGGCAGATGATTTTTTTCTTTACACACAGTTTATCCTTTTGATCTAAGAACGAAGCATTAGTTACAATGTTTCCCGTTAAAAACTCAGCAGACTGCCTGGATATTTTCTTTTGACAGCTGAGTGAGCAGATAAAGTCTCTCCACATGTTATATGAAAGAATCTGCAAACTCTGCATTGGAGATCGTCAGGGGGGTTGAATCGAGATCACGATTTTTTAATGATTAATTGTGCAGCTCTAGTGTGTACATGCCGGGGCTGAGTCACTTCCTTAGGCAGGCGTCAGCCCCGAGATCCCGTGATACTCCTTCCCCATTCTGAAGCCAAGCCCCGATTATGGAGTAATACAGCAGCAGAATCGGCTCCCTATTCGCTATACACGGTTTCCATGGTAAAACCGGAACGAAAACGAGGCTTGGCTTCGGGAACTAATGTGCATGTGCAGGATTATGGCCACACAGACTAAGTGAGGGCAGAAATAAAACGCTGTTAAGGACGTTCTATTTGCCTTCTGTATGCAGTGTCCTCAGTAACATGCAATTCTATATTTATTATTTGGTGTAAAATTATCTGAGTTTACTACCGCTTTAAAGGACGAGATTGGGCACTTATGACCATCAGATGCGATTGCTATACCACAGGGATTTCCCATGCATCACATGGAAATTTAATGGAAATCTAAATTGCAATCCTGAAAATTGTGCACACGGCCAGCATAAGAGACATTTCTTATTCTTGATAATTAGAGAAGATGTATTCTCAGTCATTTGTCTTCAGGCAATCGAAAGGACGAATATACTGTAATAAACTGCCAAACAAATTTCTGCATAAATATTGACACAGGTGTAATGTGCAGCCAACAGATTGCATAACTGCTGCAAACACACACACACTCTTCTTTATTGAAAGACAATGATGTAAAAGACGAGTGATCAATGTTACACTGGTAGTTAAAAGCAGGGCTTTAAAGCTAAACTTCATTATCAGTCATTTATGAATCTGCTCCTTGGGGGCGGGGTCCATAGCACACATCAATGCTTTTCTGTAGACTCCAAGTGCATGATAGCCAGGGAGCACATGATGGGAATGAGTAAAAGTGCAGAGGTCAACTGGACCAGAGTCCTAGCTCAAACCCCTTAAACAATAATTTACACAGTTCTTCAGTCATTTCATAAGAGGGTCTGCCAAAAAAAAAAAAAAAGGAAGCTGACCAACAAAAGAAAAGCACTCTCTTCCAGAAATCGGTGTGAATGCTCGTCGATGGGCTTCACTGTAGCAGCCTTCAAATAACTTTTATAAGTTGCTCCCCAGTGTGATGGCATTTACAAAATGTAGTAGTGCAAACGTCCCAGAGTTACTTGCAGTTCCACAGTTCATTGCTGAGAACCGCCGACCATTTGCCCCGACTGCTGTTGCTGCAGCTCGTGCTTTCTAGAGGCTATGGGAAGGAAACACAATTGTGACTAGAATAGGTTGTGAGAAAATAAACATTTCAGGTCTACCACTTATTGGTATTTGCCTTGTGTGCTGCTAATCATTTCACAGCCAAAAGAAAGAAACTATATTAACTAAAGAAACCCTGTCACTAGACTATTCAATTCAACAACAACGTTCCCATAAGATTATATGTGCATTCAAGGTATTGTAGGCATGTTATTTACCTGTAAATACCTCCCTTGTTTAGACTGCTGCTGGGTGCCCCATCTTTGGTTGCGGTGTCAGCACCCACTGGAGGCTCAATTGATACTCTCTAGCAGTGATGGCGAAACCTTGGCACCCCAGATGGTTTGGAACTACATTTCCCATGATGCTCAAATACACTGCAGAGTTCATGAGTTTTATGAGAAATTTAGTTCCAAAACATCTGGGGTGCCAAGGTTTCCCCATCTTCGTCTATAGAAATACCCTTTGCTCCTCCCTTGGTCTATACAGTTATGTAGGGAGGCAAGGGTAGGGGTGGAGGAGCTAGGCCAGCACAAATATAGAATGTTTAGTAATTTTCTAGCAAAAAATATTTAGATTTTTACATGTATGTGAGAAGTGTCAGAATTGGCCTGGTATGCAAGTGGTTAAAGTGTAATAAATGGGCAAAACTACATAATTCCTAATATTTTCCATGAAGTCCACTTTGTCATGTAATCGCTCCCTTACCGGCTGCGCTCTTTCGCTGCTCCGACAGTGTATAAATTTCCTGCAGTTGCTTCTTCTGGTCATTGCTGAGTGGTGCTGTCAGTGAATGATACCAGGCTTGATCTCTACTCTGTATGCCTGAGTCAGGAGAAGAGCAACCAAAAACATGATCAGCAATATTCTATGTACAAGGAAAGATATAACACTCCCCCTTACTATGGAAGCATAAACTAGTTGTATACCCAAATTAATGTGTGTACTGGTCCTATGTCAGTAGCTTTAAAAATGGATCTAGTATCAGATAAAATTTTGTCATGCTAAGTAATGTGTCAGTATAACACTTCCAGATATTAATACCCTCTCACAGAGATCATAGTTATCCCCCTGACAATGCCATCATTAGGGTGAGCCATTTTTCTTCAGGCATCATTCAGGGTGACCATCTACTTTCTGAACTGAAATGGCACAATCTTGTAAATCCATTCCCTCCACTCAGGTCTCAGATTACACTCAGCTATGTGCCGGGCAGTGTGCGACATTTAAGATTTAAGCCAAGTTCCACTTTAAAAGCCATAATACACCGATTATGAAGGCTGCCATAGCTGACCTCAATCTGAACATGTTAGCGGCTTTCTGCTTGCACCTGGTTTCAATATTTTCCAAGCCACTGACCAGAAGTATGCAGCAGGTGAGGTCTCAATTAGGAGGCATCTGGCCAAAGCTTTTTTGGCTGTACTTCTATGAATCACAGGGTTGCAGTTAGTTCTGCACTCCTGTGACCCATTTTTAGCTGACAGGCTGACTCAGACGGTCCAGGCTGGGGAAAGATTCCAATGCCTGGACTGGCAGCTGGCTCAGCCTCTCAGCTGAACCACTGGGAAACTGAGCCAGCTGCTCCCTCCCCAGCTCAGCATTCCAGTGAGAGCTGGAGGGGCAGGCCAGAGACCCGGTGACTGACAGTCACCGCTCTCTGCTCAGAGTGGAGGGGAGAACTGAGTGATGGGCATTGTTTGATCACTCAATTCTCAGTGCAGAGGTGATGGGACAGATGCAGCATTGGATCTATGCTACATCAACCTAGGTGAGTATAAGGTTTTTTTTGATACCCCATACTCTTTTAAGCTGCTTAGATGGATTTTTAAGGGTTCTTCCTAATGCGGGAGCCTTGTAAAGGGCCTGTAATGAGTCCTCCCTATCAGTCTTATATAACAGGTCTCCAAGCTTTTGAGTGTCTTCTGCAACATTACATACTCTAAAAATTATGTGTTTTAGTGATTTCAGGGGCTGCACTTTAAAGCTGAAATTAAAAAGGAACTGCAGTCTGCTCACATAACTTGTAATAAAAACATCTTTGCCATTCTGAAGCTTCCCTCCAACCACTTTGCATATTATTTTATATATACACTGTCATTCTGTACTTGCCAAATATGCTGCCGAAATCTCCCCCCCCCCCCCCCCCACCGAGTCTGGCTGCATCCATTTTAAAGGGGTTGTAAAGCTTTGTGTTTTTTCACCTTAATGCATCCTATGCATTAAGGTGAAAAAACACCACCTTGCACTCTCGCCCCCCCCCCCCCCCGTTTTACTTACCTGAGGCACGAAACTCCGTGGGCTCGTTCGTGCGATGGTTTCCCCCAGCTTGAGGCGGCTCGTCATTGGAGATTGATCGCAGTGCAGCCATTGGCTCCCACTGCTGTCAATCAAATCAATGATGTGGCGCGCCGGGGGGCGGGGCCGAGTGATACAGTGGCGGCTATAGCCGTCACTGTATCACACGGGAGTGCGCCCGAAAGCTAACCCCCTTGGGAGAGAGCTTCCCAGAACGGGGGTTAGGAGGAGCCGAGACAGCCGCCGTGGGACCCCAGAAGACGAGGAAAGGGGCCACACTGTGCAAAACTAACTGCACAGTGGAGGTAAGTATGGTATGTTTGCTATTTTTAAAACAATTCCTCTACAACCCCTTTAACTGTGGGCAGCTGTAGCTGCTGCCTGTTCACTTCCTGGATTTACAGACACACACCTCCAGCTCTGCAGCTCTCATTGGCCCTCTTCTGACTCAAACCCCCCCCCCCTCCCTTCCTGGCAAACTCTCATGAGAGTGAGTTAGAGAGCTGGGCATGATGTCATAAGCCTAGGCTTAGCTACCAGAAACAGGAAGTGGGTAGTATATATAAGGTATTTACTAGCACAAAAAAAAATGTTGTACTATCCAAAGTTAACAAGGGCAGAAGATTTAATAGATGGAAAGATGAAAAAATTACTGAAGTTCCGCTTTAAGCTGCTTCTATTTTGCCTTCCATGGTTCTTCCTCATCGACCTGCTAATGATATTAAAGTGCCCCCCTGTCTCTGCGTTTCATTAAAAAATACCTACTTCACCATATCTCACGGCGGCGCTCATGTAACCGGATGTGTCTCCTCTCTGCCCATCTTGCATAAGCAGCAGGCGGGGCCAGGGTTTCCCCAGTGACGTCAGCAGGACGCGAGGAGGAGAGGAGAAAGGAGACACAGCCGGTCACGTGATCGCCGGAAGCCGCCGTGAAATACGGCGAAGGAGGAATTTTTTTAATGAAGCACAGACAGGGGGGCACTGTATTAGAATACAGAACGGATAGTGTAAAAATATATTGGTAATACTGCAGCAGGAGTGGGATGGGGCGGAACTGTCACTAGGTGACATGCAATAGAGGGGGTGGGAGGGACAGAGGATATAAAGGAGAGCAGGCGGCGGATGACGGAGGCACGCAAACAGACCACGATATCAGGGGCTCAGCAACCATGATTACCGTGGTCTGTTTGCAGAGGGAAGGGTATAGCCAGGCAGGATCAGCTCAGGGCTGGATCCAGAGTCTTTTCTCGGGAGGGGCACTGCCAAAAAATATGTTTTTTTTTTTGTGGGAAATTTATCGGTGAAATGGCTGGTGTCGGCGCTTCAATCATCCCGTCACCATGGTTATGGTGTCATGATGATTGAAGCGCATTATTTATATTATTACATTGTAATATAAAATTAAATAGTTCAATGCAGAATCAGTGGGAGCCCCGAGTGTGTCACTTGCCACCGTCGCCTGCAATTAGTGGGAGCCCTGAGCGTGTCACTTGCCACACGTTGCGGATTGTCACTTGCCACGTCACCTGCCACATCTTGTGGATTGTCACTTGCCACACCTTGTGGATTGTCACTTGCCACATCACCTGCCACACCTTGCGGATTGTCACTTGCCACGTCACCTGCCACACCTTGCTGATTGTCACTTGCCTGCCACCAGATGCAGATTGTCATTTGCCACGTCACCTGACACAATTTGCGGATTGTCACTAACTTGCCTGCTAAGGTGTAGTTTTGGTTGTCTCTTGCTGTGTCCCAGACTCCCAGAGTCAGGCAGCAGAGAGATAATGCAATCTCTCTGCTGCCTGCACAGTGAGGGCAGAAGTCACTGCAGGAATGCAGGGCAGGCACGGGCGGTGAGAGATGATCTCATCTCTGTGCTTCCCCGCTAGCCAATTGGCCAGCTGCCACACTGAGCCTGCTCTCTCACTCTCACCTGCGTTGCCAACACACTGAGCAGCGCGGTCTGCCCACGAACCGCGCCGCCCGCAAACCGCGCCGCAAGCGGAGCCGCCCGCTTTCTTACCCGTCTGTGGAGCCGCACGCTATCGCACCTGCCCGCAGAGCGGCCCAACGTGACTCACTGACGTCACTCGTTGCTAGACGCCAAGCGGCCCAGGCGTTAGCAACGAGTGCAGGGAGGAGGCTCCACCCACCTCCTCCTCCGCTCCTGGTATCGTGTCAGTGCGCCGCGTAACTACATTAGACGAGTCTCTCTCTCTGCGCCGCTGATCGGCTGATGTGAGAAACAGAGAGAGACTCAGAGAGGCAGCGGCAAGTACAGTATATACTCGAGTATAAGCCGACCCGAATATAAGCCGAGGCACCTAATTTTACCCCAAAAAAATGGGAAGACGTATTGACTCGAGTATAAGCCTAGGGTGTCCATCTGCATGCCTCACTGTGCCCATGCCTCACAGTGCCCATGCTTCACTGTGCCCATGACTAGACTGATGTTTAACATGGGAGTCTATGGAAGGAGTGCCCGGCTTTGAAAAATCGGTTCTCCCTGGCTGTAGGTCTCCCAGACACCAAACTTTGCACACTTGTAGAGGAGACATGGGGCTATATGTGTGTCAGGTTGGGGTCCAGGGAACCTACGACTGGCCGGTACCGGGTCTGCAAAGTCACCGGAGAAATTACCGTTTAACATTGGAGTCTATGGAAGGGGTGCCCGGGTTTAAAAAAATCAGTGCTCCCCGTCTGTAGGTCCCCCAGACACCAAACGTTGCACACTTGTATAGGAGACATGGGGCTACATGTGTGCCAAGTAACGGGTCCCCAAAGTCCGGGAGATCAGGCGCAAAAAACAAACAAAACAGCAAGCGAGTGTGACAGATGGTCTCGGGGGGGGGGGGGGGGGGGGCAATTGCCCTGTTGCCCCCCCCCCTGGATCAGTTAGGTATTACAGGTGTTAGAGGGTGCCAAATTAAACAGCACAAGCACTGTGCTGTATAACATGCTTTAAAGTTACAGAATATGTGTTTTTTTTGGGGTTAACAAACGCTATAATTAAAATGGAGTCTTGTTTTTAGAACTATCAGAACTACCTATCAGAGGCTTACCCAACAAGACATCTGTAAAGAACTGGTATTCGTCCAAGGCATCATGGCAATCAAGCGGAGTACTAAACCCTTCTAAGGCCGTCTCCTCCAGTGCTTCATCATCCCAGTCCTCATCGTCATCCTCCTCTTCATCATCCCGGGTGTTTTCCTGCATGGCCTGGCCCAGGCTACTCGCCTCCTCCTCGTCACTTGGAATCTCCTCTTTAAAAATGAAAACATTTAATTTAGTTCAAAGTATAGGTAAAGCAGTTACTCCAGTTGAAGGGCCATTGCTCGAAACAAGTCGGGTTTTTAGTCTGCTGCCACTCTTGCTATCACTCATCATTTCCATTTTTTACCTCGGTCACTTTTTGTATTTGCATCTATTAACCACTTGTCCCCCGCCCACTGTCAATTGACAGCGGGCGGAGGATACTCACGTTCATATGACGTCCTCCCTTTAAAATGAGCTAGGAGGAGCGCGCTTGCCACCAGCGGCGCGCGCCCGCCGCGTTCACAAGGCCCCGGTGCGCGTGCCCGGCGGCCGCGATTGCCCGGGAAACGAGCAGGAAAGTGGATCTCTGTGTGTAAACACAGAGATCCACGTCCTGTGAGGGAGAGGGGACCGATGGTGTGTCCCTTGTACATAGGGACAACCATCGGTCACCTCCCCCAGTCAGTCCCCTCCCCCCACAGTAAGAACACATTGAGGGAACATATTTAACCCCTTCCCGCCCCCTAGTGGTTAACCCCTTCCCTGCCAATCACATTTATACAGTAATCAATGCATTTTTATAGCAGGGATCGCTGTATAAACGTGAATGGTCCCAAAAATGTGTCAAAAGTGTCCGATGTGTCTGCCGCAATATCGCAGTCACAATAAAAAAAAAAATCGCAGATCGCCGCCATTACTAATAAAAAAATAAAAATGCTATAAATCTATCCCCTATTTTGTAGACGCTATAACTTTTGCGCAAACCAATCAATACGCGCTTATTGTGATTTTTTTTTTCCCAAAAATATGTAGAAGAATACGTATCGGACTAAACTGAGGAAAATTGTATTTAAAAAAAAAAAAATGGGTATTTATTATAGCAAAAAGTAAAAAATAGTGGTTTTTTTCCCAAACTGGACGCTCTTCTTTTGTTTATAGCGCAAAAAATAAAAACCGCAGAGGTGATCAAATACCACCAAAAGAAAGCTCTATTTGTGGGAAAAAAAGGACGCAAATTTCGTTTGGGAGCCACGTCGCACGACCGCGCAATTGTCATTCAAAGTGTGACAGCGCTGAAAGCTGAAAAATGGCTTGGGCAGGAAGGGGGTTTTGGTGCACAGTAGTGAAGTGGTTAATGCTGCATGTACCGTTTTATATTATGATGTTATGCCATTAAAGGCTATACCTTTTTACATCATATCCTGGTTTTATTTACACCATATGGAGCCATCTATTTCTTCCTTTTATGACATCCTGCTTTAAAAGCGATATCCCCAACGGAAAGTCTGCAGAGAGTTATATCTTTTGGATGACCATCCTATTATCGCAGTTTTGATATTGTTTGGAGGTGGGATTTGTGATATCCATATTGGAGCATCTACCTTGGCGTTCCCGTCCATGCCTACTTACATCTGATTCACGGTAAGAGTATTCATTACCTACCTGTGTACTGTGCATGTTGGAATGTACCCTCACACCTATCCCTGTTGTTCTCAATACAACATATTTACAACGTGAACACTTTCAAACTTTACAGTGGATTCAGCATGTCCATCACGGATTAATAGACTTTGTTTTGTTTGTTCACGTATGGGACATTTTATTGTGTGGCCTATGGAGTTAGGTGCACTATTTTGTCACATGTTTACATGTATTTTGCATGTTTTTTTATTACCACTAGTTTGAGTATCTGGGTGGAGTACACTCTAGTATTCATCTTTGAATGTTAATTTTTCACAGATATTTACTTGATTTAGCCCCTAGGTTTAGCGCTGCATTGTTTTACTTTTATACTTTTTCACAATATTGTTCTATTGTTTATGCTAGCAGCTTTTCTTTCACAGGCAGCGCAATTTTTTCCTATATTTTAAAGCAAACACTGTTTATTTTATTGCTGTCTGTGTCTCCATTATGGAGATTCATCCTCTCTATTTGTCCCAGTGACCACTGTCACCCAGATAGAAAATGGTCTGAAATCCAAAATTTTACAGTATTCATCAGAAAAAGGAAGTGGCGGCAAAAAAGACAAATTTCACATCACACTGGAGAGATTTCCTGTCACTTCCTGCTGTGTTTCCAGGACAGGAAGAGACAAAGAAAAATAAATGACAGGAGTTTTTAAATATACTCTACTCTAGCCAAAGTTAAGAAAGAGATTTTAAATCCGGGCAAACAATTTTGTTTGTTTTGTTCAGTTTTCTGTCTGTGATCCCACTGGAGAGATTTTTTTTTATCACTTTCTGAGCCTGTGACACGCATACAAGATATGGGTGTATGGCCAACACTGGGACAGAAAGGCACAGAAAGCAATAAAAACATTGTCACACCTTCTAAACTCTCCACACTTTACTAGAAATGTGTTTTTGTCTGAGCAGTTGTTGGAGAGATTTCATATCACTTCCTGTCTTGATAGGAAGTGAAGAGACACAAAAGGCAATAAAAACCTGACATAGGCTCTAATAATTCCTTGTGCTATCCAAATCTATGCACGCTTTGGTTGGAGTTTAGCTTCAACTGCATGAAGCACAACTGCAGGCACATATAAAAAAACTGAAATACAAATGAAGGCATGTTGATAGGAGGAAAGATCAAATGATGAGCTCAGTGTGCTGCTGCTTCTTTCACTGTCCAGTCACAGGCTGAGGAAGCAACAAGACCTGTAAAGTGTAACTTAATTGCAACAGAGAAAAATCATGTACCCCTCCCTACCAGACAGATTTGTGCTGTGTTGCAGAGCTGTGTACATATTTGGACTGGATGGACAGAAATACAAATCCTATAGCAGGTAAACCAGTTCCTTTATATGTATTTCATCTGTGTGTTCAACTACTTGCCTGGAGTTCATACAATACTGTTCTGCGTATTTTGCAGCATGCAAGGTTTGGATGGGACCAGTTTATTTCCTTTTCACACTTTGCTGCATGAATACTGACAAGTGTAAATAAATCTGACCTCACACTGTTAGCTTTTTGTGTTCGGCCCGCTGGCTAACCCAACGGATTTCTTCGTTCACAAAATCGAGGTGGATGGAGGAATCCTTCCCGCTGGACATTGTATTCCGACAGCTGCATCCACCACTGTCAGAATACATTGATCAGCAGCTGCAGCCACTGATCAGAATTTTTTTCCAACATGTCCCTTTGGCAGAAGTCGATCAAATTCTGTCAAGTGGGGATGGCCACACACTGGTCGAAATTTAGCCAGTCCCTGCAGAACCAGCCCAATATGCGAATAGTAATGGTTCGGTTCAATAGCTGAAACAAAAAACTAAATATAAGTCTATTCACTCTATTGCCATGCGTTATACGTGCTGGTGCAATGCAGTGCCATTTATTCTGAAGGGCACTCCAATGCACCTTGCAGATGGTTGTGTGCGGTTGATAACACTGCATACATGATTTTTGGTTTGTTGAGGTGCAATGGGCAGTCCATTACCATAAATAGGCTGCACTAATGCAATAAATGTTAACATGTGACACAACAAGGGTTATCGTGCATACGCTTAAAGGAAAAGTACAGCCAAAGCTCGTTTGGCTGTACTTCTCCTGTGGATTACAGGAGCGCAGATCATTTTGCACTCCTGTGACCCACTGGAGCCCACTGTCGGCTGACGTCACAGAGCTGGTCCAGGCTCGGGAAAGATCACAACTATATGGTTGGGATGCTGCATCCACCTAGGTAAGTATGATTAATTTTTTTTTTCCAATACCTCTCTTTTAACACACTGGAGAGGACCATGAGCACTCCCTTATATCAGCATGATCCAACTAAACTACAGTGATCCCGAGTATATAGCTGGTCTATACATGTTTACTGGCAGGATCCCTTGTGTCATTAGTTGCTGCCTCCGTACCATTTTCCTCAGTGTCGGTTTTTAGGTTTCGGGATGCCGTCCTTCGGTCCAGATGGTCACGGTTGGCACACACCTGCCTCAGCCCGAGGAACAGGAGGAGGATGGAAGGCACGATGACTGAGGCCACAGCACTGACAGCTGCTGGTCGATTTGGGAGCTCCATAAGAATACTAAGGCCGATCACACACATCTTCCTATCATGCAGCCTGGAGGGGGAATATGAAAACTGAATAGGAGTTCTTTAATGTTTAGACCTCAAATCACACTGGTACTCCTGTGTTTAGCTTTTATAAAAAGTATTATCTGGGAAAAATACATGTTTTTTTGCTTCTCAAATCCATTTTTTCCTGTATTTGAATGTTCCTGCTTTAAAGCAGGTTTAGACGAAATTAACCATAAATGCAATTTTTTCTTGATTACGTAAGCGCAACTTAACATTAGGTTTGTAAACTCTTCTGTATGTCTAGTGTACAAATATACATAGAAGACCATAAGATGCATGCATTCAGATCCGTTTATAAATGTTCGCTTCGCAGACCAACAAGATCTGTTTTTTTTAAGCTACCGTGTATGAGGCCTTAGCTGTGCTACAAAAAAATGCATAAATGGAACTTGCTCTCTCATCCATCAATGTTTCCCTAGGAGGCAATATTCTTCTTTAAGTCCCTGGTGTCCAGCAAGCAGCTCCTTGCTACTTACTTTGCTGCTCTCAGACCCAAACGATCAGTATTCATTATTTTCCTTGCCTAGGTGCCTACTTAGGGACATTCAGGGAAAATATTCAATCTTGTGGTTTCCTCTAGCTGAAGGATATAGTTTATTTCTTTTACACTTTGTCCTGTCCATGCTTTTTTCGCCTTTTTGTGCTTTTTTTCTTAAAAGATCATCTATCCTGCTGAGAAAAACATCAGATGTGGGGGACAGTCATTTTTGTAGAAGCTGTAGTGGGCTCTGACTTGTAATAAGACTGTAATAGAAGTAATCACTAGTAGACGCTTGTAATGTTTCCAGTCTCTGACCTCACTTGCAGCATATTCAAGGTCTCTGACCATCTTACTATAGTATGTCCAATCTGTGAACATTTTCTGCAGCATTACATACACTGAACATTATGTGTGGCTCGTTGGCGATTTCAGGGGCAGCACTTGAGGCCTCCAATTTCAAGTTGGCTTGCTTTAAATAATTAATCTCACACTAATATTTCAGTGTTTGGTAAACACCGGGGAGTCCTTGGGCCTGAATATCTGCCACAGCCATTACTAGAGGGTCCCTTTCTGCCTGTTGGAACTTTTATGTATATTGCTATATGAAGAATGGAACAGGGGGGACTGGAACACATAAAGGTGGGAGCAGACACCCAAAACTTCCGGGCACTATGGCAGGCAGATCCCACTGCTGGAGTCTCCAAGAGATATAAAGCCAGTGGGTTGCTTGGCCTATTAGACTACACCTGTAAGAAAAAAAACTTTTTGGGCAGACTAACCATTTCATTCTTAAAATGCTGTTTAGGAAACAATCTGTTTTTTAAAATTTACTGGCTGCATTGGTTGTTTTGTGCACATATGGAGCCCATATGTGCGCACAGCAACCTGGCATCTAGAATCTGAAGATTTTGCCAAACTCAGAGAAGAAGCAATGCATGCTGGGAAATCTGAATATGGTTTGATAGTTTATTATGTGGCCAGGGATTAAAATAATGAAAACTGCAGAATCACATACAGATTGCCACAACAAAGGTTGGAACTTCAAAACATTCATATACTGGATTAAACACTTGCCAACTGCATAAGGATGTTATACGGTGACAAAGTGGCTTTCCTGTGCCGGATCACGTACCTACACTTCTGCTATAAACAAGCGGAGATGTTCTGGATCTTGTTTCCTGCAAAGCAGGGAATAAAATCCAGCACATCCCTTAGTAAAAGCACCACATAATAAAACACAAAAACACTGGTTAGGCACACATTTAGCCATCTGATCACCCCAGATGTTTAAAAAAAAAAAGAAAAAAAAAAGACAAATGTAATTTCTGTAGAGCTGTGCATGGCCATGCAATTAACCGCTAAAGTAACACAGTGCCATATAGTAAACAATTGGCCTGGTCATGAAGGGGGGTAAATATTCCAGAGGTCAAGTGGGTTATGAGGTTGAAGTTTAGCAGCAATATAAAAACATAATATAGTAAACTTTACAAAGAGTACAAAAGTGATGTTTGAGCTGCACAGTGCATACAGAAGCAATACATTACTTGCCCCAGGAAGCAGTCCGTGTCGTTCACCCATTGGTTGATGAACTGTGCTGTAATTGGCTCTGAGCTGTGAGGAAAACGAATCTGTTCCAGGGTGTTGAGGAGCAGAGCAGAATTATAAAACAGAGCTGCAATGACAACCTGCAAGCACATAGTGCGCAGCTCACTGGATTTCACACCTCGCGTCAACCGTTCGAGGACAGCTTCAACAAAAAGCGGGATGCACTGGGGAAAAACAGTGACAGTTTTCAGAGAAAAAAACAGGAATGTAAATAGGATTTTTGTACTTACCAAAAAATCAGTTTGTTGAATCTTATTGAAGGACTCAGGAAGTTTTTTACCTTTGGGTTATACTGACATCTACAAGAGAATGATTGGTCACTGGAAAACAAAAAACTATAGGCCAGCCCAGGATAACCCCTCCTACTACCATCATGCCTTAGCTTAGTAGCAAAGTAGTACCATAAGAACAATCATAAAACACAGACGGGTGAAACTTGGGCCTCCCAAAAATAAAAAAATCCTGTAATCTTCCAAGTTCATTGGGGATACAGAAATCTTGCACCCTCGGGACAACCAAAAACAAACAAAAACCAAGTCAGCATCAGCTGAGGCCTTAATATTCAAATGGTAGAACATACATAATGTGCAAACTGAAAAATCCAAGAAACTGTTTCTTGATGCTGAAAAGCCAAAAAAGCATTCCCAGATATAGTAGGGTATGCCTGGACAGGAAAGGGTGAACCTCAATTCTTAATGCCAAAAGCTTGGATCATGGTCTGCCTGGGTCACCAGTAAATGGAATGAGAAGGCGAGGGCACCCTTCTGGGATATATCCAGGAACAGAGAGAAAATAAATCTTCCTGAAAGAAACAGTAGCAAAAAGGACAGACTCTGAGAGAGAAAAAGAGGAGAGAGGAGAGAAAACGGGGTCATCAGTCTCAAACAAAAAAGAGAAAGGGCAGAAACCTAACCCTTGACTGTGCAGATAGCCTAACCCTAGTTTAGAACCTGCTGCAGGAAGGAGAGAATACTCTTCACAGGGAAGCCCCTAGGGTGGAAACCCAAAGACACATGCTAAGTGAGGTTCTGCCCAGGACAGGGTTCGATCTACCTTTCTTGCCGCTGTGAGACTTTCGCCTCCAACGTGATGGTCATCATATACCACTGCCATGGCGTTGTGTAACTGAAACTGGATTGGATGACCCTGCTGGGTCCAACACTGCAGAGAGCCACAGTATATGGAGTATATTTCAGTATTTTGATTGGGAGACAAGATTCCAATAGCTATTTGCACTTACAGTGCTCAAGACTCCCCTGCCCCGGAGGTCGGCATCGGTCATGAGGCTCTTTCAGAGGGCAAGAAAAAAAGGACTTCCCTAGTAGAGTTGGATTCCTGAGCCACTATGCAAGGTCCTCAGTGCCAAATGGACTTTTCTGTTCAGGGACTAGACTGACTCATTAAATGATGATAAAAGATTGCACTATAGAGATTAGGAATAAAACTAAGCAAAGGGGACTGCCTCGAAGGAGGCTACCATCAACCAAGTATCTCATGCAAAAGCAGACAGTCAAACGACTCCTAGACTGGAGAGCTAGAATCTAACAGAGTTTCTCTTGTGGAAGAAACACTCTGGCCTGTGCCACATCCAAGACTAGATCCAGGTACTCAGAACAAGAAGTCTATTCTAGTGTCGATTTCTAAAGGTTCAGGATCCATCCAAACCGCTATATTGTCTAGGATGAAGAGCAGGGCCTGCCAATGAGAACAAAGCTCTAGAAAGGGCTTCTAAGCATTGAGTGGTTGGGTCCGTATAGAGAGGTATATCCTCCAAGAAAATGGGCTTTGTTAAGACATGACACTGCTGGATCCACAGTGTGGACAAACCACGTTTTTGATTAAGCCAGCTGTGTAGCATAGCTGTAATGAGAGAGACCAGCTCTAACAGCAATATACAGAAGAGTTCTGAAAAAAATAATTAAAAAGGTATTCTGGTAAAATGAGGTTATCCTGGGCTAATCTATAGCTTTAATGTTTGCCAGCGTCTAATATTCCTGTAGGTATGAATATAATCTGAAGGGGAAAGACTTCCTGTGTCCCTCAATTGATAAGAAACAATTAAAAAGTAGATGTAAAGGTTCAACTTTTTTATTACAGTGGGTCAAAAAAGTATTTAGTCAGCCACCAATTGTGCAAGTTCTCCAACTTAAAAAGATGAGAGAGGCCTGTAATTGTCATCATAGGTATACTCCAACTATAAGAGACAAAATGTGGAAACAAATCCAGACAATCACATTGTCTGATTTGGAAAGAATTTATTTGCAAATTATGGTGGAAAAAGTAGGATTTTTAAAACAGCTTACCTGTAAAATCCTTTTCTTGGAGTACATCACGGGACACAGAGCAGCATAGTCATTACTATGTGGGTTATATAGAATTACCTTCAGGTGCTGGCACTGGCAACTTCCAAAACAGGAAGTACCCTCCCCTATATAAGCCCCTCCCATCATCCGGGAGTACCTCAGTTTTGTAGCAAAGCAATACGTGTCCCCAAAAGAGGGGTGGGAGCTCTGTGTCCCGTGATGTACTCCAAGAAAAGGATTTTTACAGGTAAGCTGTTTTAAAAATCCTACTTTCTTGTTCATACATCACGGGACACAGAGCAGCATAGTCATTACTATGTGGGACGTCCCAAAGCAATGCCAAATGAGGGGGGGGCTACACCATACATAAGCTGGGTGCCATCAGGCATGAGGATCTTTTGCGGCCTGCAACACACTGCGCCCAAAGGCGACATCCTCCTGACTTCTAACGTCCACCTGGTAGAACCTAGTAAACGTGTGTACTGAAGACCATGTTGCGGCCTTACAAATTTGAGCCAGGGAGGCCTGGTGATGCACTGCCCATGAAGTTCCAACTGCTCTCGTGGAGTGCGCCCTAACTTTGAACGGAGGCGGTCTACTTCTCAAGCCATAGGCTTGTATTATGACCTGTCGAATCCACTTGGCTAAAGTAGATTTTGATGCTGCCTGACCCTTTCTGGGGCCTTCCGGCAGAACAAACAAAGAATCCGTTCTACGAATCTGAGCAGTGGCTTTTAGATAAGCTTTAACTGCTCTTACTACATCCAAAGAATGCAATAACTTTTCCTCTACCGAGCTTGGTTTGGGGAAAAAAGAAGGAAGAACCACATCCTGGTTCAAGTGAAACCTCGATACCACCTTAGGAAGAAAGGCTGGGTGAGGGCGTAATACTACTCTGTCCTTATGGATAACCAGATATGGCTCTTTACAGGACATGGCGGCTAATTCCGACACTCTTCTAGCCGAGCATATGGCTACTAAAAATATCAATTTTCTGGTGAGTAAAACCAAGGAAATGTGCCGCAAAGGTTCAAACGGCTGCTTCTGCAGAACCGACAGAACCAAATTTAGATCCCATGGGCATATGGGAGCTTTAATCGGTGGAATAATACGAGTCACCCCTTGCATAAAGGATTTGACAAGTGAATGCATAGCCAGGGGCCTTTGAAATAGTATTGATAAGGCCGAAACCTGGCCCTTGATAGTACTTAAGGCAAACTTCCTGTCTACAGCCCACTGTAGGAAGTCCAGAATTCTGCCTATAACGTACTTACGTGGATGCCATTTTCTGGCCTCGCACCAAGTGATGTACGCCTTCCAAACTCTATAGTAGATCTGCCTGGACACAGGCTTCCTGGCATTGATTATAGTTGATACCACAGAGTTAGAGAGACCTCTCTTCTTTAGGATGTGGGATTCAATAGCCAGGCCGTTAAACTTAGAGTTAGTAAGGAAGGGTGGTATATCGGTCCTTGCGAAAGCAGGTCCGGACGACGTGGAAGGGTCCAAGGACTCCCCACAGACATTTTGATGATCTCCGCGTACCAGGCCCTTCGGGGCCACGCTGGAGCCACCAGGATCACCGGCTTCTTCTCCAACCTGACTCTGCGAAGGAGTCGAGGCAACAATTGTAGCGGAGGGAATGCATATATCAGTCTGAACTGATCCCAAGGGAACACCAGAGCATCCGAGCCGCAAGCGAGGGGATCCCTTGTCCGGGAGACAAATCTGTCCACCTTTGCGTTGAATCTGGATGCTAGCAGATCTACATCCGGTGTTCCCCACCGCTGACATATTGCTCGGAAGACCTCGGGATGAAGGGACCATTCCCCTGGGCATAACTGTTGGCGACTCAGAAAGTCCGCCTTCCAATTCTCCACCCCTGGAATGAAGACAGCTGATATACATGGGACATGCTTTTCTGCCCATTCCAGGATGTGACTTACTTCCCTCTGGGCTGCACGACTCCTGGTGCCTCCCTGATGATTGATATATGCCACTGCTGTGGCATTGTCTGATTGAATTCTGACAGGGGACCCTTGGAGTCTGGATGTCCAGGCTACTAGGGCATACCGGGCTGCTCGTATCTCTAAGAGATTGATGGGCAGGGTTTTTACTACATTTGACCATCTGCCCTGGAGAGACCATTGCTCCAGTACTGCCCCCCAGCCTATAAGGCTGGCATCTGTAGTGACCACCCTCCAAGATATCGGACTGACGGGTTTTCCCTTCTGGAGATTCTGGGGGATCAAACACCAGCAGAGACTCTTCCGAACGGAAGGGGACAAAGCCATCGGGAAGTCTAGAGCCTGAATTTTTCCGTTCCAGGCTGACAATATGGCCCTCTGTAAATTCCTTGAGTGGAATTGGGCGTATGGCACAGCTTCGAATGATGCTACCATCTTTCCTAGCAGCCTCATGCACAGGCGTATGGACGGCTGTCTTTTTGCACAAAGCAGACGGACCAAGCCCCTCAAAGAGGATACCTTGTCTAGAGGTAAGAAAATCTTCCTCTGGTCTGAATCCAGCCGTAGCCCTAGATATACCAGGTTTTTCACTGGCTGTAGGGCTGACTTGTCCAGGTTGATGACCCAACCGTGAGATTCTAGATACTTGATTGTATCGACAATTACCACTTCTAGCTTGGCAACTGAGTGGTCCATCAACAGCAGGTCGTCTAGGTATGCCATTATCGTTACACCTCGTGTTCTTAGATCGGCCAACAGTGGGGCCAGAATTTTTGTGAACACTCGTGGTGCTGTGGCCAGACCGAATGGTAAGGCTCTGAACTGAAAATGGCGCCCTTCTACTGCAAAGCGTAGAAATTTTTGATGACCTGGAAAGATGGGAACATGCAAGTAAGCATCTTTGATGTCAATCGAGGCTAACCATTCCTCCCCTTGTAGGGCAGCGGTGACCGATCGGATCGACTCCATCCGGAAAGACCGGACGTTTAGAAATTTGTTTAGACTCTTTAGGTCCAATATGGGTCTTATGTCCCCGTTTGGCTTCGGGACTGTGAAAAGGTTTGAGTAGAAACCCAACCCCCACTCTTCCATAGGAACCTCCATAATTACTCCTTGGAGCAATAGTTGTTCTAACGCCAATAGGAGAGACCCTCTTTTCAGAGGGTCTCTTGGCATGCCTGACCACATAAAATGGGAAGGAGGAGACTCTTTTAACTCCAACTTGTATCCCAGAGTTACTGCGGAGAGCACCCATCTGTCTTTGATCGTCTCCCGCCAGGTCTCTGCGAACAACTGAAGTCTTCCCCCCACCCGTTTGAGTGGGGGCAGCCCTTCATAGGCTCGACTTGGAGGCTGGTTTAGTACCCCTTCGGATCCAGGGTTTCTTATTACCCTGTGACTGTCCCTGATTTTTACCCCCTGAGTTTGACCGAGGAGGCCGTCGGAACTGCTTAGTAGCAGACGTCGCAGGGATAGGAGAGGTAGTCCTCTTAAAAGATGGACCCCTAGACCTCTTCTTACTCGGTAAGAGAGTACTTTTACCACTGGAAATCTTCTGGATATACTTATCCAGGTCCTCGCCAAAAAGGCGTTCCCCATGAAATGGGAAGCTAACTAAGAGCTTCTTACAGGGAGCTTCAGCAGACCAGTTTTTGAGCCACAGAAGCCTACGCATATGTACCAAAGACAGCGTGAGGCGGGAGGCCTGATGGATAGAATCCTTGATGGCGTCAACCGCAAAGCATAATGCTCTAGGCAGATCAGCCAGAGCCTGGGCCTGCTGGTCTGGCAAATCCCTCAGGACCATTTTCATTTGATCCTTTAAAGCTTGGCAGACCCCAATAGCTGCCACTGCTGGCTGTGTAACAGCCCCTGCTGTGGAAAAAGCAGATTTTAATAAAGATTCCAATTTTTTATCTACTGGATCTTTGAACATTTGAACATTATCTACTGGACATGTCAGTGATTTGTTCACAGAAGAGATGGCTGCATCCACCGTAGGAACATTCCATCTCTGGGTGAACTTTTCCTCCATGGGATAGATCACCGGAAATTTCTTAGGCGGAACAAATAGTTTATCAGGATGTTCCCAGTCCTGGTATATAAGTCCTTCCAATAATGGATGTATTGGAAAGGAGCAATTAACCTGGGGAGCTTTTAGCGACCCCAATGAGGAGACAGCAGTAGTTGATGGTTCAACAAGAGGCATTTTAAATGCAGATCGAACCATGTCAGTTAGGGTCTGGACCCACAATCTTTCAGTCTGTGATGCTGAAAATGGTTCATCTACTGTCGATTCCTCAAAAACAGAGCTAACCTCCTCCTGATCCCCTTCAGGTAGGTCGGTCCCTTCCTGGGACTGTTGCTCTGCCAACAGGCACTCTAATGGAGGTGATGGAGATCTGGCGCGCTTTCTTTCCTGTAGAGAAGAAGCGATCAATGCTGCCAATCTCTGCTCCAATCCCTCCAGAGTTGAGGAAAAAACCTCCTCTGTTATATATGCAGGAGCAGGTGGACTGAGGACAGCCGCAGTACCTGGCACTCCCGGGGGTTCCTTATGGGTATTAACCTCTGATTTCTCAGGGGAGGAGGGTGCAGATGACTGCTCCAGATCCTCAGAGCCCGATGGAGACCCCCTACACTTCCTGAGAGGTATATCTCGGAGTTTTTTAGGCGGCATATTCCTTAGTTCAAAGCTGAGGTATTCCAGCCGCAATACACCCCTTACTGAAATAGTCTAATGCAATTTGCTGCTATGTACATCAGTGGGTGTCTACTAATGCGTCTTTCTGGGGATGCCTGTATCAACCGCCCGCTGTAAGCCCCTATACCATGCTACCAGCTCCTTTTCATGCTCTGTGTCCATAGCAAGCAGCGTGGACTGAGTCCTTTTATCTTGCTGGGACGCCCGCACATGCGCAGAAGCGCTGGGTGCACAGAGCGCGTCATCCGCCAGGCTCCGCCCACTTTTTGAAGCTAAATCTATAAAAATAAAGCGTGTGTGCGCGCGCGCGCGCTCTTGGCGCCCTGTAGGGAGAGGAGCCAGGGTCCCTGTTTCACCAGGACTCGGGGATGGAAGGAAACTACTTGGCAGCATGACAGAGGAATGCAGCTTCCCTGATAGAGAGCTCACTCATCTGCCTGGACTTTCACCATGGAAGGAATAGTCCCAAGAAAAAAAGACGTTCCACAGCGGCCTCTAGTGGACAAACACAGGTACCGCACTTTTGTATTTTTTTTTATTTTTTTTTAAAACCTCCTTTATGAAAAACATTTCCAGGTTTACAGTTTTTAAAACTTCCTTTATGAAAAGACATTTCTAGGATTTCTTAGGCATATACAGCTATTAGCGGGAATACCTTTTAGGTAACAGGCAGAAAGACATATTAGGCTTGGGGGTCCCCTCAATAGAACCAAGTTCCTGAGGGGCCCCCACTTACCTTTTCCCCGCCGCAGGACTTTGTTTGGTCCACAGAAGCCCAAACTTCACCTTTCACGGCAGGCATTGTACTAGACCTTCAGGGACCGGGTTCCCAAGGATTCCACTCCCCTGGACCTGTATAGCACCCTGCACAGATAGCCTCTTGGTTTTGGGTATGACCAGAGCTCTGGATCCCAGGGTCCAGCCCTCCTAAGAGAGGCATTACAGGCAAAACCTTGCTCTTCTCTGCAAGGCCCGGGTACCGACCGTTTAGCTATGAAGCTTTTTTGGTCGGATCCGGAATAGCTTGCTAAGGCCCAGAGAACCTGTACACAAGCCCAGATGAATACATGTTAACCTTGGCCAACACCTTAGACACTGGCAAAAAACTGAGGTACTCCCGGATGGGAGGGGCTTATATAGGGGAGGGTACTTCCTGTTTTGGAAGTTGCCAGTGCCAGCACCTGAAGGTAATTCTATATAACCCACATAGTAATGACTATGCTGCTCTGTGTCCCGTGATGTATGAACAAGAAACAGGATTTTTATAACAGCTTACCTGTAAAATCCTTTTCTTGGAGTACACCACGGGACACAGAGCCAGTCATTACATAATGGGTTAAGGGTCACCAGCGGTGATTGGACACTGGCACAACCAATAGAAGACAGTTCCCCTCCATATAACCCCTCCCTTTAGGGGAGTACCTTAGTTTTTGTAGCAAAGCAGTAAGGTTCCCATAAGAAGGGGGGGAACCTCTGTGTCCCGTGGTGTACTCCAAGAAAAGGATTTTACAGGTAAGCCGTTATAAAAATCCTGTTTTCTTTATCGTACACCACGGGACACAGAGCCAGTCATTACATAATGGGACGTCCCAGAGCAATGCTCAATATGAAGGGTGGGAGAACCAGATCAAATAGGCCGCTTGCGGACAAGAAGCCTTATACTGCTGCCTGCAGCACACTTCGCCCAAAGGCGGAATCCTCATGTCCTTTCACATCTATTTGATAGAATTTGGAAAATGTGTGGACTGAAGACCAAGTTGCAGCTTTACAGATCTGAGCCATTGAAGCCTGGTGGTGCACTGCCCATGAAGCACTTATCGCCCTGGTAGAGTGCGCCTTAACAGAAAAAGGAGGAGTCCTGTTCTTTAAACCATAAGCTTGAACAATTACCTGTCTAATCCACCTGGAAATGGTGGATTTTGATGCCGCTTGGCCCTTCTTGGGACCATCTGGCAAAATAAACAAAACATCTGTTTTACGTATCTGAGCGGTTGCTTGCAGATACACCTTTACCGCTCTCACTAGATCTAGAGAGTGCAACAACTTTTCCCCCGCCGTCCGCGGGTTTGGAAAAAAAGAAGGCAAAACAATGTCTTGATTCAAGTGAAAAGCCGACACTACCTTAGGTAGAAAGGCAGGATGGGGTCGTAGTACAAATTTTGTCCTTGTGACAATTTAGATAAGGCTCTTTACAAGAAAGAGCTGCTAGTTCTGATACTCTCCTAGCAGAAACAATAGCAATCAAAAAGGCCAATTTCCTACTTAATATAATTAAAGGAATATGGCGAATAGGTTCAAAAGGTTGCTTTTGCAACACTGACAAGACCAAATTCAAATCCCATGGACACAAGGGAGACCTGACTGGAGGATTTAACCTCAGTACCCCCTGAATGAAGGCCCGAACTAGGGAATGAGATGCTAATGGTCTCTGAAAAAATACTGATAGAGCCGATATTTGACCCTTGATGGTACTAAGGGCTAATTTCATATCCACTCCTAACTGGCAAAAGGCAAGAATCCTGCTTATTTCATATTTCTGAGGGTTCCAACTTCTGGATTCACACCAGGAAACGTATGCTTTCCAGACTCTATGATAGATGAGTCTGGAGGCTGGCTTTCTAGCATTAATGAGCGTAGAAAGAGCTGGACCAGAGACTCCTCTCTTTTTCAAAATGTGGGTCTCAGCAGCCAGGCCGTCAAATTTAGCCCTTGTAAGGAAGGGTGGAATACTGGACCCTGTGACAGCAGGTCGTGTCGAAGCGGAAGCTTCCAGGGCCTTCCTTTCGCCATCTTTACGATCTCGGCATACCAAGGCCTCCTGGGCCAGTTTGGGGCCACTAGGATTACTGGTATCCCCTCCTCTTTGATCCTGCGAAGAAGTCTTTGTAGAAGAGGGATCGGGGGGAATGCATAGATTAGTGAGAACTGGTTCCACGGAGCTATTAGAGCATCTACTCCGTAGGCCAGAGGATCTCTCGTCCTGGACACAAAGTTGTCCAATTTCTTGTTGAACCTGGAGGCTAGCAGGTCTACATCTGGGTTTCCCCATCTCAGACATATGGCCTGAAAGACCTCGGGGTGGAGAGTCCACTCTCCTGGTAATAGCTGCTGACGACTCAGATAGTCCGCTTGCCAGTTTTCTATCCCCGGGATGAAGATTGCCGAAAGGCAAGGTACATGCTCTTCTGCCCATGTCAAAATCCGGTTCACCTCCTTTTGAGCAGCCCGACTGCGGGTGCCTCCTAGGTGATTGATGTAAGCTACTGCCGTAGCATTGTCGGATTGAACCCGAACTGGGTGGCCCTGTAACCTGTATGTCCAGGTTTTGAGGGCTAGATATACTGCCCTGATCTCTAGTACATTGATGGGCAGGATCCCTTGGGTCTTGGCCCAGGTTCCCTGGGCAGAAGCCTCTTCGAATACTGCACCCCAGCCCGATAGGCTGGCATCCGTAGACACCACCTTCCAGGAGACCGGAAGAAAGCATTTTCCCTTCCGTAAGTTCTTGGCTTCTAGCCACCAACTGAAGCTTTGGCGTACTTGCGAGGACAGGCGCATGGGTATATCCAGAGCTTGGCTCTTCCTGTTCCAGGCGGCTAAAATATTGCCTTGAAGCAGTCTCGAATGAAACTGGGCGTAAGGGACAGCCTCGAAGGAGGCTACCATCTTCCCCAATAGCCTCATGCAAAGGCGAATAGACGGCCTCTGGTTTGCTTTGACCTTGTGGATCAGATCTTTCAGAGACTGTATCTTTGGCTCTGGCAGGTATACCTTGTTTTGGGCTGTATCTATGATCATGCCCAAGTATACTATCCTTCTTTGGGCCTGAAGAGAGGATTTTTGTAAGTTTATAATCCATCCTAAATGCTCCAGGTATCTTACTGTAGTGAGCACAGCGTGATCTAATCCCTCTTTTGACTGATCTATCACCAGTAGATCGTCTAGATAGGCTGTTACCGCTATGCCCTGTGTCCTCAGATTTGCCAACAGGGGAGCTAGTACCTTTGTGAATACTCTGGGCGCGGTGGCTACACCAAAGGGCAGGGCCACAAATTGAAAGTGGCGCTGTTCCACCGCAAACCTTAAGAATTTTTGGTGAGCGGGGAGGATGGGTATGTGTAAATATGCGTCCTTGATATCTATGGACGCCATGAATTCTCCGCCTTGCAAGGTGGCGACCACGGATCGGATCGTTTCCATTCGAAAATGGCGCACGTTCAGAAACCGATTTAGAGATTTTAGATCCAGGATGGGTCTGACGTCTCCATTTGGCTTTGGAATCACAAAGAGGTTTGAGTAAAAACCTGAACCCTGCTCTTTTTGGGGTACCTCTGTAACCACCCCTTGAGCCAGTAAGTGATTCAAACCTTTGAAGAAGGATCCTCTCTTTTGTGGATCCTTGGAGAGTCTTGAACCTCGGAATTGCGAAGATGGGATCTCTCGAAATTCCAGTCTGTACCCTGAGAATATTGTGGATACAACCCACTTGTCCTGGGTTTCTGTCCGCCAAGTTGCTGAGAACTGACGGAGCCTTCCCCCCCACTCGGCCGAGCGGGGGCGCCCCTTCACTGAGAGGTCTTGGGGTCCTGCTTATTAGCTCTTGCACCCCACGGCTTTTTGTTCCTCGGAGCCTGATTTCCTTTGGCTTTTGTGGGTTGCTGAAAATGCCGTCGCCACTGGCTAGAGGCAGGTTTCCCGGGAGCTGGGGAAAGAGAGCGTTTAAAACAAGGCCTCTTGTTTTTCTTTCTCTCAGGTAAAAGAGTCGTTTTACCACTTGATATCCTTTGGATATATTTTTCTAAATCTTCCCCAAATAGGCGTTCGCCATGGAAGGGGAAACTTGCCAACAGCTTTTTGCATGGGGCTTCCGCTGACCAATGCTTAAGCCACAGCACCCTACGCATATGTACCAGTTGGAGTGTAAGGCGTGATGCCTGCATAATAGAATCTCTCATGGCATCCACCGTGAAGCATAAGGCTTTTGGCAAATTCTCCCAATTTTTAGCCTGCTCTGGAGGCAGCTCCTTCAGCCCCTGCTTTACCTGTTGGCTGATGACCTGACACATACCGACTGCTGCTACTGCAGGTTGGGTAACTGAGCCGGCCAAAAGAAAGGAAGACTTAAGTAGGGATTCTAATTTCTTCTCAGAAGGATCTTTAAATACTTGCATTGTCCACCGGACATGTCAGGTTCTTATTTACACAAGAAATAGCCGCGTCTACAGAAGGCAGGCTCCATTTCTTTAAAAAAAAATCCTCCATAGGATAAAGAATGTCAAACTTTTTTGGAGGTGAGAAACGCTTATCTGGGTGTTGCCAGTCTGCGTACATTAGATCCTCTAGCAATGGATGAACCGGAAAGGAGCATGCACCCTGCAGGGATCTTAATGAACCTAGGGAGGAGATAGGTGATTCAGTTACCTCCGAAGAGGGTAACTTAAATGCAGATCGCACTGTTCCTGCATAACATTGCACCTGCGACTTCAGAATCTGGGATGCAGAGAAAGGCTCATCTGATATCCCTGATCCGTCTGACTCCTCATCCTCTGCTTGTGTAGCATCATCCTCATCCTCATCCTCCTCCTCCTCAGATACTTCTGCAGGGAGGTCAACAACTGGAGGAGATCTGCTTCGCTTATTGTCCTTTTTAGAGGATTTAGCGATCAAAGTAGCAATTCTCTCCTCCAGATTATTTAGGGCTGATGACAAAGTGTCTTCAGTGACATACGCAGGCCCAGGCTTCACTGGGGAAGCCGCCATACCTGACAGAGGTAATGGCTCATCCTGTACAGCTGCGTCCGGCAACACAGGAGAGGAAGGTACCGAGTTAGCACGGCTAGGGCCTCCTGTCTCAGGCAGCGGTGCTTTTTTATCTTTTTTGTCAGCATTCTTTCCCCTGGAAGGCATACTGCTCAGAAAAAAACACAAGGTACTCTAATGCATATATTACTGTGCTCAGTTCAGCAATTTACATAAAGTATGCAACCTTAAAAACACACGGCTATGCATAAAGTGGATGTCTTCTAGGAAGTACCCAGCCCAACCACATGGAGTCTTACGTCCCTGTATCGCTGCTGTGTATCCCTGCCAAGAGAGAGAGAAAAACGAACTTGCTTGTTCTGCAGCGCTTCTGCACACTGACATCTTTTTAAAATTTTGCGCCGTTTCCGTGCATGCGCGCGCCCTACGTGCCCGCGCACGTGTCATTTGCGGCCTCCCGTCCCCCCCTCCGATAAAGCGTGCTCCCGCGCGCGGCTCTAATGGCGGCGGTAACAGTGAGAGTGGAGCTCCCTCTCACCAGCCCTTGTTCCAACTTTACCTGCTTCTGCAGGTGTCTGGTCAGCCATCCGAGAGGAGGAGGGAGGCGCCCAAGCCAGCTCAGCAGCAGAGGGACAGACAGTGTACTTTGCCGAAGCAGACACTGAAGCAGAGCGAGGTGAGTTTTACACTCAGCTCTTTACTCCCCCCAGTGGCGGAATAAGAGAAGACATCCACTGTTTTCTTTGGAAAGGTCCTTAAACCTAGTTTTAGGACCTAACCTCTTACCTTATCCACGCCGCAGGTTTTTTCTGCTGAAATTTTCAGACAGATACCAAACTTCACCCCTCACGGCGGGCTATGTGTGCCAACCTTCAGGGATATGGGTTCCTATTTAAAGGATACCTCTCCCCTGGGCCTTGTACAAGACTCTTACCAGGACTTTTAGCGAAGGAACGAAAGTGCTGGATCTTAAAGCCCAGTCCTCCGAAGAGAGACATTACAGGCGACACCTCACACGTGAGGCCCGGATCCCATCCAGTTTTGGCTTACTTTAGGCGTCTTGGATGGGTCCAAAAGCATAGCTCTTTTACCCCCAGAGGGTCTCCTTGGCAGAGCTTTCCTTTAGCACATCCTATCGCGTCCAACACCTTTAGACACTGGCGAAAAAACTGAGGTGCTCCCCTGATGGGAGGGGTTATATGGAGGGGAACTGTCTTCTATTGGTTGTGCCAGTGTCCAATCACCGCTGGTGACCCTTAACCCATTATGTAATGACTGGCTCTGTGTCCCGTGGTGTACGATAAAGAAATAAGTATTTGGTCAATATCAAAAGGTCATCTCAATACTTTGTTATATATCCTTTGTTAGCAATGACAGAGGTCAAACGTTTTCTGTAAGTCTTCACAAGGTTGTCACACACTGTTGCTGGTATGTTGGGCCATTCCTTCATGCAGATCTCTTCTAGAGCAGTGATGTTTTGGGGCTGTTGCTGAGCAACACAGACTTTCAACTCCCTCCAAAAGTTTTCTACGGGTTGAGATCTGGAGACTGGCTAGGCCACTCCAGGACCTTGAAATGCTTCTTACGAAGCCACTCAGTGTGTTTGGGATCATTGTCATGCTGAAAGACCCAGCCACGTTTCATCTTCAATGCCCTTGCTGATGGGAGGAGGTTTGCACTCAAAATCTCACGATACATGGCCTCATTCATTCTTTCATGTACACGGATCAGTCGTCCTGTTCGCTTTGCAGAGAAACAGCCCCAAAGCATAATGTTGCCACCCCCATGCTTCACAGTAGGTATGGTGTTCTTTGGTTGCAACTCAGCATTCTCTCTCCTCCAAAAACATGACAAGTTGTGTTTCTACCAAACAGTTCTACTTTGGTTTCATCTGACCATATGACATTCTCCCAATCCTCTTCTGGATCATCCAAATGCTCTCTAGCAAACCTCAGACGGGCCCGGACATGTACTGGCTTAAGCAGGAGGACACGCCTGGCACTGCAGGATCTGAGTCCCTGGCGGCGTAGTGTGTTACTGATGGTAGCCTTTGTTACGTTGGTCCCAGCTCTCTGCAGGTCATTCACTAGGTCCCCCCGTGTGGTTCTGGGATTTTTGCTCACCGTTCTTGTGATCATTTTGACCCCATGGGGGGAGATCTTGCGTGGAGCCCCAGATAGAGGGAGATTATCAGTGGTCTTGTATGTCTTCCATTTTCTAATTATTGCTCCCACAGTTGATTTCTTCACACCAAGCTGCTTGCCCATTGCAGATTAAGTCTTCCCAGCCTGGTGCAGGTCTACAATTTTGTTTCTGGTGTCCTTCGACAGTTCTTTGGTCTTCACCATAGTGGAGTTTGGAGTGTGACTGTTTGAGGTTGTGGACAGGTGTCTTTTATACTGATAAGTGCAAACAGGTGCCATTAATACAGGTAATGAGTGGAGGACAGAGGAGCCCCTTAAAGAAGAAGATACAGGTCTGTGAGAGACAGAAATCTTGCTTGTTTGTAGGTGACCAAATACTTATTTTCCACCATAATTTGCAAATAAATTCTTTACAAGTCAGACAATGTGATTGTCTGGATTTGTTTCCACATTTTGTCTCTCATAGTTGAGGTATACCTATGATGACAATTACAAGCCTCTCTCATCTTTTTAAGTGGTAGAACTTGCACAATTGGTGGCTGACTAAAGACTTTTTTGCCCCACTGTATAAAATAAGATATTATACTTATCTGCGTTGTTCAATGGTTTTTCACAGAGTAGCCCCAATCCTCCTCTTCTGGGTCCCCCACTGAAGCTCCTGGCTCCCCTCCCCCACAGACAGCGTGGCTCAGCCCCACCCCTGTCACAGGATTTGACTGACAGCAGCAGAAGCCAATGTCGCCTGCTGCTATCAATCTGCACAGTGAGGAGGGAGCAAACAGAGCCACTGCTTTCATGCAAACAGCTGGAACAGGTCAGGTACGTATAAGGGGGGTATCCTGTGACACAGAATGTTTTTTTTTTTTAAACTTAATGCATAGAATGGCATTTAGGCTTTAGAACCACTTTAAGGCAAGATATAGACTTGGAAAAAAATAAACATGCATACTCATCTCCATGCTGCAGCATCAGTCTCATGCTGCTGCTGTGTTCCCCTAGTGTCGAGAAGTGCCCCCCATCGAATAGTGCCCGAGCATGTGCAGGACGGAGCCGCACTCCAGCCGATTAGTGACCAGGGTGCAATTGCACGTCATAGAAGGTATCTCTCGATGGGAGATACCATTTCACGGACACAATTTAAACCTATACAAACAGCGGGGGGAGACCGTAGTTCTCACATTGTGCCTCGTTGTTGCCGGTCGGCTTGACAGTGTGCTGCTGATGGTCGGGTTTTGTCTGTGTTGCAGGGCGGGTTAGCTGTGTTGAACGGCCGGTTTTGCTGTATGAAAGGGTGGGTTGCAAAACCAGCCCTTCAACACAGCCACTAGCTGCCCTCCAGCAGCAGTGATGCACAATCTGAGAACTACGGTCTCCCCTCGCTGTTAGTATAGGTTTAAATTGTGCCTGTGAAATGGTATCTCCCATTGAGAGATACCTCCTACGATGTGCGCATGCACCATGGTTACGTCAGCCCAGCTGATCGGCAATTCAGCGGTTGTGCTGTTCCGTGCGGCGCATGCACAGTACATCCCGGGCACTTCTCGACAGAACACTGGCTCAAGATCTGAGCGATCAGATGCCTGCTGATCGCGCAGTTCTTGACTTGCTTAGAGCAAAGAGCAATGCCCCTACAGATTTCACTGGAGCACCAGGCTGGAGAGGGAGCAGCTGCTGCTGCATTCGGCTCTCAGTAATGTGCCGAGAGCCAGAGTCCGCTATCCATCAGGCAGCTGGGCAGATCCCGGCAATATGGTCAGGATCCTTCCAGAACCTGTGACTTCAACGGACGTCAGGTTTTGGCATGCTGTCTAATTCTGGGTCACAGGAGAGCAAAAGTAAGTGCACTCTTCAAGAGAAGTATGACCAAAAAAAGCTTTGGCCATACTTTTCTTTTACTAATGCAAGCTATGCATTCAGTGAGTTACAGCACAATCTTGTGGTCAGTCTGCTGCAGCCACACTGAAGATCCTCATAACTATAGTTCATTTTTTGCAAGATTGTCATGAGTCGTTTTTTAGCACATGCATCAGATCACCACATTACCTCTGCAATCATTGAACAAGCCGGAAACAAACACACAAACAAACTAAATCAGGAAAGCTCAAAGTTTATGCCTGGGCAAAAAAGAAAAAAGGAGGAGGAGTTCACACATCCCTGTGATGCATGCACATTTTCCCATATTTTTCTATAAATGCAGCAAGCACAGAAAAATATCTGTTGCTAAAAAAAACTGTCAAGCTCCCAACATCCTATTTCAGTGGACAAACTGCCTCTGCCGCACTGAAATCCCCAGCAGGGTTGTCAGTCATTTCACCACTAGACTACAAAACATACAACCCCCCCCCCCCCCCCTTACGCTATTGAGATGAGGAGAGGGGGAGGTTTCCTGTAGTCAAATTCAGGAGAGCAGCCTAGGGTGACAAAGCCTGTCCTTCACAAGCACAGTACAGTGAGTGAGCACAGTCACCCTAGGACAGGATACGTGTTACTGGCAGGATCAAAAGCTGAAAATAAAGGGGGAAAATTCTAAAAGAAATAAAACGAATGGAGCCACTGAATCTAAAGACTGGTAAGCTGCAAGTTATGATATTTTTGTTGGCCTTAGATAAACATTAATCATATTACGTTTGTGAGGAGATTAAAAAATAAGCACTATACCAAAAAAAGGCGACGTTAAGTAAACTTATTATTATTTTACAAAAGCTAGGATTTGTGACAACAGGAGGTAGAAAAAAAAAAAGGAGCCTGAAATAGATAGAGAGCGAGCACGACGCACTTTTGGTCATGCGTGCGTTTTTGGATTAATTTCCATTTTCGGCTTACCTGGTCGATCCCTCGGCCCTTACACTGAAGAATAATGACCTCTAGGAGTTTGGCTGCATGACACTCTGCATCTTCTCCCGCTTCTCCCATCAGCACCTGTCAAACAAAAGAATGGGGTTGTGGTTCAAAAACCACTGTGTATTCCCAGGGTTCGATGCTATAGTCCAGGGGTCTCAAACTGGTGGCCCTCCAGCTGTTGCGAAACTACAAGTCCATCATGCCTCTGCCTGTGGGAGTAATGCTTGTAACTGTCAGCCTTGCAATGCCTCATGGGACTTGTAGTTTCGCAACAGCTGGAGGGCCGCCAGTTTGAGACCCCTGCTATAGTCAAAACTATTACGCAGTTTATACTTCTAGTTGGGGAAAGGGGGAAAAAATTTATAAAAAATAAAACTAGGTTGAGCCATGGTTTACCACCCACCATAAAAAAATAGGATTTTTATAACAGCTTACCTGTAAAATCCTTTTCTTGGAGTACATCACGGGACACAGAGCGACATAGTCATTACTAATGGGTTATATAGTTACCGTCAGGTGCTGGCACTGGCAACTTCCAAAACCGGAAGTACCCTCCCCTATATAAGCCCCTCCCATCCGGGAGCACCTCAGTTTTGTAGCAAAGCAATAAGTGTCCCCAAAGAGGGGCGGGAGCTCTGTGTCCCGTGATGTACTCCAAGAAAAGGATTTTACAGGTAAGCTGTTATAAAAATCCTATTTTCTTTCTCGTACATCACGGGACACAGAGCGACATAGTCATTACTAATGGGATGTCCTAAAGCAATGCCAAATGAGGGGGGGGATACACCATATATAAGCTGAGCGCTATCAGACATGAGGATCTTTTGCGGCCTGCAACACACTGCGCCCAAAGGCGACATCCTCCTGACTTCTAACGTCCACCTGGTAGAACCTAGTAAACGTGTGTACCGAAGACCATGTTGCGGCCTTACAGATTTGAGCCAGGGAGGCCTGGTGATGCACTGCCCATGAAGTTCCAACTGCTCTCGTGGAGTGCGCCCTAACTTTGAACGGAGGCGGTCTACTTCTCAAGCTATAGGCTTGTATTATGACCTGTCGAATCCACTTGGCTAAAGTAGATTTTGACGCTGCCTGACCCTTTCTGGGGCCTTCCGGCAGAATAAACAAAGTATCCGTTCTGCGAATCTGAGCAGTGGCTTTTAGATAAGCTTTAACTGCTCTTACTACATCCAAAGAATGCAATAACTTTTCCTCTACCGAAGTAGGCTTGGGGAAAAAAGAAGGAAGAACCACATCTTGGTTCAAATGAAAACTCGATACCACCTTAGGAAGAAAGGCTGGATGAGGACGTAACACTACTCTGTCCTTATGGATAACCAGATATGGCTCCTTACAGGACATAGCTGCTAATTCCGATACTCTTTTAGCCGAACAAATGGCTACTAGAAAAATCAATTTCCTGGTGAGAAGCACTAAGGAAATATGCTGTAATGGTTCAAATGGTTGTTTCTGTAGAACCGACAGAACCAAGTTTAGATCCCATGGACATATGGGAATATTAACCGGAGGACTAATACGCATCACTCCTTGTATAAAGGCTTTGACTAGTGAATGCGAAGCCAAGGGCCTTTGAAAAAATATTGACAAGGCCGAAATCTGACCCTTGATAGTACTCAAGGCAAGCTTCCTATCTACAGCCCATTGTAGGAAGTCCAGAATCCTACCTATTACGTATTTACGTGGATGCCATTTCTTGGCTTCACACCAGGCGATGTACGCCTTCCAGATTCTATAGTAGATCTGCCTGGATACCGGCTTCCTGGCATTGATCATGGTAGATACCACAGCATTAGAGAGCCCTCTCTTTTTTAGAATGTGGGCTTCAATAGCCAGGCCGTCAAACCTAGGGCTGGTAAGGAAGGGTGGTATATCGGTCCCTGCGAAAGCAGGTCCGGACGATGTGGGAGGGTCCAAGGACTCCCCACAGACATTTTTACAATCTCCGCGTACCATGCTCTTCGGGGCCACGCTGGAGCCACCAGAATCACTGGTTTCTTTTCTACCCTGATTCTGCGGAGTAATCGAGGTAACAATTGTGGCGGTGGGAATGCATATATCAGCTTGAACTGATCCCAAGGGAACACTAGGGCATCCGAGCCGCACGCTAGGGGATCCCTTGCCCAAGAGACAAACCTGTCCACTTTTGTGTTGAATCTGGATGCTAGCAGATCTACATCCGGTGTTCCCCACCGCTGACATATTGTCCGGAAAACCTCGGGATGAAGGGACCATTCCCCTGGGCATAATTGTTGGCGACTTAGAAAGTCCGCCTTCCAATTCTCCACCCCTGGAATGAATACCGCAGATATGGCTGGGACATATCTTTCTGCCCATCTCAGGATGTAATTTACTTCCCTTTGGGCTGCACGACTCCTGGTGCCCCCCTGACGATTGATATATGCCACTGCTGTGGCATTGTCCGACTGAACTCTGACAGGGGACCCTTGGAGTTTGGATGTCCATGCTACTAGGGCATACCGGGCTGCTCGTATCTCTAAGAGATTGATGGGCAGGGCCTTTTCCGCATCCGACCATCTGCCCTGGAGAGACCATTGCTCCAGTACTGCTCCCCAGCCTATAAGGCTGGCATCTGTAGTGACCACCTTCCAGGAAATCGGACTGAAGGATTTCCCTCTTTCCAGATTCTGGGGAACCAACCACCAGCGGAGGCTCCTGCGAACGGAAGGGGACAAGGACATTGGTAAGTCCAGAGCCTGAACTTTTTTGTTCCAGGCTGACAGTATGGCCCTTTGCAACTTCCTTGAATGGAATTGACCGTAGGGTACTGCTTCGAATGATGCCACCATTTTTCCCAGCAGCCTCATGCACAGGCGTATGGATGGCTGTCTTTTTGAACCCACTAAGTGGATCAAATCTCTCAAAGACGACCCCTTTTCTTGAGGCAAGAAAATCTTTCTCTGGTCTGAATCCAGCCTTAGCCCCAAGTATTCCAGACTTTTGACTGGTTTTAGGGCTGACTTGTCTCGGTTGATAATCCAACCGTGATATTCCAGATACTTGATTGTCTCGTGAACAACCACTTCTAGTTTTTCCACTGAGTGGTCTATCAGCAACAAGTCGTCTAGATATGCCATTATCGTTACACCTCGTGTTCTTAGATTGGCCAATAATGGGGCCAGAATTTTTGTGAACACTCTTGGTGCTGTGGCCAGACCGAAGGGTAAGGCTCTGAACTGAAAATGGCGCCCTTCTACCGCAAAGCGTAGAAATTTTTGGTGGGCTGGAAAGATGGGGATGTGCAAATAAGCATCTTTGATGTCGATCGAGGCTAACCATTCCTCCCCTTGTAGGGCAGTGGCTACCGATCGGATCGACTCCATCCGGAAAGTCCTGATATGTAGGAATTTGTTTAGCCCTTTTAGATTTAATATGGGCCTCACGTCCCCGTTTGGCTTCGGAACTGTAAAGAGGTTTGAGTAAAACCCGAACCCCCATTCTTCCAGGGGAACCTCTATAATTACTGCTTGAAGCAATAATTGTTCCAGTGCCAACAGGAGGGATCCTCTCTTCTGGGGATCCCTTGGCACGTTTGACCTTATAAAGCGGGAAGGAGGGGAGTTTTTTAACTCCAATTTGTATCCCAGATTTACTGCGGAGAGCACCCATCTGTCTCGGATCGTGTCCCGCCAGGTTTCTGTGAACAACTGAAGTCTTCCCCCCACCCGATTGGGTGGGGGCAACCCTTCATGCATTTGACTTTGGGGGAGGTTTTGTACCTCTCCTGCTCCAGGGCTTCTTGTTACCCTGCAACTGTCCCTGATTTTTACCTCCGGGATTTGACCGGGGAGGCCGTCGGAACTGTTTCACAGCCGATGTCCTAGGGACTGGAGAAGCCGGCCTCTTAAAGGAGGGACCTCTAACTCTATTTTTAACTGGCAAAAGTGTACTTTTACCGCTGGAAATTCTCTGGATATACTTGTCCAGGTCTTCCCCGAATAAGCGCTCCCCATGAAATGGGAAGCTGACCAGCAATTTTTTACAGGGAGCTTCAGCAGACCAGTTTTTGAGCCATAGAAGCCTGCGCATATGTACTACAGACAGCGTAAGGCGGGAGGCCTGATGGATTGAATCCTTTATAGCGTCCACCGCAAAGCATAAGGCTCTAGGTAGATCAGCTAGGGCAAGAGCCTGCTGATCCGGCAAGTCTCTTAAGACCTGTTTCAACTGATCCTTCACTGCTTGGCAGACCCCTATAGCTGCCACTGCTGGTTGTGTCACCAATCCTGCTGTAGAAAAAGCAGATTTCAATAATGACTCCAATTTTTTATCTATTGGGTCCTTGAACATTTGGACATTTTCCACCGGACATGTCAGTGATTTATTCACACAAGAGATGGCTGCGTCCACTGTAGGGACCTTCCATTTTCTGATGAACTTATCCTCCATGGGATAGACCACCGGAAATCTCTTGGGGGGAGTAAATATTTTGTCAGGATGCTCCCAATCCTGGTAAATGAGCCCCTCCAGTAAAGGATGGATCGGAAAGGAACAAACAGTCTGGGGAGCTTTTAGCGACCCCAACGAGGAGACAGAAGTGGAGGATGGCTCCGCAAGTGGCATTTTAAATGCTGATCGGACCATATTAGTCAGGGACTGAACCCATAACCTCTCAGCATGTGATGCTGAGAACGGCTCTTCCACTGTTGATTCCTCTACAACGAATCAACCTCATCCTGATCCCCCTCAGGTAGGTCGACCTCTGTATGGGACTGTTGCTCTGTTAACAGGCACTCTGAGGGAGGAGACGGAGATCGAGCGCTTTTCTCCTGTGACAGGGAAGCAGCGATTAATGCTGACAATCTCTCTTCCAGTCCTCCCAGAGCTGAGGAAAAAACCTCCTCTGTTACATACACAGGAGCAGGTGAACTGAGGACAGCCACAGTACCAGGTACTCCTGGGGGTGCCCTACGGTCACTAACCTCTGATTCTTCAGGGGAGACTGGTGCAGCCAAAGCATGCCCAAGATCCTCAGAGCCCGATGGAGACCCCCTATTCCTCCTGGAATTTCTAGTCCCGGAGTTTTTAGACGGCATATTCCTAAGCCACAAAGCTGAGGTATTCCAGCCGAAATACACCAGTTACTGATAATAGTCTAGCATAAATGCTGCTATAATAAACAGTTGGTGTCTACTAATGTGCCTTTCTAGGGGATGCCTGTATCAACCGCTTGCTGTATGCCTTTAAATGTTGCCAGCTCTGTCTCTGTACTTCATAGCCAGCTTACTACAATATTGTGGCTTTTTAAAACCTGCTGGGACGCCCGCACATGCGCAGAAGCGCTGCGGCGCGCACAGAGCGTCATCCCCCAGGCTCCGCCCCCTTTCCCGGCTCAGGGCCCCTCTTTGCCGCAGGCCGGGGGATGGACGAGCACTGCAACATGGCAGAGGAAGCAGTTTCCTATAGGAGAACTCACCAACTGCCTGGACTTTGCTCTCTGAGAAGAAACTAGTCCACATGACAAGAAAACATTCCACAGCGGCCTCTAGTGGACAAACACAGGTACCGCAGTCTAATATACTAAATATATATAAAAAAACTTTTTTTTTTTTTCTTGACCACCATTAAAAATTATTACATTTTTTTAGTAGTTACAGGCATGCACAGAATCTTGCGGGAATACCATTAGGTAACAGACAGAAAGACAAATTAGGCTTGGGGGTCCCCCAATAGAACCAAGTTCCTGGGGGCCCCCACTTACCTGTTCCTCGCCGCAGGACTTTGTTTGGTCCACAAAAGCCCAAACTTCACCTATCACGGCAGGCATTGTAATCAAACCTTCAGGGACCGGGTTCCCAAGGATTCCACTCCCCTGGACCTGTATAGCACCCTGCACAGAAAACATCTTGGTCGTGGGTATGACCAGAGCTCTGGATCCCAGGGTCCAGCTCTCCTAAGAGAAGCATTACAGGCAGAACCTTGCTCTTCTCTTTGCAAGGCCCGGGTACCGACCGTTTAGCTATGAAGCTTTTTTGGTCGGATCCGGAATAGCTTACTGAGGCCCAAAAGAACCTGTACGCAAGCTCAGTGAAAAACACATGTTTCTTCTTGGCCAACACCTTAGACACTGGCAAAAAACTGAGGTGCTCCCGGATGGGAGGGGCTTATATAGGGGAGGGTACTTCCGGTTTTGGAAGTTGCCAGTGCCAGCACCTGACGGTAACTATATAACCCATTAGTAATGACTATGTCGCTCTGTGTCCCGTGATGTACGAGAAAGAAAATTACGGTGACAAAATTAAGGTGTGCACGTGCCATTAATATGATCGTTTGGGGACAAAATTTGGCGCCCCTTCCCATTCAAGCCTCACTATAACTGCAAAACGAAACACTAGGCGCGCAGATGCCATGCAGTATTCCCATTCACAATCCCCCTTTGGCTGTCAAAAAAAAAAAACCCCACCACAACAACAACATTTAGGAGGCAGCAGAATCGACTTCTGAAAGTCCTTTGGCAGCTCCTGTACCGCTCTCGCGGATAACTTTTCAGAGATCAGCACAAGTGTGAACAAACCCTCAATGAGTTCATGGTGACATGAAGGATTTTCCCTTACTCCTGGCAATCACTGAAGCAGCAAACTCCCACACACCTGCAGACTGTTAATGCAATAAAATATCTGGATAATTGATATTTGGCCCTGGTTCACACTGATGCTACTTTTAAATCACGCTACTTCACTTGAAGTAGCACGATTTTAAAGTAGCAAGGTCAGTGCCATTTCAGCTGCTACTTGATAGACATCTGTGTGGCTTCATGCACAGATGTCTATTGAAGTTGCACCTGAAAAATCGGCAAAAGTAGTGCAGGAACTAGTTTTGCAAATCAGTGCGGCACCGCAAAATCGTTGTCGCACAGATTGGACCAGTGCCATTGCCTCCAATAGGCTGCGATTTGTAAAGCAATTTGATCTCTCAGTCCAAAACTACATAGAAAATATTGTGCTTGTGTAAAAGTGCTCAAAACATATAAAAAGCTGCAACATTAAAATTGTGAGATAAAAAACAACAAAAATAGTGAAAAAGGGCAAATATGTTGCGCTAAGTAGAGCTAAAGGACAATAATTTATCTAAAGTCCAAAGACACAATGGCTTACGAATAGCCAGGGAAAAGTAAAGCAAAACTATAAAACACATCATCCAGTAGACCAGTGTTTCTCAACTCCAGTCCTTGAGGCTAGGTTCACACTAGTGCGACACGACAGCCTTCCTACTTTGGATCCGACTTTGCCCTGCGACATGAAGCCGACATATGTCCGACTTTCAATGAACGGGGATCCGACTTGGATCCCCGCCAATAGCGGGCACTGTGTTTGGTATGAATCTTGAGGGGGAAACTCCACACCAAATTCTAAATAAAAAACCGGCATGGGTTCCCCCTCCAAGAGCATACCAGGCCCTTGGGTCTAGTATGGATTTTAAGGGAAACCCTACGCCAAAAAAAACGGCGTGGGGGTCCCCCCAAAATCCAAACCAGACCCTTATCCGAGCACGCAACCTGGCAGGCCGCAGGGGAAGAGGGGGGGACGAGAGAGCGGCCCCCCCTCCCTCCTGAACCGTACTAGGCCGCATGCCTTTAACATAGGGGGTTTGGTGCTTTGGGGCGACCTGCGGCCCCCCCCACCCCAAAGCACCCTGCCCCCATGTTGATGAGGACAGGGCCTCTTCCAGACAACCCTGGCCGTTGGTTGTCGGGGTCTGCGGGCGGGGGGGCTTATCGGAATCAGGGAGCCCCCCCTTAGAAGGGGGGCCCCAGATCCCGGCCCCCCCACCCTATGCGAATGAGTATGGGGTACATCGTACCCCTACCCATTCACCTGGAGGAAAAAAATGGCAATAAAAAAAAACACACACAGGTTGTTAAAGTAATTTATTGCACAGCTCCGGGGGTCTTCTTCCGTCTTCGGGGGGTCTCCGGTGTAGTCTCCGCGCTCTCCGGTTCTTCCTTCCTTCTGCCGGGCCTCCGCTATCTTCTTTCAGCTCTTTTGCTAGCGGGGCCCGGTCTTCTTCGTCGCCTTCTTCCCTCGCTCTCCGGTTCTTTCTTTCTTCCTTCTGCCGGCCCCTCCACTATCTTCTTCCAGCTCTTTTGCTAGTGGAGGGGCCGGTCTTCCCGTTGGCGTCTTCTTCCCTCTTCTCCTTCTCGATGTTGACACGTTGCTTCCTCCCGCTGTAATGCTTGGCTGTTCGCTCATCAACGATTTATATAGGCTTCTCATGACGTCACAGTCACATGCTCCCATGACGTCACAGTCACATGCTCCGGGCCACACGGAGCATGTGACTGTGACGTCATGAGAAGCCTATATAAATCGTTGATGAGCGAATAGCCAAGCATTACAGCGGGAGGAAGCGACGAGTCAACATCGAGAAGGAGAAGAGGGAAGAAGACGCCGACGGAGAAGACCGGCCCCTCCACTAGCAAAAGAGCTGGAAGAAGATAGTGGAGGGGCCGGCAGAAGGACAACGGAGAGCCGGACGAGACGACGGGAAGACCGGGCCTCCGCCAGCAAAAGAGCTGGAAGAAGATAGCGGAGGCCCGGCGGAAGGAAAAAAGAACCGGAGAGCGCAGAGACCCCCGGAGCTGTGCAATAAATTACTTTAAAAACCTGTGTTGTTTTTTTCTTAACATTTTTTTCCACCAGGTGAATGGGTAGGGGTACAATGTACTAGGGCTGCAACTAACGATTATTTTCATAATCGATTAGTTGGGCGATTATTGTTTCGATTAGTCGATTAATCGGTTAATAACCGTAAAAAAAAAAACAAATTTTGGGCCAATTTGTTGTTGGGCAGATTACAAAACACAAATTGCTGCAAAAAACGCATTACATGCTTTTCTGCAGCTTCTTCATTTAAGTATATTAAACCAAAAAACAAAATAGCACCGTTTTGCGTTTAAAAAAAGTCCTTGCCCTTTCCAAATACGCAGCAGCTGAAAAAATCATGGATGTGAACGTGTCCCATAGAAACCATGTAAATTAACTGTAGTGTGTTTCTGCAAAAAGCACCAAAAAACACGGAGGTGTGACCCAGGCCTGAGATGTTTAGTAACATGGGGTTAAAAAAACTAAAAATTAGTACAAAAAGAGCAAATAATCACTACTGTAAGGGGTTCATTTTTTACTGTGGGACAGTGACTGTAATATTTACAGTAGCGATTTGGTCTTTTTGTACTATAAAGGGTTAATTTTAGTTTATTTTTAACCTCATTATGTTACTGGCCGATTAATCGATTATGAAAATTGTATTCGATTAATTTCATAATCGATTAGTTGTCGATTAATCGATTAGATGTTTCGGCCCTACAATGTACCCCATACTCATTCACATAGGGTGGGGGGCCGGGATCTGGGGGCCCCCTTAAAGGGGGGCTCCCGGATTCCGATAAGCCCCCCGCCCGCAGACCCCCGACAACCAACGGCCAGGGTTGTCGGGAAGAGGCCCTGTCCTCATCAACATGGGGGCAGGGTACTTTGGGGTGGGGGGGCCGCAGGTCGCCCCCCCTGCCCCAGAGCACCAAACCCCACATGTTGAGGGCATGCGGCCTGGTACGGTTCAGGAGGGAGGGGGGGGCGCTCTCTTGTCCCCCCTCTTTCCCTGCGGCCTTCCAGGTTGCGCGCTCGGATAAGGGTCTGATTTGGATTTTGGGGGGATCCCCACGCCGTTTTTTTCGGCGTAGGGGTTCCCCTTAAAATCCAGACCAGACCCAAGGGCCTGGTATGCTCCTGAAAGGGAAACCCACGCCAGTTTTTTATTAAAAATTTGGCCTGCAGTTCCCCCTCAAGAGCAGCAGAGCACAAGTCGCATGCCAAAGTCGGATCATGCAAGACTGCGGTCCGACTTTGATCCGACATCAATGATAGTCAATGGGCTGAAGTCGGATCAAAGTCGGACCAAAGTAGTACAGGGAGCATTTTCAAAGTCGGACCGACATGTGTCGGACCAGTTAAGACGGCTCCCATAGGGAAACATTGATTTTCACACGTCATGAGCTCCCAATGTCGGAGCGTTTGTCGTCCCAGTGTGAACCCGGCCTAAGACTCCCCAACAGGTCATGTTTTCAGGATTTCCCTCAGATTAAACAGCTGTGGTAATTACTAAGGCAGTGAAGCGAATCAAATCACCTGTGCAAAATAATGGAAAGCCTGAAAACATGACCCCGTTGGGGCGCCTTGAGGACTGGAGTTGAGAAACACTGCAGTAGACAATCCTCCACCACGTGACACATAATGGATAGAGTTGTACAAAGTTTTCTTGATCCCCCGCTCCAGGCCTTCCTTCTTCTACAGTTTGGTTGGCTACCATAAGAGTGGAAGATGTCAGGTCTGTCAACTCAAACTCAAAACGAAGAAAGTTCTTGATTTCTCCTTCAGTATTACTCTTAGGAATTATGTTATTAAACCCTTTATCACATGTAGTACCACTCATGTGGTATATCTTCTGCAGTGCTCATGTGGGCTACAGTAGGTGGGCCAGACTATTTGGGCATTTAATGTTAAGCTCAATGAGCATATAGCCAATATTAGAAAAGAATTAAAAAGACAGTGTTTCACTGCATTTTGATCTTGTTCACAACAGAGATCCGTCTGGAACCCCGTTTGTGGGCATAGACCATTTTGTCTCCCACTGGGAGGGGTAGCCTTAACCACTTGCCGACTGTGTCACACAGATATACTGCGGCACAATGGCTCTCCTGGGCGAAATCCCGTACAGGTACGTCTTACCCGGTTTCGGGCACTAGAGGACGCGCGCGCCCCCCCGCGCTGCATGTGGCCCGGCGGGCAGGACCGCCGCCGGCCACGCACGTTCGCGTGCACGAGCGCCAGCACGGGGATGTGTGTGCAAACACACACATCCCTGTGCTGTCAGAGGAGAGGAGCCATATAGTTTCTTCCTACCAAGTAGGAAAAACGATATGGCTTCTCTCCTAGTCACTCACATCCCGACACAGTTAGAACATGCCAATACATGCTCGTGGAAGAGGAATGGCGGTGTACAGTATTGGCTGCGGGAGCGGGTGTGGGTTGCGCACGTCTGTCAGATGATTGTCAATATATAAGTATACATAGAAGTCAAGCTCTAAAAATTTATTGCTGAACTGAACGATCTTGGACTTAACTGTGGTATCGGTGTGTGGATATACCAATGCAGCCATTTATCCAGGGCTTAATTCCACGATCTTCTGTGCAAGCAAAGGCCTTGGCTGGGCTATAGCCACATGCCTGGTTTGCTTGCCATCTGGTAAGCAAGCTTATCTATAGGTGGTGGCACACTTCGTTGAGTGATTCACTGTGGTGTTATTACTAGAAGAATCAACTTATCACCTTATCAATTTTTCATCACTGAAGCATGATCATATATAATCTCACTACCGATTTTTTTCATTGAACTATTTGGACTACACTAGCGCAGCTGTTCATATAATGGCCTAAACCGATGAAGAAATTTTTTTAAAAGAAAAACTTTTGGGGATATTTATTATAGCAAAGAGTAAAAAAATGTTTTTGGTTTTCAAAATTGTCGCTCTTTTTTTTGTTTATAGCGCAAAAAATAAAAACCGCAGAGGTAATCAAATACCCTCCAAAAGAAAGCTCTATTTGTGGGAAAAAAATGATGCAAATTTTGTTTGGTTACAGCGTCGAATGACCGCACAACTGTCGTTTAAAGCGACGCAGTGCCAAATCGTAAAAAGTGCTCTGGTCAGGAAGGGGGTAAAATATTCCGGGGCTGAAGCGGTTAAAGAGAGGGAGCTATCTAGAATGGAGACCAAGTGGATTTATATCATTAAAAGCTATACTCCATATGGCTTAAATATAGATTGGGATGTTAACTGCTTCATCAATAACTTCTAAAATTCGTTTTTATACAGTGGTTGTTCTTTTAATGTTATTTCTTTGTACTCTTCTTTTTAGCTATTTGGTCTTGCTCCAGATATTCCAGCCATTAACAGCTTGCACATAAATTATTTGTTTTTGTTACACTTTTTTTTTTTTTCTTGATATCTTTTTTGTCCAATTATTTGCCTACGGAGACACTCCGGTTACTTGGACGTCATGTCTGGTGAGGGCGGTGTTTGATATCGCGTGCATCATGTCCCGGAGTTGCGAGTGAGACGTGGGTTGCCGTCTAGTTCACATTAAGGCTTGGATATCTATGATTAACCGCAGATGTGCATTAGTGAAAGCAAGGCTTTGCTGGGTGTATTGACTATATCTAGTGATGAGAGGAAGTGTTTTCTCATGCCGCGGAAGAAGCCCAATTGTGACGAAACCGCTCAGGCATAGATACACAGACCCGTCATCGCGCTTTTTTGAACTTATTGTTTGCTACTTTTCTATTTACAGTATGTCTGCATCACTGCAATATTTTAGCTCAATAAAAGTTTCTGTAAGAGGTTTTACACTATCAGAGCGCCGGTTTTTTATTTGATATACCAATGGAACATCCAGATGACCCAGGGCCTAAACTTGGGGGGGGGATTAGGTGCCGACATAGGGATTTATGATTTTCTATTGGTTACAGGAAAATGGATAGAAAAATTACAATCTTATCAATTTGCTAGCTGAGGGTTATGTTAAACAGATTTTATTTTCTTAGTTGCAAGCAAAAAAAAATGTATGTATGTATGTATGTATGTATGTGTGTGTGTGCGTGTGTGTATATATACACATATATACACACACTCTATATATATATATATATATATATATATATATATATATATATATATTTATTTATTTATTATACACACACACACACACACACACACACACATATATATATTTATTAGGGCTGTGGAAATTAACTATTAATTCCTCAATTAATCGATTACGTTTTTTGATCGATCATAATTCTTTTGATCGATTAAATTCCGGGTCTTCAGGGAGTTCCGTCAGAGACCTGGTGACCCCACAGACACCGGTGGGACCTGCCGTGTCCATCTGAAGGGCTCCTTTGCTGTGCCTTCATATCTGCATGCCGCCGGGACCTTACCATCTGCCACACGTAAGGGCTGTTACACTTCCTGGGATTCTATAGCCATCCACTGGGAGTTGTGATAGTTCCCTTAACGGGACATCTACATGCCGACGGACTGATGTTAACCCCTCCTCATCTGGATTCAGCAGTGGTATCGTTGTACACATTTTTATACCAGTATCATACTTACCTACATGTTTTTATGACTGCTTTTGCTACCGTTTGGTATTACTCGCACCATTTTTACAGTTTATGTAGCTACATCGATTTTATCTCCAGTGCAATATTTATTTTGTTACCTACTTGAAGACTATAAAAGTTTTAATGCTATTCCCATCGAGCGCTGCCTTTTGTGTGTTTTTTGTATCCTGCTAATCATTTTTCCAGTGGTTGGTAGCTGCACTGGGAATCGGCCTGCAAGGAAATCAGCTAAAAGTAGTTAGATCTGTATGTGCATTATAATTAATTGAAATTAGTCGATTAATCGATTAAAAAAAAAACGATTAATCGAACACGAAAATTTTAATCAGTAACAGCCCTAATTATATATATATATATATATATATATACACACACACACACACACACACACACACACACATACATACACACACACACGCTAATAAATGTGCTTTTAGCATCTCACCTTTTTACACATGGTGTAAATAATCTCCAGGTGTTTGGGGTTAGACAGCAGTGCGCTCGTGTCCACCGTAATATAATTATGAAGAAGTGGCATCATATCTGTGCATATTAAGGGTGGGGGGGGGGGGGAGAGAGAGAGAGAGAAAGAGCGCACCAGGATTAATGGATACATGAATATATATCATATGGTGCTATAGTCAAAAACCAGAAAAAAAATAAATAAATCATCTCTCACTGATTACTGTTTACATTCCTATAGAGCAATCTGCAGAAGCATTAAAGGCCCACATGCTGATTCTTTCAGCTCCTGGGCTTAGTGCTGAAAACAGACGGTCACTAATCCAGTAGTTCTAACACTACTGCCAACAGGGTTGAATAGCCACTGTCTGTTTTAAAAGGATAAGTTCACCTATACAAAACAATAATAAAAGAAAAGGAGGGGTTTTGGGACTTTGCATGAGGTGGGCAAGTGAGGCCAAGAGATCAGTACATTGAACAAAATAATTTTATTAGTAGAAAATGACATGATAAAGACCCGAATATGGAACAATAGTCAAATAGTACATACACACAGATTGATACATTGTGGACAAGATAAGAGTCCCCAAATGATGCAGGGCAATTGATCCTTATGAAATGATAAAAATCATTCTAGAATGCACACGATCACAAGACTTCTGAGTAGAGACATATTAATAAGTAGAACCTTTAAAAGGAATAGACTGGTGCATATCGTAGGCCCGACGCGTTCTATTTATTAGTATATCTCTAGTCAGAAGTCTTGTGATCATGTGCATTCTAGAATTATTTTATCATTTCATAAGGATCATTTTCCCTGCATCATCTGGGGACTCTTACCTTGTCCACAATGTATCAATCTTTGTGTATGTACTAAATCAGTGTTTTTCAACCTTTTTTCAAACAAGGCACCCTTTAAAATCTGTCAGAATCTCGAGGCACACCAAACCAAAAATGTGGAAAAAAAAAATTATGCCACGTGGTATTTGTACAGTGGTTTTGCAAACACATTTATTTTTGTAAAAAATTCACTTCAATGAATTAAAACAAAAACACAATATATACCCCAATTTTTGGGTATAGTGTGAAAGATGATGTTATGGCGGGTAAATAGATACCTAACATGTCATACTTTAAAATTGCGCACACCCGTGGAATGATGACAAACTTTGGTACTTAAAAATCTCCATAAGCAACGCTTTAAACACCTTTACAGGTTACATGTTTAGAGCTAAAGATGAGATCTAGCACTAGAATTATTGCATTCGCTCTAACATGTGCGGTGATACCTCACGTGTGGTGCGAATACCGTTTACATATGCGTGTGTGACTTGCATATCCACTTGCGTAGGAATGGGGGGTGCTTAAAAAAAAAATGTTGTCAAATAGATATAAGGATAAAATTTTGATCTTTTGCTTTAAAAAAATAAATAAAATTGTTCACTTTCAGCCTGGACTGGAAGTCATGGCGTTGCTCCGGTCCTTCAAGGCAATCAAAGGGGATCTACTCTTTCATCGCCTCTGGGACTAGCCGGCCACTCCATTGGATTGTTTTTCAGGCGAGACGGTGGAAGGGGGGGGGGGGACATCCCCCCTCCCGCCGCTTTTGAAAGCGTTCCAGTGGCACAACAGCCGCTCGAAACGCTTTCATAAGAAAGCCAGTCACTGGCTGTAAAAAACAATACCAAGGTTATGGCTGATATATCTCTAGCCATAACCCCGGCAAATCATTACAAATCTGTAACTACGAATTGTGGTCTTGTGGGAAAAAAAAAAAACACAACATAACACTTGTTACAATTAGGGCATTTTCACATTGACTCATTCCATTGAAGGCACGGTGATTTTAGTTTTTTTTTAATATAATATACATGGGCTATGTGGGTTATTATTGATAATGATAACTGTATACTTTAATTCTGCAGTTTGGCCGCAGCGCAGTGTACCTGCGGTTTTCGTGTGGTTTCTCATAAACTTCTATTATGTAGTACATTTTTGGTACATTTTCTGAAAGCACACCAAAAATGAGGGACATAATAGAAGTCTATGAGAAACCACATGAAAACCGCAAGTATACTGTGCTACACCTGTGCTGTGGCCAAACTACAGTATTGAAGTATACAGTTATCATTATCAATAATAACCCACATAGCCCATGTATATTATATTACATTTAAAAAAAAAATCCACCATGCCTGCAATGAAAAGTGCCAACAAGTGTTACAGTGGGGCAAAAAAGTATTTAGTCAGCCACCAATTGTTCAAGTTCTCCCACTTAAAAAGATGAGAGGCCTGTAATTGTCATTATAGATATACCTCAACTATGAGAGACAAATTGTGGAAACAAATTTAGACAATCACATTGTCTGATTTGGAAAGAATTTATTTGCAAATTATGGTGGAAAATAAGTATTTGGTCAATATCAAAAGTTCATCTCAATACTTTGTTATATATCCTTTGTTGGCAATGACATTACATTTTCTGTAAGTCTTCACAAAGTTGTCACACACTGTTGCTGGTATGTTGGCCCATTCCTCCATGCAGATCTCCTCTAGAGCAGTGATGTTTTGGGGCTGTCGCTGGGCAACACGGACTTTCAACTCCCTCCAAAGGTTTTCTATGGGGTTGAGATCTGGAGACTGGCCCACTCCAGGACCTTGAAATGCTTCTTACGAAGCCACTCCTTCGTTGCCCGGGCGGTGTGTTTGGGATCATTGTCATGCTGAAAGACCCAGCCACGTTTCATCTTCAATGCCCTTGCTGATGGGAGGAGGTTTGCACTCAAAATCTCACGATACATGGCCCCATTCATTCTTTCATGTACACGGATCAGTTGTCCTGTTCCCTTTGCAGAGAAACAGCCCCAAAGCATGATGTTGCCACCCCAATGCTTCACAGTAGGTATGGTGTTCTTTGGTTGCAACTCAGCATTCTCTCTCCTCCAAACACAACGAGTTGTGTTTCTACCAAACAGTTCTACTTTGGTTTCATCTGACCATATGACATTCTCCCAATCCTCTTCTGGATCATCCAAATGCTCTCTAGCAAACCTCAGACGGGCCCGGACAAGTACTGGCTTAAGCAGGGGGACACATCTGGCACTGCAGGATCTGAGTCCCTGGCAGCGTAGTGTGTTACTGATGGTAGCCTTTGTTACGTTGGTCCCAGCTCTCTGCAGGCATGTGGTTCTGGGATTTTTGCTCACCTTTCTTGTGATCATTTTGACCCCACGGGGGGAGATCTTGCGTGGAGCCCCAGTCTTGTATGTCTTCCATTTTCTAATTATTGCTCCCACAGTTGATTTCTTCACACCAAAATGCTTGCCCTATTGCAGATTCAGTCTTCCCAGCCTGGGGCAGGTCTACAATTTTGTTTCTGGTGTCCTTCGACAGCTTTTTGGTCTTCACCATAGTGGAGTTTGGAGTGTGACTGTTTGAGGTTGTGGACAGGTGTCTTTTATACTGATAAATTCAAACAGGTGCCATTAATACAGGTAATGAGTGGAGGACAGAGGAGCCTCTTAAAGAAGAAGATACAGGTCTGTGGGAGCCAGAAATCTTGCTTGTTTGTAGGTGACCAAATACTTATTTTCCACCATAATTTGCAAATAAATTCTTTCCAAATCAGACAATGTGATCGTCTGGATTTGTTTCCACATTTTGTCTCTTATAGTTGGAGTATACCTATGATGACAATTACAGGCCTCTTTCATCTTTTTAAGTGGGAGAACTTGCACAATTGGTGGCTGACTAAATATTTTTTTGCCCCACTGTATGTATTTTATTTTATTTTTTTATAAACACCATGCCTGCAATAAAACTATCATACATTGAAAATGACAGGTACAAGTACTGTACCTGTGTCTCCTCGCCGTTTTGTTTACTCACTGTTCTTTCACCTCTACTCGTGTTGTTGTTCTTCTCCTCCCCTCAGGGAAACGCGCGCCAGCCAGCATCTACTCTGGCACCCGCGGCTCACACGTCACAGATAGCAGTACGTGCGCCCAACACTCCCATAGCAACCGATGACGTAATCGGTTGGCAAGACGCGATCGGGAGGCCCGCACAGCTTCCCGAGTGGCAGCGAGAAGTGAGCTTTACACAGCGGACCGGCACCGCTGTAATAACAAATAGTAACCAAGTGGCCAGCAGTAGTTAAAACATCAGATAGCTGCCTATATTGGGGGTCATTTTGCCGCGGCACACCTGGGGACTCTTCACGGCACACCAGTGTTCCGCGGCACAGTGGTTGAGAAACGTTGTACTAAGTGACTTATCCCATATTTGGGTCCTTATGTTACGTCATTTTCTACTAAATAAAATTATTTTGTACAATGGTGACTGATCCCTTGGCCTCACTTGCCCACCTCATTTAAAGTCCCAAAACCCCTCTTTTTCATGTATACATAGGGATGGAGTCTTAGGTCTCAAGTTAAAGTCACAAACCCTCTCTTTTAAAACAATAATAAAAAGTAACTTTTTTTGCAGGTAAAAAAATATGCATGTATTATTTTTTGTTAGGGACCTGTAACGCATTGCAACCACGATCAGCAGATCGTGGGTGTAATGCAACAGGCCAGCTGACTGTGTAGCTCTCTGCCCGTACCGCCAATACGAGCAGGCAGTTGCATTCTGACAGGAAGACTCAATGAACTACTAGAGCACTCAACAGTGCCATGGTAGTTCATTGACAACTACAAGCCGACAGCCGCAAAGGCTGCTGGTACTTGTTTCCACAGAACACTGTGAATGATGCGGCCAGGCAGGCAGAGACATGTTTTCTGTAGCTTGACAGCGAGTGCGGGGAGAAGATCCTCCACTCAATGTCAAAAGGGGCAATCAAGGGGGTGGGGGGGGGGCAAGACACACTTGTCTTTGTACTCCTCACCTGGTTGCCGCCACACACGCTTGACACCATCTGAACCAAATAAGTTTAATCTTAGTCCCATCAGACCACAAGACATGGTTCCAGTAATCCATGTCCTTAGTCTGCTTGTCTGTCAGCAAACCGTTTGCAGGTTTTCTTGTGCATCATCATTAGAAGAGGCTTCCTTCTGGGATGACAGTCATGCAGACCAATTTGATGCACTGTGCCGCGTATGGTCTGAGTACTGACAGGCTGACCCCCCCCCCCACCCCTTCAACCTCTCCTGCAATGCTGGCAGCACTCATACGTTCATTTCTCAAAAACAACCTCTGGATATGACGCTGAGCATGTGCACTCAAACTTCCATGTTAAACCATGGCGAGGACTGTTCTGAGTGGAACCTGTCCTGTTAAACCGCCGTATGGTCTTGGCCACCGTGCTGCAGCTCAGTTTCAGGGTCTTGGCAATCTTTATGTAGAGCAAAAAATAATTTTTGCAGATCCTGGGATAGATCACTCCTCACCACAGACTATCAGGGCTTTACACTCGCTTTTTTGCTGCCCTCATTAAGACACTTCTCCTCCATCCACTCCTGGGATAGATCGTTCCTCATCACCGTTATTTCACCACATGAAACAAAAAGGCATCTCCATAGTGTTTTCCATTTAAAGCTTCATTAAAATGGCCCCAAAAAAATACACTTGTCAGAAAGCTCACCACTCACCGGGTTAGCAGTGGAGGGAGGAGCCGAGCGCATAACGTCACAGAGTCACTGCTAACCCGGACAAGTGGTGAGCTGACAGATTGAAATTCGCTGTTTTTTATTGCATGTCTTGTAAGTGTTTTTTTTGGGGCCATTTTAATAAAGCTTTTAAATGGAGAACACTATGGAGATGCCTATTGGTTTCATGTCACTGTATTAAGTATTACTTTTGGAATTTTTAGTGTGGTGAATCACTAAGTAGTGTACAGCAGCTACTGAAAAATTTGTTTTTTATGGAGGTATTGTTTGATTTATTGTTTATAGATACATATGAAGAGCATTTTATAGGTAGCACTGATTGTACACAAAATATTAGATGAAGTAAGCAGTAGCAATTTCTCTTACACTACAGAACACATCAAACAGAGCATTTGATAACAAACCTGTAAAATATTCATAGCAGTCTCTCTGAAATACGTCAAAAAGGATCTCCAGAAGCTGCCACATCTGTGGGGAGATGGTCTGGTTGGTGAGGCTGTATGCTAGTGCCAGAATCTCCTCATAGAACTCTGTAGGGACAGCAAAAATGAATTCCCATGAATGTATGAGGTACAAATCAAAGCAGCAGACTATCACCATCCGATTTATCTCCTGTACATATATAGAGCACCAGACTATCACCATCCCATTTATGTCTTATACATAGGGCACTGAATCATTGCGATCCTGGATATCTCCTGTGCATATACATCACAGCACCAAACTATTGCCATTCATCATATCTTCACACACCACTCACTAGATGTCTTGTCATGTCCACATAAAACACTTTGCATTACTCACTAAAGCATACTGTAAAGTCTGTCTATAAATTAAATTGATGATTGCCATTACTTGTTATAAACTTCACTTTTTTACACAGGTTTAAAGCCAAACTTATAACATTATTCTGTTTTTTGGAACTCATGAGGTTATATACCAGGGGGTAAGTTATGTGACCACCCTAGATATAAATATTTTTTCACTCACAAAAAGGTTTTTTATTGTTCACAGGTACAAAATAATTACAACATGTGCGTACACGTCATGAGACTAAATCACAGGTATACATCATACAAAAAGGATGAAAAATGCTATTCTAGTCACCCATATACATATAATCAAAAGAATAAGGATACCACATTTTCATTAACCATTTCACCGGTTCATGTACATGTTCCCGATTCCTGGAGCCATCGGTCCCATATCTTATAATACTTCTCCGGACAACACCTATTTATATAAAGGATTTTTTTGAAGGGGAGGGAAGCATTTATATCCGCCATCCATTCTGAAAAGGTGGGTGGTTGAGACCTCATCCACCTTTTCGCCAACATCTTCCTGCCGGAGAACAAAGTCTCCTGGAGGAATGTCTTGGTGGGCCTATCAATCATGACTGGAAATATCCCTAGGAGGCATTGTTTAGGATCCAATGCCAACGGGGAGCCCATGTTGTCATGAAGGAACGTCACTAACTGTTGCCAAAATCCCTGTGATTTTGAGCAGGCCCAAATGAGATGGTAGAAGGTGCCATTGGCCGTATTGCACATGGGACAGGTGGTAGTTTGATCTTTTTTGTATTTAGCTACCCTAAGCGGGGTGAGGTAGGCGCGATGTAGTACATATAATTGAGACAGCCTATCTGAAAGCCTAGGGGACACTTGCTTGCTAGTCTCCAGAGCCTCCTCCCACTCCTCATCCTCAAGTGGACCCAAATCTCTTTCCCATCTAGATTTCAATCCATATGCTATTTTAGCTGAAGTTAGTGCGCCGAGCATGCTGTAAAAGCAAGAAATACATTTTTTGGGGTCTTTTCCTTTAACCACGGCAATGATAGGATTAGGGGTAAGTGTCGGAAGAGACTGTGGGAACTGTGCCTGAGTCACATGTCTCAGTTGAGTATACCTGAATAGCATGCGCTCGTGTAGTGCAAATTCCGTTTTTAGCATGTCAAATGATTTTATTGATCCATTTGCTATAAGGTGATGTAAGTAGAAAATTCCCTGTTTGATCCAGAGGTATGCATCTTGAAAATCAAAAAAGTGTTGTAGTGTCTTATTGTACCACAGTGGTGTGTAGTCATTAAGGAGGGGGACGTTCAGTTTGGATAGTGCTAAATCCCATATTCGTTTATAGTGGCCTGTCATGGAATTCCTGTCTGGTCTCGTTTCTCCCCCAATGATGATGGAGTAGATCGGGTCATCTGTCGGTTGGGTCCGTTTGGAGTTCAACAGTTGGAGAAATCTGTCCTTATCTACCTTGTCTATATGATAGAGTTGCGAAAGTTGAGATGCTATGTAGTAACTATTCAGGTCAGGGAGCGCCGTGCCCCCCCTGTCTGTGGGATTTTTGAGCGTTTGCCAATTAAGTTTATGTCTACTCTTCCCCCACACAAAGGGTTTAAGAAGTGTTTCAATTATCTTAAAGTACTTAAGGGGTATGTAAATCGGGGCGTGCCAGAGAACATAGAGGATTTTTGGGAGGAAAATCATTTTTATTAGGTTAATACGACCCCAACCCCCAGGGGTAGGCGAGACCACACCTGTATCTTGTTTTTAATTAAGGGAAACAGTGGTTCTATATTAAGCTTAATATAATCCGCCGGGTATTTAGAGGTGTGTACCCCTAGATATTTAATTGTCTCAACTCTTTGCAGTTGTAGATTAGCTTGGGATTCAGGGGGGGGGGGGGGGAACTGTCAATTGGGAGAATTTGGGACTTTCCCCAATTAATCTTGAGTCCTGAGAATTGTCCGAATCTTTCGATCGTGGTGAGAGCATTGGATAGTGAGGGGCCAGAATCCGCCAGAAAGAGAAGAGTGTCATCCGCGTACATACTTATCTTTTCAATAAGAGGACCTATTTTGAGGCCCTCTATTTCTTCGTTTGCCCGGATAGATATGGCCAAGGGCTCTGCAGCCAAGGCATAAAGAAGGGGGGACAATGGGCAGCCCTGCCTCGTGCCTCTACGGAGGTCAAACTGCGAGGAAGGCCACCCATTAGCCACCACCCTGGCTTTCGGGTTTTGGTATAGAAGCTGTATCCACCAAACAAATCTCGGACCGAAGCCATATCCCTCCAGGCATTTCCACAAATAAGCCCATTCTACAGAATCGAACGCCTTGGCCGTATCCAGGGTGACTATCACCCTGGTTCCGACATTATCATGGGGAGCTTGGAGATTGATAAATAATTTTCGGAGGTTATACGAAGTGTTGCGACCTGGCATAAAGCCTGCTTGGTCTACATGTATTAGCGAGAGAACCACCTGGTTTAGGCGAAGCGCGATTGTTTTGGCCAAAATTTTTGCATCTGCCTGGAGGAGAGAAATGGGGCAATAAGAATCTGGGATGCCTGGGTCTTTACCGGGTTTAGGTATAAGGACTATCGTGGCTTCTGTCATAGATAGGGGGGAGGATGGATGCTTCAAACATATCTTTATATAGGGTCAGTAGTTTGGGCGAGATTGTATCAGAGAAGTGCGAGTAGAACTCTATGGGAAGACCATCCGAGCCCGGAGCCTTAGAATTGGCAAAACTCGCTATTGCTCCTGCTATTTCCTTCAAGGTGAGGGGGGCTTCAAGCATATCCCTCTGCTCCTGGGACAATTGAGGGAGTTGGATTGATTCCAAGAACTGGAACATGGGAGTCAAATCCCCCTGGGTCGTGGATGAGTACAACTCCTTATAGAACTCTCTGAATCTAGAGGAGACAATGTTGGGGTCTGAGACTGATCCACCCTGTGTATCTTGCAGTGTAATGACCACTGGTGGTCTGTCCTCACCGTGGGCGAGACAGGCCAAGAGTTTACCTGCCTTTTCCCCATTTTCAAAATACTTCTGCTTGCTGAAAAACAACTTCTGTTTGGCTTTCTCATATTGTAGTTGTGTCACTACTCTGCTTTGTAATTTTAGCATGTCAGCATGGTGTGCGGACGGGTCATCCCTGTATCTCTGTTCTGTCTGGGCTAGTTCTGACACTGCCTTGTCGTGGGCTGCTGAGGAGGTTGTTTTTATTCGGTTAATATGTGTTTGTAGGGCGGTGCGCGCAAACAGCTTGAAAGAGTCCCATACTGCTGCAAAGGATGCCGAGTTTGTGTTTTCTATAAAAAATCTACCTAGCTCATCGTTCAGTGTACTGTCCTCTGGCAATAAGGACAACCAGAAGGGATTCAAGCGCCATGTCCGAAGTGGTTTGTCTAGGGGTATGCTGATAGTAATAGTATATGGGTTATGGTCTGATAACAGTCTAGGGCCAAAAGATGCCTCTAAGAGGCGTGGGGCAAGTCTCTGTGATATGAAAATAAAGTCGATCCTTGACAAAGAGTTGTGAGTGGAGGAGAAACAAGAGTAACGGCGCGTCTGTGGGTATTTAAATCTCCATGAATCTGTTAGGCTAAAAGGAGGAGATAATTTTGGATAGTCTGGAGTCGCCTCTTGCCCCTGATGTAGTCGGGGTAGTCCTTAGCCTGTCCCAGTCGTCATTTAATGTGGTGTTAAAGTCTCCCATCCATACCACTTGGGCAGTCGGGTACTTAGCTATAAACTTGAGGCCTTCTGTAATGGTAGTGATGGAGAAAGGGGGGGGGGGGGGACATACGAGGCTAAAATAAGAAAGAGTTCCCCATACATTTTAGCAGCTACAAATACATAACGGCCCAGAGGGTCTGTGCAGACCTCGTTCAGCTCAAAGTGGACTGACTTAGCAATCAGCACAGACACCCCTCTGGAGTGGGATGAGTAAACAGAATGATAAGTCCATCCCACCCATGGCCTCCGAAGAGCCCGTTGTAGTGAACCCTCAATGTGGGTTTCAACCAGGGCAATAACATCCGCCCTCTGGTTTTTCAGGAACGTGAGGGCCGCCGATCGCTTAATCTTATCTCGGAGACCCCTCACGTTCCAGGTAAGAAATTTCAGAGACGCCATTTAAAGTAAGAGCTAAAGAAGTACAGGAGCATGTATACCAAAAAAGCAATATAATCATAGCGTTTATGTAGTAAACAAATCTGGAATACCTGCGAGTCCTCTGGACTCTGAGTTTTTGAGTGTGTAAAAACCTTTAACTCCCCCCCCCTCCCCGCCCTGCACCCTCCCCAACTGGCGCGGGCATTTTCCCAAACCAAAACTTGACCTGCAGCCCAGCGAAAAACATATCGTGAGTCTAACTTGTCTTCATTGTATGGTGACAACTTGGGTAGTCTTGTGTCACACTCGAGATGCTCTCCTGACCGCAACGCGGTCTGCACGCTGTAAATGTGGGTATGTGGTCTCGTTAGACCATAAGTAAACTTGGATTCGGATAGTCCAGAAAACCATGGGCTGCATGTCACAACTGTGCGCGGTGGCAACTTCCGCTGCACTTTACATTTGGGTGGTAGGACTCCTATAGCCCCAAGCTCCAGCTACCATTGTAGCTATGCGTAACATATCTCCCCAAGGGGAGACAAAAATAGGATAGTCAAGTATGAAGGGGTGTTAACCCACAGTGTTCAGGGTTTGTCAAAGTTGCATACTTTCAGGTAGCACCAATCCAGGTGCAAGTCCATTGCGCTAAGGAGGTCTATTATGAGGGTTGATCAGGTGCATCAATAGATGGAATTTACAGGGCCTTCAGGCCACACATACAGGGCTGGGTAGACAAGGCTGCACTGTGAGTTGTGACATGTGGCAGGTACTGTAACAGTGACAATATTAGTGTACTCACAGCAGGGTTCAGTCCGCCCTCTCTGGAGCCGCTCTGCGTTCGATCCAGGTTATCAACTCTTCCAGGTCTTCAAAGAAGGAGACTTTACCATCATGCTCCACTCTGAGTTTAGCTGGAAATAACATGGCGTATTTTATATGCAGCAGGCGCAATCTTTTTTTGGCTTCCATAAAATTCTGCCGGCGGCGCTGTACTTCAGCCGAGAAGTCTGGGAATATGGCAACCCTGACATTTCCAAAAGGGATATTACCTCTTTCTCTGGAAAGTCTCAGCACCGCATCTCGATCTTTATAATTCAGTAGCTTGGCAATAAAGGTGCAAGGGGGTGCACCCTGCGGCGGTAGCCTAGCTGGCATGCGGTGTGCACGTTCAACAGCTAACATGGGGGAGAAGGCTTCCCTGCCATAAGTAGTGATAAGTAATTGTTCCAGGAACGTGGTTGGATCCTTCCCCTCTGCCCCTTCTGGGAGACCGATCAGACGCAGATTGCATCGTCTGATCCTGTTCTCCATATCGTCCTGTTTTGTAAATAGCTGATGTATCTGCAGCTGCATGCGATCAGTACAGGCCTGTAGTGGTGGTATTGCATCCTCCATGAGGCCTACTCGGGTCTCTGTCTCCTTAACCCTGTCGCGCAGCTTATGAAGATCCTGCCAGATGAGCGAGATGTCTACCTTCACCTCCTCCATTTGGGCCGTGAGCGAGGTGCGGCAAAGCGCGATTGCTTCTAGGAGCTTGTCAGTATCCCCCGCCGCGCGCTCCTCACTGACCTTATCATGGCCGCCATCTTCCTCCATCGCTCCCTTCTCCTGTCGGCGGTATTGCTCGAGCCTGGCGGCTGCAGATTTCTGAGCTTTCGTCTGCGACATGGGGTGTGGAGTCCGGGGCGTCACCAGGGATGGATCATGAGGTAAAGCAGCGTGTGTGGGTTAAAGGATGCCGTGGATTGCAGGATTAATGAGCGGAGCTCTTCTGCTTGCGTCCTACTCCATGTAACGCCAGGCCACGCCCCGCCTAGATATAAATATTACCCCGTGACCTTCGCTTCTTTATTTCTGTTACAGGCTCATACCTCATACATTCACAGTCCAAGGACCCCGGCCATGGAACGCACTACCCACAGACATCCGCATGGAAGAAAACCATCTGGTCTTCAGGAAGAAGCTTAAGACCCACCTCTTCTGAAGACACAGGCCGACACTGGCTGCAAAAAGCGCCTTGAGGCGATTTAATTTGCATTTGTAGCGCTATACAAGTTACTCACTCACCTATAATATGTTTCTGAAGCACAAGACCAACAATCTGCAAACAAATCCCCTCCAGCTGCTGCTTCACCTGGAAGAAAGGTAAAGAATAATAGAAGGTAAGGGAAATTGGGGGACATCCACTAAGCCACATGTTAGGGTACACACCTCTTTATGATTTTCCACAACAGTCAAGACAATGTCGATGGTGTGAAGGATTCCCATCGCCATGACAGTTTTGTCCTCCACCTCCTCATACTCTTCACTCTGCAGGACCTTTACAAAGATCTCAGCCTGGAGAGAGAACACAAAGAGCGGTGACATAGATTGAAGCACCACAACAGACAATCATCACCCTGAATATCTGGACATGCATAGAACTCCAGACTATCACCATCCTGTAGATCTCCTGTACATACATAGAGCAGCGGGCCATCACCATCTTGTATATTTCCCTGTACATACAGATCAGATCACTGGAATATCTTCACCCTGTACACTTTTTGTACATGCACAGAGCAGTGAACCACCACCATCTTTTATATCCCTTGTACATACAGATAAAGGCGATGGACCTTCACCATCTTGTTTATCTCCTGTATGTACAGTTCAAAGAACCGGATCATTACCATCCTGGATATCTTCTGCACATACAAATCAAAGCACCAGACTATCACCATCCTATTTATCTCCTGTACATAATAGAGCACCAGACTATCACCATCCCATTTATGTTTTATGTCCTATACATAGAGCACTGAATCATTGCGATCCTGGGTATCTCCTGTGCATATACATCACAGCACCAAACTATTGCCATTCATCATATCTTCACACACCACTCACTAGATGTCTTGTCATGTCCACAGCAATGGGGGCCACTTCCTGACTGTATTCGCATATCATCTTCTGGATGACATTGGTCAGATCATCATTCTCTGTCTCCCGGACTATGTGCAGGAGCTCCTGCATGACTGGTCGGATGTACGGCCTCATGTACTCCTTTGCTGAGGGATACAAATGCTGGGATAATTATAAAATACAAAAGAACTACAGTCTGAAGAGATTACAACAGCAGAGCAGTCTATTGACAATTTTGTCTCAAATTAGAGCTCCTAAACCAGACACTCAGAATAATTAGCGATTACATCCCACCCATGCAGGAAAAGGCAACAGGTTAGCCTAATTGTTGCCCTACTATCAGGGCTAATCTCTTCACTCTAACAGTCTATACAGTGCCCTGAAAAAGTATTCATACCCTTGAAATTTTCCACATTTTGTCATGTACAACTAAAAACGTAAAAAGTATTGTATTGAGATTTTATGTGATAGACCAACACATAGTGGCACATAATTGTGAAGTGGAAGAAAAAAAGATACCGTAAATGGTTTTAATTTTTTTTTTACAAATAAAATGTGAAACGTGTGGCCTGTATTTGTATTAAGCCCCCCTGAGTCAATACTTTGTAGAACCACCTTTCGCTGCTATTACAGCGACAATTCTTTTTGGGGATGTCTCTACCACCTTTGCACATCTAGAGAATGACATTTTTGCATATTTTTCTTTGCAAAAGTAGGATTTTTAAAACAGCTTACCTGTAAAATCCTTTTCTTGGAGTACATCACGGGACACAGAGCAGCATAGTCATTACTATGTGGGTTATATAGAATTACCTTCAGGTGCTGGCACTGGCAACTTCCAAAACAGGAAGTACCCTCCCCTATATAAGCCCCTCCCATCCGGGAGTACCTCAGTTTTGTAGCAAAGCAATACGTGTCCCCAAAAGAGGGGTGGGAGCTCTGTGTCCCGTGATGTACTCCAAGAAAAGGATTTTACAGGTAAGCTGTTTTAAAAATCCTACTTTCTTGTTCATACATCACGGGACACAGAGCAGCATAGTCATTACTATGTGGGACGTCCCAAAGCAATGCCAAATGAGGGGGGGGGATACACCATACATAAGCTGGGCGCCATCAGGCATGAGGATCTTTTGCGGCCTGCAACACACTGCGCCCAAAGGCGACATCCTCCTGACTTCTAACGTCTACCTGGTAGAACCTAGTAAACGTGTGTACTGAAGACCATGTTGCGGCCTTACAAATTTGAGCCAGGGAGGCCTGGTGATGCACTGCCCATGAAGTTCCAACTGCTCTCGTGGAGTGCGCCCTAACTTTGAACGGAGGCGGTCTACTTCTCAAGCCATAGGCTTGTATTATGACCTGTCGAATCCACTTGGCTAAAGTAGATTTTGATGCTGCCTGACCCTTTCTGGGGCCTTCCGGCAGAACAAACAAAGAATCCGTTCTACGAATCTGAGCAGTGGCTTTTAGATAAGCTTTAACTGCTCTTACTACATCCAAAGAATGCAATAACTTTTCCTCTACCGAGCTTGGTTTGGGGAAAAAAGAAGGAAGGAAGAACCACATCCTGGTTCAAGTGAAACCTCGATACCACCTTAGGAAGAAAGGCTGGGTGAGGACGTAATACTACTCTGTCCTTATAAATAACCAGATATGGCTCTTTACAGGACATGGCGGCTAATTCCGACACTCTTCTAGCCGAGCATATGGCTACTAAAAATATCAATTTTCTGGTGAGTAGAACCAAGGAAATGTGCCGCAAAGGTTCAAACGGCTGCTTCTGCAGAACCGACAGAACCAAATTTAGATCCCATGGGCATATGGGAGCTTTAATCGGTGGAATAATACGAGTCACCCCTTGCATAAAGGATTTGACAAGTGAATGCATAGCCAGGGGCCTTTGAAATAGTATTGATAAGGCCGAAACCTGGCCCTTGATAGTACTTAAGGCAAACTTCCTGTCTACAGCCCACTGCAGGAAGTCCAGAATTCTGCCTATAACGTACTTACGTGGATGCCATTTTCTGGCCTCGCACCAAGTGATGTACGCCTTCCAAACTCTATAGTAGATCTGCCTGGACACAGGCTTCCTGGCATTGATTATAGTTGATACCACAGAGTTAGAGAGACCTCTCTTCTTTAGGATGTGGGATTCAATAGCCAGGCCGTTAAACTTAGAGTTAGTAAGGAAGGGTGGTATATCGGTCCTTGCGAAAGCAGGTCCGGACGACGTGGAAGGGTCCAAGGACTCCCCACAGACATTTTGATGATCTCCGCGTACCAGGCCCTTCGGGGCCACGCTGGAGCCACCAGGATCACCGGCTTCTTCTCCAACCTGACTCTGCGAAGGAGTCGAGGCAACAATTGTAGCGGAGGGAATGCATATATCAGTCTGAACTGATCCCAAGGGAACACCAGAGCATCCGAGCCGCAAGCGAGGGGATCCCTTGTCCGGGAGACAAATCTGTCCACCTTTGCGTTGAATCTGGATGCTAGCAGATCTACATCCGGTGTTCCCCACCGCTGACATATTGCTTGGAAGACCTCGGGATGAAGGGACCATTCCCCTGGGCATAACTGTTGGCGACTCAGAAAGTCCGCCTTCCAATTCTCCACCCCTGGAATGAAGACAGCTGATATACATGGGACATGCTTTTCTGCCCATTCCAGGATGTGACTTACTTCCCTCTGGGCTGCACGACTCCTGGTGCCTCCCTGATGATTGATATATGCCACTGCTGTGGCATTGTCTGATTGAATTCTGACAGGGGACCCTTGGAGTCTGGATGTCCAGGCTACTAGGGCATACCGGGCTGCTCGTATCTCTAAGAGATTGATGGGCAGGGTTTTTACTACATTTGACCATCTGCCCTGGAGCGACCATTGCTCCAGTACTGCCCCCCAGCCTATAAGGCTGGCATCTGTAGTGACCACCTTCCAAGATATCGGACTGAAGGGTTTTCCCTTCTGGAGATTCTGGGGGATCAACCACCAGCAGAGACTCTTCCGAACGGAAGGGGACAAAGCCATCGGGAAGTCTAGAGCCTGAACTTTTCCGTTCCAGGCTGACAATATGGCCCTCTGTAAATTCCTTGAGTGGAATTGGGCGTATGGCACAGCTTCGAATGATGCTACCATCTTTCCTAGCAGCCTCATGCACAGGCGTATGGACGGCTGTCTTTTTGCACAAAGCAGACGGACCAAGCCCCTCAAAGAGGATACCTTGTCTAGAGGTAAGAAAATCTTCCTCTGGTCTGAATCCAGCCGTAGCCCTAGATATACCAGGTTTTTCACTGGCTGTAGGGCTGACTTGTCCAGGTTGATGACCCAACCGTGAGATTCTAGATACTTGATTGTATCGACAATTACCACTTCTAGCTTGGCAACTGAGTGGTCCATCAACAACAGGTCGTCTAGGTATGCCATTATCGTTACACCTCGTGTTCTTAGATCGGCCAACAGTGGGGCCAGAATTTTTGTGAACACTCGTGGTGCTGTGGCCAGACCGAATGGTAAGGCTCTGAACTGAAAATGGCGCCCTTCTACTGCAAAGCGTAGAAATTTTTGATGACCTGGAAAGATGGGAACATGCAAGTAAGCATCTTTGATGTCGATCGAGGCTAACCATTCCTCCCCTTGTAGGGCAGCGGTGACCGATCGGATCGACTCCATCCGGAAAGACCGGACGTTTAGAAATTTGTTTAGACTCTTTAGGTCCAATATGGGTCTTATGTCCCCGTTTGGCTTCGGGACTGTGAAAAGGTTTGAGTAGAAACCCAACCCCCACTCTTCCATAGGAACCTCCATAATTACTCCTTGGAGCAATAGTTGTTCTAACGCCAATAGGAGAGACCCTCTTTTCAGAGGGTCTCTTGGCATGCCTGACCACATAAAATGGGAAGGAGGAGACTCTTTTAACTCCAACTTGTATCCCAGAGTTACTGCGGAGAGCACCCATCTGTCTTTGATCGTCTCCCGCCAGGTCTCTGCGAACAACTGAAGTCTTCCCCCCACCCGTTTGAGTGGGGGCAGCCCTTCATAGGCTCGACTTGGAGGCTGGTTTAGTACCCCTTCGGATCCAGGGTTTCTTATTACCCTGTGACTGTCCCTGATTTTTACCCCCTGAGTTTGACCGAGGAGGCCGTCGGAACTGCTTAGTAGCAGACGTCGCAGGGATAGGAGAGGTAGTCCTCTTAAAAGATGGACCCCTAGACCTCTTCTTACTCGGTAAGAGAGTACTTTTACCACTGGAAATCTTCTGGATATACTTATCCAGGTCCTCGCCAAAAAGGCGTTCCCCATGAAATGGGAAGCTAACTAAGAGCTTCTTACAGGGAGCTTCAGCAGACCAGTTTTTGAGCCACAGAAGCCTACGCATATGTACCAAAGACAGCGTGAGGCGGGAGGCCTGATGGATAGAATCCTTGATGGCGTCAACCGCAAAGCATAATGCTCTAGGCAGATCAGCCAGAGCCTGGGCCTGCTGGTCTGGCAAATCCCTCAGGACCATTTTCATTTGATCCTTTAAAGCTTGGCAGACCCCAATAGCTGCCACTGCTGGCTGTGTAACAGCCCCTGCTGTGGAAAAGCAGATTTTAATAAAGATTCCAATTTTTTATCTACTGGATCTTTGAACATTTGAACATTATCTACTGGACATGTCAGTGATTTGTTCACAGAAGAGATGGCTGCATCCACCGTAGGAACATTCCATCTCTGGGTGAACTTTTCCTCCATGGGATAGATCACCGGAAATTTTTTAGGCGGAACAAATAGTTTATCAGGATGTTCCCAGTCCTGGTATATAAGTCCTTCCAATAATGGATGTATTGGAAAGGAGCAATTAACCTGGGGAGCTTTTAGCGACCCCAATGAGGAGACAGCAGTAGTTGATGGTTCAACAAGAGGCATTTTAAATGCAGATCGAACCATGTCAGTTAGGGTCTGGACCCACAATCTTTCAGTCTGTGATGCTGAAAATGGTTCATCTACTGTCGATTCCTCAAAAACAGAGTTAACCTCCTCCTGATCCCCTTCAGGTAGGTCGGTCCCTTCCTGGGACTGTTGCTCTGCCAACAGGCACTCTAATGGAGGTGATGGAGATCTGGCGCGCTCTCTTTCCTGTAGAGAAGAAGCGATCAATGCTGCCAATCTCTGCTCCAATCCCTCCAGAGTTGAGGAAAAAACCTCCTCTGTTATATATGCAGGAGCAGGTGGACTGAGGACAGCCGCAGTACCTGGCACTCCCGGGGGTTCCTTATGGGTATTAACCTCTGATTTCTCAGGGGAGGAGGGTGCAGATGACTGCTCCAGATCCTCAGAGCCCGATGGAGACCCCCTACACTTCCTGAGAGGTATATCTCGGAGTTTTTTAGGCGGCATATTCCTTAGTTCAAAGCTGAGGTATTCCAGCCGCAATACACCCCTTTACTGAAATAGTCTAATGCAATTTGCTGCTATGTACATCAGTGGGTGTCTACTAATGCGTCTTTCTGGGGATGCCTGTATCAACCGCCCGCTGTAAGCCCCTATACCATGCTACCAGCTCCTTTTCATGCTCTGTGTCCATAGCAAGCAGCGTGGACTGAGTCCTTTTATCTTGCTGGGACGCCCGCACATGCGCAGAAGCGCTGGGCGCACAGAGCGCGTCATCCGCCAGGCTCCGCCCCCCTTTTTGAAGCTAAATCTTATAAAAAGAAAGCGTGTGTGCGCGCGCGCGCGTGTGCGCTCTTGGCGCCATGTAGGGAGAGGAGCCAGGGTCCCTGTTTCACCAGGACTCGGGGATGGAAGGAAACTACTTGGCAGCATGACAGAGGAATGCAGCTTCCCTGATAGAGAGCTCACTCATCTGCCTGGACTTTCACCATGGAAGGAATAGTCCCAAGAAAAAAAGACGTTCCACAGCGGCCTCTAGTGGACAAACACAGGTACCGCACTTTTGTCTTTTTTTTTTTTTTTTTTTTAAAAACCTCCTTTATGAAAAACATTTCCAGGTTTACAGTTTTAAAACTTCCTTTATGAAAAAACATTTCTAGGATTTCTTAGGCATATACAGCTATTAGCGGGAATACCTTTTAGGTAACAGGCAGAAAGACATATTAGGCTTGGGGGTCCCCTCAATAGAACCAAGTTCCTGAGGGGCCCCCACTTACCTTTTCCCCACCGCAGGACTTTGTTTGGTCCACAGAAGCCCAAACTTCACCTCTCACGGCAGGCATTGTACTAGACCTTCAGGGACCGGGTTCCCAAGGATTCCACTCCCCTGGACCTGTATAGCACCCTGCACAGATAGCCTCTTGGTTTTGGGTATGACCAGAGCTCTGGATCCCAGGGTCCAGCCCTCCTAAGAGAGGCATTACAGGCAAAACCTTGCTCTAGCTTGCTAAGGCCCAGAGAACCTGTACACAAGCCCAGATGAATACATGTTAACCTTGGCCAACACCTTAGACACTGGCAAAAAACTGAGGTACTCCCGTATGGGAGGGGCTTATATAGGGGAGGGTACTTCCTGTTTTGGAAGTTGCCAGTGCCAGCACCTGAAGGTAATTCTATATAACCCACATAGTAATGACTATGCTGCTCTGTGTCCCGTGATGTATGAACAAGAAATAGCTCAAGCTCTATCAGATTGGATGGAGAGTGTCTGTGAACAGCAATTTTCAAGTCTTGCCACAAAGTCTCAATTGGAATTAGGTCTGGACTTTGACTGGGCCAGTCTAACATATGAATATGCTTTGATCTAAACCATTCCATTGTAGCTCTGGCTGTATGTTTAGGGTCATTGTCCTGCTGGAAGGTGAACCTCTGTCCCAGTCTCAAGTCTTTTGCAGACTTAAGCCCTGTACACACAATCGGATTTCCTATGGATTTTAAACCAATGGATTTTTCCATCGGAAATCCAATGAAGCGGACTTCCATCAGTCTTGCCTACACACCATTAGTCAAAAAAACGATCGTCCCAAACGCAGTGACGTAAAACACTCTGACGAGCCAAGAAAAATTAAGTTCTCCACAGACGATAGTAATTTGCTATCGTTTTTTTTTCATCAGATAAAAAATAGAACATGTTTTAAATTTAACACCGATGGAAAAAAAGACCGATGGGGCCCATACACGATCGGTTCGTCCGATGAAAAAAGTCCATCGGACTGTTTTCATCGGTAAAACCGATCGTGTGTACAGGGCTTAACAGGCTTTCTTCTAAAATTGCCTGTATTTGGCTTCATCCATCTTTCCATCAACTCTGACCAGCTTCCCTGTCCCTGCTGAAGAAAAGCATCCCACAACATGATGCTATTGCCACCATGTTTCACGGTGGGGATGGTGTGTTCAGGGTAATGTGCAGTGTTAGTTTTCCACCAAACATAGCTTTTTGCTTTTAGGCCAAAAAGTTCAATTTTGGTCTCATCTGACCAGAGAACCTTCTTCCACGTTTGCTGTGTCCCCCACATGGCTTCTCACAAACTGCAAATGGGACTTTTGGTTTCTTTCAACATAGGCTTTTTTCTTGCCACTCTTCCATCATAAAGGCCAGATTTGTGGAGTGCACCACTAAGACCCCTTTCACACGGAGGCAGTTTTCAAGCATTTTAACGCTAGGAATAGTGCCTGAAAAGTGCACAACTGCCGCCCATTCACTTCAATGTGCGTCTTCTCACTGGGGCGGTTCACTTGCGGGACGGTAAAAAACGTCCTGCAAGGAGCATCTTTGGGGCAGGTTTGGAGCGTTATAAATGGCACTCCAAAAACGCCCCTACCCATTGAAATGAATGGACAGCGCCTTAAAAGCGATTTAAAAAGCGCAGCAAAATGGGCCTTTTCCTTTTTTCTTTAAAGTCACGTGACCTTAAAAAACCCAGCCCTCTAGTGCTTGAAAAGCGGCGCAAAAACGACCAGCGCTTCAGTGTGGAAGGGGTCCAATAGTTGTTCTGTGGACAGATTCTCCCACCTGAGCTTGGGATCTCTGAAGCTCCTCCAGACTTACCATGGGCCTCTTGGCTGCTTCTTTTATTAATGCTCTCCTTGCCCGGTCTGTCTGGTGGACGGCCATGTCTTGGTAGCTTTGCAGTTGTGCCATACTCTATTTTCGGATGATGGATTAAACAGTGCTCTGTGAGAACCCTGCTATAACCACTTTCCGCCCAGCCTATAGCAAAATGACGGGCGAGCGGTGGTTCAGTTATCCTGACTGGACGTCATATGACGTCTTCCAGGATAAATGCCAGTGCGTGCAGCGCGGCGATAGGTGGTGCGGCGTGTCAGTCTGACACACCGCTACACCGATCTCGGTAAAGAACATCTGACGGTGCCTATCCATGCCACCTATCAGTGCCACCCATAAGTACCCATCAGTGCAGCCTTTCAGTGCCACCTATCCGTGCCCAATGCTGCATACCAGTGCCACCTATCAGTGCAGCCTCATCAGTGCCCATTAGTGAAAGAGAAAGCGTACTTATTTACAAAATTTTATAACAGAAACAAAGAAAACTTAATTTTTTTCAAAATTTTCGGTCTTTTTTTTATTTGTTACGCCAGTGGTTCTCAACTCCAGTCCTCAGGACCCACTAACAGGCCAGGTTTGCAAGATAACTGAAATGCATCACAGGTGATATCATTTGCTGCTCAGGGATTGCAGTATTCTAGTCTGCATCTCCCCAAGGTAATACTTAAAATCTGGCCGGTTAGTGGGTCCTGAGGACAGGAGTTGAGAACCACTGTGTTACGCAAAACATAAAAACCCCAGCAATGATCAAATACCACCAAAAGACAGCTCTATTTATGGGAACAAAATTATAAAAAAAAATTGTATGGGTACAGTGTAGCATGACCACGCAATTGTCATTCAAAGTGCAACAGCGCTGAAAATTGGCCTGGGCAGGAAGGGGGTGTAAGTGCCTGGTATTGATTGTCAGTTAAAGCGACGCAGTGCCGAATCGCAAAAAGTGCCTGGTCCTTTAGCTACAAAATGGTCCGGGGCTTAAGTGGTTAAAGCGGTCTCTGTGGGATTAGCAATTTGACTTAATCAACCACCCCCAACAGGGGCCTTCTTTTGTAAAAAAAAAAAAAAGAGAGAGAGGTTTCCAATCAAACCTAGTGACAGGGTGGACTTTGTTATGTATGGTATATGCCACTGAGATCAGTAGTCTGATCCACAAATATTACCTATGTTTATTAACAATAGCCTTGTTATAGGTGTGTGCATGCATGGTCTGAGCGTGATGCAGCTGCTCTTAAACAGACAATGTTGTCTATTTTTAACATGATCTTGGTGTTGGTGGTGGGTACTTGGTCTTGGCCTCTGTTTTGTATTAACATATTCTTCTAATAAAATGTATCCCTTATTAAGCAGCATGGTCCGCCTGTGTCTCTTCACAGTGGGAATCTTTAACCTGTAACCCTTCTCTCTCTATAGTATTTAGGCACAGAGACCACACCCATTACTGATGAGTCTGCAAATCTTGGGACACCACACGGGTATACTGCACACCCAGTATGGTGGCAATTAATAGTGAGTATTGATCTCCAACTAATTTTTCTATAAGCGCTGAAAATTTGCCTGGGCAGGAAGGGGGTGTAAGTGCCTGGTATTGAAGTGGTTAACATTCTCCACGATTTTATCCTTGACCTGCCTGGTGTGTTCCTTGGCCTTTATGATGCGGTTTGTTTCTCTAACAAACATCTGAGGGCTTCACAAAACAGCTGTATTTATACTGAGATTAAATTACACACAGGTGGACTCTATTTACTAATTAGGTGACTTCTGAAGGCAATTGGTTCCACTAGATTTAGCGGTTAGGGGTATCAGAATAAAGGGGGCTGAATACAAATGCACGCCATACTTTTCACATATTTATTTGTAAAAGAAAATTGAAAACCATTTATCATTTTCCTTCCACTTCACAATTATGTGCCACTTTGTGTTCGTCTATCAGATAAAATAAAACATTTTGGTTGTAACATGACAAAATGTGGAAAGTGTCAAGGGGTAGGAATACTTTTTCAAGGCACTGTAGGTTTCCAGGTGTTTATGGACTATCTCCCAATCCCAACACAGATCTGAGATGTGGTTGACCACTTGCTCTTAAATGTTGTTCCTAGGTTTTTAAAAAGGTCCTAGGTCCTCCAAGGCTCATTAAACCTCTTCTAGTCTCTATCTACACCTCAGCAGAGACCGGGCGAATTTCGATCCATGTATGGTAGTTGTACAGAAGTCAATCTACTGATCGACTTCTGTACAACCACCCTGTTGGATTTTTACTATTCAATCAGTGCTGCAGGCTACAGTTGGCAGTGCTAATCAATGTATTTTGATGGCATGGAAGTCTCCCCACTGTCAGAATACACACATCTACATCGCTGTTTTAATGAGAAAAAAAAAAAAAGGACTTATTTATGGACTGCTTCAGTCAGTTAATAACCTACCAATACTATCTTTATGATGCCGACACACAAATCTATCCATCTACTCCTCAGTCTACTTGTGCATCACTTAATTATTGATATATCTGTATGGATGTCACATCACTTCTTAGAAACAGACCTTCCAAAACTGAGCTCAAAAAAGTCCCCTGACTTTTCAATCATGTTGAACACCACAACCATCAGTCCCTCCCTTCATGCCAGGATGCTAGGTATAATACTAGACTCTGACCTCTCTTTTTAGCCCCACATCCATTTACTGTCCTAATCTTGTTGTCTTCACCTCTAACATTTCCATAATGAGCCCCTTCTTAACCAACCAATGACACCACCAGTATACTTATTCACTTACATAATTAGGTTGAAAAAAAGACACAAGTCCACCCACTTCCTTGTCATCTCTCGCCTTAAATGCTAACTCACTGCTTGTTGGCCTATCTCTACACAGAATACGCCCCTTTCCACCTACCATTAATTTTGCTGCCAGACTAATCTACCTTCCTAACTACTCAGTGTGTGCCACCCCTCTCAAATGCAATCCCTCCACTGGCTTTCACTCACCTAACAAATAAAATTCTAAATACTAACATAAAAAGTCAACAGCTGTCCTGAGCTACAGCACCAACCTCATCTCAAAATACCACCTACACCATTCTCTTTGCTCCTCCCAAGATCTCATGCTCTTTGGCTCCCTTGTTGTCTCCTGGACTTCTCCAGAGCCTCTCCCATCCTCTGGAACCTACCTGAATCTGTTCAGCCATATCCTATTCTGTCTTTAGGTGAGCCCTGAAAAAGAATCCCTTTAGGGAAGCCTATCCTGGCCTCTTTATAACAACTGAAATCTTATTTCTCCTCCAACTACTGTAATCCCGATACAGTCATCACCTTATGAATCAACATGCCCTTCCCTTTTGGATTGTAAACTCTTATGAGCAGGGCCTACCTAACCCTTGTCTTGATTTGTAATGCAACTGTACTGTCTCTTTTATATTGTAAAGCACTGAACTGTTGGAGCAATATAAATCCTATATTGTAATAAAATGTATTCATATACTATTTCACTATTGTGACAGATAAGGGACAACTTATTTATAGTACAGTACTACAGCATTTTTGGGTGAATAACATATACACAATATTTCGGAAATTCTCTCACCAGCCCCCTGGTAACTGATTAACATCTGCAGAGCAATGGCAGCCTCCACCTTCACTGGCAGTTCTTTATCTTCAAGTAGACTTTTCTTCGCCAACTCTACAGCATTTCGAAGGTTCAGCTCATTGTGAAACTTTAGTGAGCTGAACGAGTGAAGGACCCAACATGACTAGAAGAGAAAAGAGATAGAGTATGACGTAAAGGACAGAATTATGCGTTATAAAAGGAGATGTAAATCCTGTCTGAATGGCACTTGGTTTGCTAAAGTATTGTATATAAAATTCCAGGTTAACCAGTAAGAGGATGACGTCAGGACTTCCACCTCAGCCAGAGAAAAAATAATTGTATTCACTGAAAAAATACAAGGCTTCTCTTGAATGGCAGACAAGCATTCAGATAGACTCAATTTAATTCCAGCAGCAGAAAGGATGTTGCCCATACTGCTGCTGAAACACAGCACCACATGTATGCTACTACAGTATAGTACAGTGCACACATAAGTTAGTAACTGATATAGCTTGCTTGGCCCAAACAAACTATGCAAAGTTGAAGTAAACCTGGAATTACACTTTCATTTTTATCTGTTGTTGCATCTCAATGCTGCAGATGACATTCAAAAGGATCTTCACCCCGAAAAGAAAAAATTTAAAGTCAGCAGCTACAAATACTGAAGCTGCGGACTTTTAAAAAAAACACACACTTACTTGTCCCAGGATCCATCCATGTCCTCACCTGACCCGGCTCTTTGCTGTGTCTTTGGGTCCAGGTGCTGGCATCTTAACTGTGGGCAGCCAGCTGACTCCTTACGGCTTCACAGCTGACTGGCCATTGCGCATGTGCGAGCCATGCTGCACCCTGTATATGGTCCTGCAGTCTCCTGTGACGTGTCCCAAGAGGCTGTGGGGGAAGGAGGGGGGGGGGGGCGAACTTGCGCTCTGATCATCTAGGCAGTTAAGAGCGGAAGAGGGAGCTGGTACCTGTCAAAATCAGGTACTCCCCCCAAAAAAAAAAAAAAAAATCCAAAACATGGGAGAGGAGGGGGGAGAGGAAAAGCACAACTCTCACTTTAGGGTACAGTTCTGCTTTCAGCCTCTTTGCAGCTCCTCCCTTTGAATATTCACTCCAGTTGCATGGTATTTCTCAGGGCAAGTTTCCAGATGACAACTGTGGACCATGTTTGCGTAAATGGCCACTTGTTACCTTCTGAGGATCATGTAACTGCATGACAACACAGGAACACAACTGATAGATGGTGTTGTCACCCTATGCCAGAAAGTGTCTTAACAAGGATGTTTAAGGCAGGAAATGTATACAAGTTGCCCACTTAAAAATATTGGAAATTAGTTTTGAAAGACCTACCCGTGCTCGGAGGTAGCCCAGCTCAGACATGAAAAGTGGGAAAACATGATTCTGGATGAAGACTTCCATCTGATCCTTGTACACAGATTTCTGGAGGAAAATATAAAGTATTACACTACAGAAATGTCACATGTACTGTATACTGACCATAGTAGTAGCAAGAAAATATGTTACCTTTAATAAAATCTCTGCAAGTGAACCCAGCACATGTAGTGCCCCATCTATTTTCCGCGGGTCAACCGAGGAACTGGTGAGGATCTGGTAACAAAAGTTCATCATCTTTGGCAACACCTAAAACAAAGAGGAACAATAGCAATTTTCAGTAATAACTCAAAGGGTCAGCCCACCCATAATGCATATTTCTGCATTTGGTAGATGCTAAGGCATTAAACCATCCGACAGCCTCTTTTTTTTTTTCAATAAAATTTACATATCAAATTCCGTTTTCAAATATTTTATTAAAGATTACACAATACAGTTCATATATGTTATACAAGATTTTAAAATTAAGTAGATAAGTGTAGATGGAATTTTTATCTTCTCTACAATTTTGTATATAAATATGGAGTAAAGAAAATGTATTATTGAAAATAAATGCATAAGTAATAACAATCATTAAATGAAACAGTATAATAAAAGAGGGAAGAGAGAAAAAAAGAAAAAGGGAGGAGGGGGGAGGGGGGAAAAGAGTAATATGTAAGAAGAAAGCTTATCTTATACCATTTGTAATCAGATTTATCAATATCTAATCGTAAGGAATACATAAAAGAAGATGAATAGTTTAATTGGGTATATTAATAAAAGACAGTCGCGGTCAACTTAAATCGTATCAGGGGCCAAGGTCCATCTAGGCGGCTTGGCGTGTCCTGAAGATAAAGAGGGTCGTCACTGTCTAAATGGACAACTATGTGTCATACTAAAGTCGCCAATGATAGGTCAGTGAACTAAATCATCCGTGGTATAAATATACTTTGTTTTATTGAGTGGAAATACATTTTGTGGGTCTCTAATTCGACAAGATCAAGGTAACAGGGGAAGAAGGGATAGGATGTGGGAAATTTCTCCAGAGGGAGTCAGGAGTGGGGGATATGTGTCTAAATAGGATTGGATAGTGATTAAGGCATTGTAATTAAGTCAGTACCAGTGCAAGGTCAAAGCCCTGTGGTAGGTGGTGATTCATCCATGGGCTCCAAAGTGCTTCAAATTTGGCAATTTTATCTAAATAGATCGCTTCTGTTTTAGCATGAATTAATGCCTGATTAATTCTATGTTTAACCGGTACAATGCTTAAAGTGGAAGTTTTCCATGCGAAAGCAATTGATTGTTTTGCAGCTGTAGTTACATATAACATCAGTTTAAATTGTCGGTTAGTAATATTTGGGGGTTTACTATTTAAAAGAGCTACTGTGGGGTCTGGTTGCAAAGTGGTGCTAAACATGGTGGATAATAGATCAAATATTTTTTTCCAAAAGGTGAGAACAATGGGACAGGTCCACCAAATAATAGGATTTTTATAACAGCTTACCTGTAAAATCCTTTTCTTGGAGTACACCACGGGACACAGAGCTAGTCATTACATAATGGGTTAAGGGTCACCAGCGGTGATTGGACACTGGCACAACCAATGGAAGACAGTTCCCCTCCATATAACCCCTCCCATCAGGGAAGTACCTCAGTTTTGTAGCAAAGCAGTAAGGTTCCCATAAGAAGGGGGGGACCTCTGTGTCCCGTGGTGTACTCCAAGAAAAGGATTTTACAGGTAAGCTGTTATAAAAATCCTATTTTCTTTATCGTACACCACGGGACACAGAGCTAGTCATTACATAATGGGACGTCCCAGAGCAATGCTCATATGAAGGGGGGGAGACACAGATCAAAACAGGCCGCTTGCGGACCAGAAGCCCTATACTGCTGCCTGCAGCACACTTCGCCCAAAGGCGGAATCCTCATGTCCTTTCACATCTATTTGATAGAATTTGGAAAATGTATGGACTGAAGACCAAGTTGCAGCTTTACAGATCTAAGCCATCGAAGCCTGGTGGTGCACTGCCCATGAAGCACCTATCGCCCTGGTAGAGTGCGCCTTAACAGGAAAAGGAGGAGTCCTGTTCTTTAAACCATAAGCTTGAATAATTACTTGTCTAATCCACCTGGAAATGGTGGATTTTGATACCGCTTGGCCCTTCTTGGGCCCATCTGGTAAAATAAACAAAACATCTGTTTTACGTATCTGAGCGGTTGCTTGCAGATACACCTTTATCGCTCTCAGTAGATCTAGAGAGTGTAATAATTTTTCCCCCGCCGTCCGCGGGTTTGGAAAAAAGGAAGGCAGAACAATGTCTTGATTCAAGTGAAAAGCCGACACCATCTTAGGTAGAAAAGCCGGATGGGGTCGTAGTACGATTTTGTCCTTGTGACAAATTAGATGAGGCTCTTTACAAGAAAGAGCTGCTAGCTCTGATACTCTCCTAGCAGAAGCTATAGCAATCAGAAAGGCCAACTTCCTACTTAATATAATTAAAAGGAATATGGCGAATAGGTTCAAAAGGTTGCCTTTGCAACACTGACAATACCAAATTCAAATCCCATGGACACAAGGGAGTCCTAACTGGAGGATTTATCCTCAGTACCCCCTTAATGAATGTCCGAACTAGGGAGTGAGATGCCAATGGTCTCTGAAAGAAGACTGATAGAGCCGATATTTGCCCTTTGATGGTGCTAAGGGCTAAATTCATATCCACTCCTAACTGGCAAAAAGCAAGAATCCTACTTATTTCATACTTCTGAGGATTCCAACATCTGGATTCACACCAGGAAACGTATGCTCTCCAGACTCTCTGATAGATGAGTCTGGAGGCTGGCTTTCTAGCATTAATGAGCGTAGAAAGAGCCGGACCAGAGACCCCTCTCTTTTTAAAAATGTGGGTCTCAGCAGCCAGGCCGTCAACTTTAGCCTTTGTAAGGAAGGGTGGAATACTGGACCCTGTGACAGCAGGTCGTGTCGGAGTGGAAACTTCCAGGGCCTTCCTATCGCCATTTTTACAATCTCGGCGTACCAAGGCCTCCTGGGCCAGTTTGGGGCCACTAGGATTACTGGTATTCCCTCCTCCTTGATCCTGCGAAGCAGTCTTTGTAGAAGAGGGATCGGAGGGAATGCCTAGATCAGTGAGAACTGATTCCATGGAGTTATTAGAGCGTCTGTATTATTAGAGCGTCTGTCCCGTAGGCTAGAGGATCTCTCGTTCTGGACACAAAGTTGTCCAATTTCTTGTTGAACCTGGCAGCTAGCAGGTCTACATCTGGGTTTCCCCATCTCAGACATATGGCCTGAAAGATCTCGGGGTGAAGAGACCACTCTCCTGGTAGCAGCTGCTGACGACTCAGGTAGTCTGCTTGCCAATTTTCTATCCCTGGAATGAAGATTGCAGAAAGGCAAGGTACATGCTCTTCTGCCCATGCCAGGATCCGGTTCACCTCTCTTTGGGCTGCCCGACTGCGGGTGCCTCCTTGGTGATTGATGTAAGCTACTGCAGTAGCATTGTCGGATTGAACCCGAACTGGGTAGCCCTGTAACCTGTATGTCCAGGTTTTGAGGGCTAGATATACCGCCCGGATCTCTAGCACATTGATGGGCAGGATCCCCTGAGTCTTGGCCCAGGTTCCCTGGGTAGAAGCCTCCTCGAATACTGCACCCCAGCCCGATAGGCTGGCATCCCTAGATACCACCTTCCAGGCCACTGGGAGGAAGGACTTTCCCTTCCGTAAATTCCTGGCTTCTAGCCACCAATCGAAGCTGTGGCGTACTTGTGAGGACAGGCGCATGGGTATATCCAGAGCTTGGCTCTTCCTGTTCCAGGAAGCTAAAATATTGCCTTGAAGTAGTCTCGAATGAAACTGGGCGTAAGGGACCGCCTCGAAGGAGGCTACCATTTTTCCCAATAGTCTCATGCAAAGGCGAATAGACGGCCTCTTGTTTGCTTTGACCTTGTGGATCAGGTCTTTCAGAGACTGTATCTTCGGTTCTGGCAGGTATACCCCGTTTTGGGCTGTATCTATGATCATGCCCAGGTACACTATCCTTCTTTGGGCCTGGAGAGAGGATTTTTGTAAATTTATAATCCATCCTAAATGCTCCAGGTATCCTACTGTAGTGTGTACAGCGTGACCCAATCCGTCCTTTGACTGATCTATTACTAGTAGATCGTCCCGATAGGCTGTTACCGCAATGCCCCGTGTTCTTAGGTTTGCTAACAGAGGAGCTAGCACCTTTGTGAATACTATGGGCGCGGTGGCTACACCAAACGGCAGAGCCACAAATTGAAAGTGGCGATCTTCTACCGCAAACCTTAGGAATCTTTGGTGAGCGGGGAGGATGGGTATGTGTAAATGTGCATCCTTGATATCTATGGGCGCCATGAATTTTCCGCCCTTTAAAGTGGCGGCCACGGATCGGATCGTTTCCATTCGAAAATGGCGATCGTTCAGGAACCGATTTAGGGATTTTAGATCCAGGATGGGTCTGACATCTCCATTTGGCTTTGGAATCACAAAGAGGTTTGAGTAAAAACCTGAACCTCGCTCTTTTTGGGGTACGTCTGTAACTACCCCTTGAGCCATTAAGTGATTCAAACCTTTGAAGAAGGATTCTCTATTTTGTGTATCCTTGGAGAGTCTTGAACCTCGGAATTGAGAAGGTGGGATCTCTCGAAATTCCAGTTTGTACCCTGAGGATATTGTGGATACTACCCAATTGTCCTGGATTTCTGACCACCAAGTCGCTCAGAACTGACAAAGCCTTCCTCCCACTCGGCCGAGCGGGGGCGCCCCTTCACTGAGAGGCTTTGGGGGCTTGCTTATTAGCTCTTGCACCCCACGGCTTCTTGTTCTTCTGAGCTTGCCCCTTGGCTTTTGTGGGCGGCTAAAACAGGCCGCCGCCACTGGCTGGAGTCAGATTTCCCGGGAGCTGGGGAGAGAGAGCGTTTAAAACAAGATCTCTTGTTTTTCTCTCTCAGGTAAAAGTCGTTTTACCACTTGATATCTTCTGTATATATTTTTCTAAATCTTCCCCAAATAGGCGTTCGCCATGGAACGGGAACTTGCCAACAGCTTTTTGCATGGGGTCTCCGCTGACCAATGCTTAAGCCAAAGTACTCTGCGCATCTGTACCAGCTGGAGTGTAAGGCGTGATGCCTGTATGATAGAATCTCTCATGGCATCCACTGTGAAGCATAAGGCTTTAGGCAAATTTTCCCAATTTCTAGCCTGCTCTGAAGGCAGTTCCTTCAGCCCCTGCTTTACCTGTTGGCTGATGACCTGACACATACCGACTGCTGCTACTGCAGGTTGGGTAATTGAGCCGGCCAAAAAGGAAGGAGGATTTCAACTTCCTCTCAGAAGGATCTTTTAAACCCTTGTACATTATCCACCGGACATGTCAGGTTTTTATTTACACAAGAAATAGCCGCAACTACCGCAGGCAGGCTTCATTTCTTTAAAAAAAAAAAATTTCCCCCATAGGATAAAGAATGTTAAACCTTTTTGGAGGTGAGAAACGCTTATCTGGATGTTGCCAGTTTGCGTATATTAGATCCTCTAGTAACGGATGAACCGGGAAGGAGCATGCACCTTGCAGGGATCTTAATGACCCTAGGGAGGAGACAGGTAATTCCGTTACCTCCGCAGAGGTTAACTTAAATGCACTGCTATAGCATTGTACCTGTGACCTTAAAATCTGGCTCCTCATCCTCTGCTGATGTAGCCTCCTCCTCCTCATCCTCCTCCCTCAGGTACTTCTGAAGGGAGGTCCAATACTGGAAGAGACCTGCTTCGCTTATTGTCCCTTTTTAGAGGACTTAGCGATTAAGGTAGCAACTTTTTTCCTCCAGATTATTTAGGGCAGCTGATAAAGTGTCCTCAGTGACATATACAGGCCCAGGCTTCACTGGGGAAGCCGCCATACCTGACAGAGGTAATGGCTCATCCTGAACAGGTGCATTTAGCAACACAGGAGAGAAAGGTACCGAGTCAGCACAGTTAGAGCCTCCTCTCAGGCGGTGGTGCTTTCTTATCTCTTTTTGTCCGTATTACTTCCCCTGGAAGGCTTACTGTTTAGACAAAATACAAGGTACCTAAATGCATATACTACCGTGTTCAGTTTAGCAAATACATTAAGTATGCAACTTTTAACACATAACTATGCATAACATGGATGTCTTCTAGGAAGTACCCAATCCAACCACATGGAGTCTTACGTCCCTGTATAGCTGCTGTGTTTCTCTGCCAGGAACAAGAGAACTAACGAGCTTGCTTGCTGCTGCAGTGCTTCTCACACTGACAGTCTTTTAAATTTGGCGCCGTTTCTGTGCCTGCGCGCGCCACGTGTCCGCGCACGCCTTCGCCCCCCCCCCCCCTCCGATAAAGCGCGCTCCCGCGCGCGGCCCTTAGCGCTATGGCGGTGGCCATAGTGAGAGAGGACTCTCATCAGCCCTTGTTCCCACTTACCTGCATCTGCAGGTGTCTGGTCGGCCACCGAAAGGAGGATCGGGGTGCCCCAGCAAGCTCAGCAGCGGAGGTGACGAGCAGTGTACTTCGCCGAAGCCGACACTGAACAGAGTGAGGTGAGTATATTCAGCTCTTTACTCCCCCCAGTGGTGGAAAAAAAGAAGACATCCACTTTTTGAAAAAGGTCCCAACCTAGTTATGGACCTTCTAATCTCACCTTATCCACGCCGCAGGTTTTTCTGCTGAAAGATTTCAGACAGATACCAAACTTCACCCTTCACGGTGGGCTATGTGTGCCAACCTTCAGGGATATGGGTTCCTATTTAAAGGATACCTCTCCCCTGGGCCTTGTACAAGACTCTTACCAGGACTTTATAGCGAAATAGCGAAAGTGCTGGATCTTAGAGCCCAGTCCTCCGAAGAGAGACATTACAGGCGACGCCTCATGGATGAGGCCCGGATCCCATCCAGATTCAGCTCATTTGTAGGCGTCTTGGATGGATCCGAAAGCATAGCTCTTTTACCCCCAGAGGGTCTCTTTGGTAGAGCTTTCCTTTAGCACCTCCTAACGCGTCCAACACCTTTCGACACTGGCGAAAAAACTGAGGTACTTCCCTGATGGGAGGGGTTATATGGAGGGGAACTGTCTTCCATTGGTTTTGCCAGTGTCCAATCACCGCTGGTGACCCTTAACCCATTATGTAATGACTAGCTCTGTGTCCCGTGGTGTACGATAAAGAAATGTAATTGTGTGCCTTTGTCAGTGCAACCTCTAAAGCATTGTGCAGGATATTGTGGGTGGAATTTAGAGATTCTAGCAGGAACTAAGTACCATCGTGTGAGAACCTTGTAGTTCGTTTCTAGGGCAGCAATATTTGGTGTTGCTGAGTTTGTTGCTTTCCATATTTGTGGCCAATTTAAATTTCCAGGTTGGAGATTCAAATCGGATTCCCATTTAGATGTGTATGGTGGAGGGTTTTCAGAGATAGGAAGCAGTAGTTGTCTGTATAGGTCAGAGATCAAGCCTCGTTTATGTGGGTCAGTAATGCAGGTATGCTCAAATGTCGTGCGTTCATCAGTGAACATATTCTGAGGGTTGTTTAGCTGTATAAAATTCTTAATTTGTAGGTATCTGAAGGTTTCTGTTGGAGGTAGGTCATAGGTATCACTAAGTGTGGGGAAGGGGATGATTTCATTTGAATCAATAAATTGGTGTGTTCGTATTAGTCCTTTTTTAGACCAAGTTGAAAAAGAGGATGGGAAGGTCCAGGCCGGATAGAAATCAGGGTTATGTAAGAAGGAAAGAAGAGGGTTATGTAAGGATTGTAATCTAAATCGTGATTTGAACCTGTCCCAGATAGTCAGACTATGTTTGGTAATAGGGTTAGAAATTCTTCGCCGGAGTGAAGGGGGGAGCCATAGGATATTTGCCAGTGAAAGGGGGTCACAATCGGCCGATTCGATCGAAACCCATAGTGGAATCTCCTTAGTGGCATGATATTTAGGGAGTTGGGCAAGTTGGGCAGCATAGTAGTATTTGCTAAAGTTGGGTACGCTTAGACCTCCCTGTGTTCGAGGAGTAAAAAGGGTATTTTGTGATAAGCGTGGTTTAATTTTGCCCCATATAAATTGCAACACTTTGCGTTGGATGATTCGGAAAAAGTAGGCTGGGACCCGGATTGGAAGGTTTCTAAAAAGATATAAAAGTTTTGGTAATATGGACATTTTAGCTACAGTTATTCTACCCAACCATGCCAGTGGTAATGTGGACCAATTCTTCATCAATGAGGTAAGTTGTTTTAGTAAAGGAGGGTAATTAGCTTGATATAAATTAGATGGGTCAGCTGTAAATGAGATACCTAGGTAGGTAATAATAGGATTTTTATAACAGCTTACCTGTAAAATCCTTTTCTTGGAGTACACCACGGGACACAGAGCCAGTCATTACATAATGGGTTAAGGGTCACCAGCGGTGATTGGACACTGGCACAACCAATGGAAGACAGTTCCCCTCCATATAACCCCTCCCATCAGGGAAGTACCTCAGTTTTGTAGCAAAGCAGTAAGGTTCCCATAAGAAGGGTGGGACCTCTGTGTCCCGTGGTGTACTCCAAGAAAAGGATTTTACAGGTAAGCTGTTATAAAAATCCTATTCTTTATCGTACACCACGGGACACAGAGCCAGTCATTACATAATGGGACGTCCCAGAGCAATGCTCATATGAAGGGGGGGAGACACAGATCAAACCGACCGCTTGCGGACCAGAAGCCCTATACTGCTGCCTGCAGCACACTTCGCCCGAAGGCGGAATCCTCATGTCCTTTCACATCTATTTGATAGAATTTGGAAAATGTATGGACTGAGGACCAAGTTGCAGCCTTACAGATCTGAGCCATCGAAGCCTGGTGGTGCACTGCCCATGAAGCACTTATCGCCCTGGTAGAGTGCGCCTTAACAGGAAAAGGAGGAGTCCTGTTCTTTAAACCATAAGCTTGAACAATTACTTGTCTAATCCACCTGGAAATGGTGGATTTTGATACCGCTTGGCCCTTCTTGGGACCATCTGGTAAAATAAACAAAACATCTGTTTTACGTATCTGAGCGGTTGCTTGCAGATACACCCTTACCGCTCTCACTAGATCTAGAGAGTGTAATAATTTTTCCCCCGCCGTCCGCGGGTTTGGAAAAAAGGAAGGCAGAACAATGTCTTGATTCAAGTGAAAAGCCGACACCACCTTAGGCAGAAAAGCCGGATGGGGTCGTAGTACGATCTTGTCCTTGTGACAAATTAGATAAGGCTCTTTACAAGAAAGAGCTGCTAGCTCTGATACTCTCCTAGCAGAAGCTATAGCAATCAGAAAGGCCAATTTCCTACTTAATATAATTAAAGGAATATGGCGAATAGGTTCAAAAGGTTGCTTTTGCAACACTGACAATACCAAATTCAAATCCCATGGACACAAGGGAGACCTGACCGGAGGATTTATCCTCAGTACCCCCTGAATGAATGTCCGAACTAGGGAGTGAGATGCCAATGGTCTCTGAAAGAAGACTGATAGAGCCGATATTTGCCCTTTGATGGTGCTAAGGGCTAATTTCATATCCACTCCTAACTGGCAAAAAGCAAGAATCCTACTTATTTCATATTTCAGAGGATTCCAACTTCTGGATTCACACCAGGAAACGTATGCTTTCCAGACTCTATGATAGATGAGTCTGGAGGCTGGCTTTCTAGCATTAATGAGCGTAGAAAGAGCCAGGCCAGAGACCCCTCTCTTTTTCAAAATGTGGGTCTCAGCAGCCAGGCCGTCAAATTTAGCCTTTGTAAGGAAGGGTGGAATACTGGACCCTGTGACAACAGGTCGTGTCGAAGTGGAAGCTTCCAGGGCCTTCCTATCGCCATTTTTACGATCTCGGCATACCAAGGCCTCCTGGGCCAGTTTGGGGCCACTAGGATTACTGGTATTCCCTCCTCCTTGATCCTGCGAAGCAGTCTTTGTAGAAGAGGGATCGGAGGGAATGCATAGATCAGTGAGAACTGATTCCATGGAGTTATTAGAGCGTCTGTCCCGTAGGCTAGAGGATCTCTCGTTCTGGACACAAAGTTGTCCAATTTCTTGTTGAACCTGGAAGCTAGCAGGTCTACATCTGGGTTTCCCCATCTCAGACATATGGCCTGAAAGATCTCTGGGTGAAGAGACCACTCTCCTGGTAGCAGCTGCTGACGACTCAGGCAGTCTGCTTGCCAGTTTTCTATCCCTGGAATGAAGATTGCAGAGATGCAAGGTACATGCTCTTCTGCCCATGCCAAGATCCGGTTCACCTCTCTTTGGGCTGCCCGACTGTGGGTGCCTCCTTGGTGATTGATGTAAGCTACTGCCGTAGCATTGTCGGATTGAACCCGAACTGGGTAGCCCTGTAACCTGTATGTCCAGGTTTTGAGGGCTAGATATACCGCCCGGATCTCTAGCACATTGATGGGCAGGATCCCCTGAGTCTTGGCCCAGATTCCCTGGGTAGAAGCCTCCTTGAATACTGCACCCCAGCCCGATAGGCTGGCATCCGTAGATACCACCTTCCAGGCCACTGGGAGGAAGGACTTTCCCTTCCGTAAATTCCTGGCTTCTAGCCACCAATTGAAGCTGTGGCGTACTTGTGAGGACAGGCGCATGGGTATATCCAGAGCTTGGCTCTTTCTGTTCCAGGAGGCTAAAATATTGCCTTGAAGTAGTCTCGAATGAAACTGGGCGTAAGGGACCGCCTCGAAGGAGGCTACCATCTTTCCCAATAGTCTCATGCAAAGGCGAATAGACGGCCTTTTGTTTGCTTTGACCTTGTGGATCAGGTCTTTCAGAGACTGTATCTTTGGCTCTGGCAGGTATACCCTGTTTTGGGCTGTATCTATGATCATGCCCAGGTACACTATCCTTCTTTGGGCCTGGAGAGAGGATTTTTGTAAGTTTATAATCCATCCTAAATGCTCCAGGTATCCTACTGTAGTGTCTACAGCGTGATCCAATCCCTCCTTTGACTGATCTATTAATAGTAGATCGTCTAGATAGGCTGTTACCGCAATGCCCCGTGTTCTTAGGTTTGCTAACAGAGGAGCTAGCACCTTTGTGAATACTCTGGGCGCGGTGGCTACACCAAATGGCAGGGCCACAAATTGAAAGTGGCGATCTTCTACCGCAAACCTTAGGAATCTTTGGTGAGCGGGGAGGATTGGTATGTGTAGATATGCGTCTTTGATATCTATGGACGCCATGAATTCTCCGCCTTTTAAAGTAGCGACCACGGATCGAATCGTTTCCATTCGAAAATGGCGAACGTTCAGAAACTGGTTTAGATTTTTTAGATCCAGGATGGGTCTGACTTCTCCGTTCGGTTTTGGAATCACAAAGAGGTTTGAGTAAAAACCTGAACCTTGCTCCTTTTGGGGTACCTCTGTAACCACACCTTGAGCTATTAAGTGATTCAAACCTTTGAAGAAGGATCCTCTTTTTTGTGGATCCTTGGAGAGTCTTGAACTTCGGAATTGAGAAGATGGGATCTCTCGAAATTCCAGTCTGTACCCTGAGGATATTGTGGATACCACCCATTTGTCCTGGGTTTCTGTCCGCCAAGTCGCTGAGAACTGACGAAGCCTTCCCCCCACTCGGCCGAGCGGGGGCGCCCCTTCAATGAGAGGTTTTGGGGGCTTGCTTATTAGCTCTTGAACCCCACGGCTTCTTGTTCTTCTGAGCCTGTTCTTTGGCTTTTTTGGGCGGCTGAAAAGGCCGTCGCCACTGGCTGGAGTCAGATTTCCCGGGAGCTGGGGAGAGAGTGTGTTTAAAACAAGGTCTCTTGTTTTTCTTTCTCTCAGGTAAAAGTGTCGTCTTACCACTTGATATCTTTTGGATATATCTTTCTAAATCTTCCCCAAAAAGGCGTTCGCCATGGAACGGGAAACTTGCCAACAACTTTTTGCATGGGGCTTCCGCTGACCAATGCTTAAGCCAAAGTACTCTGCGCATCTGTACCAGCTGGAGTGTAAGGCGTGATGCCTGTATGATAGAATCTCTCATGGCATCCACTGTGAAGCATAAGGCTTTAGGCAAATTCTCCCAATTTTTAGCCTGCTCTGAAGGCAGCTCCTTCAGCCCCTGCTTTACCTGTTGGCTGACGACCTGACACATACCGACTGCTGCTACTGCAGGTTGGATAATTGAGCCGGCCAAAAGGAAGGATGATTTCAGTAAGGATTCCAACTTCTTCTCAGAAGGATCTTTAAACACTTGTACATTATCCACTGGACATGTCAGGTTTTTATTTACACAAGAAATAGCCGCATCTACCGTAGGCAGGCTCCATTTCTTTAAAAAAAATTCCTCCATAGGATAAAGAATGTTAAACTTTTTTGGAGGTGAAAAACGTTTATCTGGATGTTGCCAGTCTGCGTACAATAGATCCTCTAGTAACGGATGAACCGGGAAGGAGCATGCACCTTGCAGGGATCTTAATGATCCTAGGGAGGAGACAGGTGATTCTGTTACCTCCAAAGAGGGTAACCTAAATGCAGCTCGCACGGCTCCTGCATAGCATTGCACCTGTGACTTTAAAATCTGGGATACCGAAAAAGGCTCATCCGATATCCCTGATCCGTCTGACTCCTCATCCTCTGCTGATGTAGCCTCCTCCTCATCCTCCTCCTCCTCAGGTACTTCTGAAGGGAGGTCCAATACTGGAGGAGATCTGCTTCGCTTATTGTCCTTTTTAGAGGATTTAGCGATTAAAGTAGCAATTTTCTCCTCCAGATTATTTAGGGCAGCTGATAAAGTGTCCTCAGTGACATATGCAGGCCCAGGCTTCACTGGGGAAGCCGCCATACCTGACAGAGGTAATGGCTCATCCTGTACAGGTGCTTTTGGCAACACAGGAGAGGAAGGTACCGAGTCAGCACAGCTAGAGCCCCCTGTCTCAGTCGGCGGTGCTCTTTTATCTCTTTTTGTCCGCATTACTTCCCCTGGAAGACTTACTGTTTAGACAAAATACAAGGTACCTAAATGCATATACTACCGTGTTCAGTTTAGCAAATACATTAAGTATGCAACTTTTAACACATAACTATGCATAACATGGATGTCTTCTAGGAAGTACCCAATCCAACCACATGGAGTCTTACGTCCCTGTATAGCTGCTGTGTTTCTCTGCCAGGAACAAGAGAACTAACGAGCTTGCTTGCTGCTGCAGTGCTTTTTACACTGACAGTCTTTTAAATTTGGCGCCGTTTCTGTGCCTGCGCGCGCCACGTGCCCGCGCACGCCTTCGGCCCCCCCCCCCCCGATAAAGCGCGCTCGCGCGCGGCCTTTAGCGCTATGGTGGCGGCCATAGTGAGAGAGGACTCTCATCAGCCCCTGTCCCCACTTACCTGCATCTGCAGGTGTCTGTATCGGCCACCGGAAGGAGGAGCGGGGTGCTCAAGCAAGCTCAGCAGCGGAGGTGACGAGCAGTGTACTTCGCCGAAGCCGACACTGAACAGAGTGAGGTGAGTATATTCAGCTCTTTACTCCCCCCAGTGGTGGAAAAAAAGAAGACATCCACTTTTTGAAAAAGGTCCCAACCTAGTTATGGACCTTCTAATCTCACCTTATCCACGCCGCAGGTTTTTCTGCTGAAAGTTTTCAGACAGATACCAAACTTCACCCTTCACGGTGGGCTATGTGTGCCAACCTTCAGGGATATGGGTTCCTATTTAAAGGATACCTCTCCCCTGGGCCTTGTACAAGACTCTTACCAGGACTTTATAGCGAAATAGCGAAAGTGCTGGATCTTAGAGCCCAGTCCTCCGAAGAGAGACATTACAGGCGACGCCTCATGGATGAGGCCCGGATCCCATCCAGATTCAGCTCATTTGTAGGCGTCTTGGATGGATCCGAAAGCATAGCTCTTTTACCCCCAGAGGGTCTCTTTGGTAGAGCTTTCCTTTAGCACCTCCTAACGCGTCCAACACCTTTCGACACTGGCGAAAAAACTGAGGTACTTCCCTGATGGGAGGGGTTATATGGAGGGGAACTGTCTTCCATTGGTTGTGCCAGTGTCCAATCACCGCTGGTGACCCTTAACCCATTATGTAATGACTGGCTCTGTGTCCCGTGGTGTACGATAAAGAAATGTGTGTTAGACCAGGTAAAGGGAAGAGAGTTTTGTAATTCCGTAAGTAATTCCAGAGGGAGTGAGATATTCAGGGCTTTAGATTTTTGGGTGTTTATTTTCAGGCCGGATATCATACTAAATTTAGTAAGTGTATCTATAAGGTTCGGTGCTGATGTTAGGGGAGACGTGAGAAAAATCAAAATGTCATCAGCAAACATACATAGCTTATGTTGGTGTCCACCCAATTCGAGACCTTTAATATTGACATTCGTACGAATCATTTGTGCAAGGGGTTCGATCGCTAAAGCGAAAAGGAGTGGGGATAAAGGGCAGCCCTGCCTGGTTCCTCTTTCTATTTTTATGGGTTCAGATCGAAATCCTGAGTATAAAACATGTGCTTTTGGATTATCATACAGTGATAATAGCCATTGTAGAAAATTGGTTCCGAAACCCCATTTTTGGAGAATAGATTTTAGATAATCCCAAGATAAAGTGTCAAATGCTTTCTGGATATCCTTTGAGAGGAAGCAGGCAGGGATGCGCCGAGTACGTGCCATATGTGCAAGAAGGGTTGCCCTCCGTATATTGTCTCCCGTGTGTCTGGATGGTATGAAGCCAGTTTGGTCTTTATTTATGAGTTTCCCTATTATGGGGTTAAGTCTATTTGAAAGGATCTTAGCTAGTAATTTGATGTCTAAATTTAGTACTGAGATAGGTCTATAATTGGACCAGGAAGTGTCGTCAGAGTTCGGTTTAGGTATCATTGATATAGAGGCTAGAAGGGTTTCAGGACGAAAAAAATGTCCTGAGAGGAGAGAATTAAAAGCTTCTGTTAGGAGAGGGGAGAGTAGTGTGGAGAATCGTTTGTAATATGTGGCTGAAAAGCCATCTGGGCCAGGACGCTTATGCAGTTTCAAAGTTTTTATAGCTAATTGTAATTCCTCTGTTGTAATAGGGCTTTCAAGGGATTCAAGTTGGTTAGTGTTGAGTGAGGGCAGTTGAATAGTAGAAAGTAAAGAGGATAGTTTTGTTTGGTCTATTTTATGGGTATCTTTGTATAAATCTGTCAGTTTCCTTTGGAATTCATTTACTATCTTTAGTGGATTGCTAGAAAAATTATTTTTTGTAATTTGCAGTCGTATTGGTTTTCTAATGTGGTCTGCTTTACGTAAAGCTAGAGCTAAAAAGGTAGTGGGTTTATTTGCTTTCATATATAATGTATGTCTAGATTTTCGAAGGATTTTTTCTGCCGAGTCCGTTAAGAAAATGTCTAGTTCCAGCTTTGCTTTATCATAGGTTAGTTTGTTACTGGGGGAAGGAGTTGTTTGAAAATCCTCTGAAGCTTTGTAAAAAGTTTCTTCCAATTTTGTCTGAATAATTTTATTCTGTTTTTTAAGATGAGCTGCTTGACTGAGGCATACTCCTCTTATTGTTGGTTTGTGGGCTTCCCAAAGCGTCAAAGGATTAATATCTGGCGACTTATTATTCGTGTAATATTCTTGAATAGTTTTTTCAATTGCTTGTCTATAGGTCGGGATGGGTAAAAGATTGTCATTTATAGTCCAAGAGCGATAGTTGGGTTTTGGGACAAGGGAAGAGAAGGTAGTGATAGTAGTATTATGGTCTGACCATGTACATGGAATAATTTGGGAGTGAAGGATAAGGTGTGCAGAATTGATATTAGTAAATAAATGATCAATTCGAGAGAATTGTTTGTGTGGGTGGGAATAGTGGGTATATTGTCGTTTTTTAGGATGTTGTTCACAACAAGTGTCCAGTAGTGTATGTTGGTTGAGCAGGTTTTGGTAAGTGGGGCGGAGATTTGAGGAAGGTGTAGGGGATTTATCCAGAATTGGGTATATTGCTTGGTTTGAGTCTCCGCACATTATAAGCATCCCTTTTTTATGTGTATCTACATGTCATGGATATGCATTAATGTCTGTCTGCCATCTTACCTTCCTCCTCATGTGTTCATCTAGAGACCAGACCTCCTTCACCTGGCTTCCTTTATAATCTCCTCCCAGCCTGACTCCACCCCAGGCCCTATCACTGAACACTATATTAACCTGTGCACTGCAAGCCTGCTTTGCTGATCAACGTGTTTGTTAGGCATTGTGTGTTTGGGTTCCTGCCTGCCGTGTGCTACGTCTGTCTCTCTGTTACGTTATTGGCTTGTCCCCGACTATCCCTGTCTGCTCGTGACCCTTGACCTTCGGCTCGTTCTTCGTTATCCTTGTCTGCTTGTGGCCCCTGACCTTCGGCTTGTTATTCGGTTCTCTCTATCGTGTGCTGCTGCTTCCCCTTATCCTACGGGGCGTGAGCTAGGAAACTCCAGGGGCCGCGACCTGGTCCCAGCCTGCAGCGTAACATCCTCACCACTAGAGGCCCTGGAGAAGACCAGCTGGGTCTTAGACTCCGCGCCCTGGGGAATCTTGGCTCTCGCTTCCGTTGGGATCCCGGTTGTGCTCCTCTGGTCCCGCTTTCCACAACCACCCAGTTTCCTATCCACAGAAGCCAGCCATAGGGTTCACTACCTCGCGGTGCACTCCTGTCCCCCTACGGTGTGCATCTGTCACCTGGCCACAGGTGACCCTGACAGTTTGATCAGCCATGAACCCGGCTGACATCCCGCTTCCCGCGGATGATCCATTGCAGGGCATAGTTCGCAGACTTGAGACCCAGGAATCAAATCAGACCCAGGTGATGCGATTCCTCCAGGATCTGGCTTCTCGATTCGAGCAGCTTCAGGTCTCCTTGGGAACCCCGAATCCGCAACCCCAAGTACAACCAGCGGCTGTACCTATCGCACCAGTCGCAGCCTCACACTCACTAAGATTGCCAGCTCCGTTCCGTTTCTCTGGGGACTCCAAGGCCTGCAGGGGGTTTCTCAGCCAATGCACTATTCATTTTGAGCTTCAGCCTCAAAGCTTCCTATCTGACCAGGCTAAGGTAGCCTATATCATTTCCCTCCTCTCCGGTGAAGCTTTGGCCTGGGCTGCCCCCCTGTGGGAGAGGAACGATCCGGTGGTTTCCAGTCTGTCCGAATTCTTGAAGCTCTTTCGTAATATCTTCGAAGAGCCGGCTCGGGCTTCTTCAGCGGCTAGTGCTGTCTTACGTCTTCGCCAAGAATCTAGTTCAGTGGGGCAATATGCTCTTCAGTTCCGTATCCACACAGCTGAATTGAGCTGGAATAATGAGGCCCTGGTCGCTACCTTTTTACATGGCCTCTCTGACCGAGTGAAAGACGAATTAGCGGGAAGAGCCATTCCCGTCGGTCTGGACGATGTAATTTCATTATGCAACCAGATCGACATTCGTTTTCAAGAGAGGTCCTTAGAAAAAAGACGCCAGCACTCTCTGGGTCCTAGCCAGTCTGAGCTCCCCTCCCTTCATTCCGTGGAGCATCCTCTACCTGCTGAAGAACCTATGCAGCTGGGCCGGACCAGACTAACCCCCGAAGAACGTGCTAGGCGCAGAACTCTGGGCTTGTGCCTCTATTGTGGGGGCAAGGGTCATTTTCGTGACTCCTGCTCGCTTCGTCCGGGAAACGCTCGGGTCTAATACATTTGGAAGGTGGAGTATTGGACCCAGAAACATCACCTTCTCGCCTGCTCTTGCCGGTGTCCCTTCATGTAGGCACTTCTCCTCAGTCAACCCTTGCATACCTGGATTCCGGGGCTGCCGGCAATTTCATGGATTGGAGAACTGCTTCTTCTATGAAGCTTACCCTTTCACCTCTCACTACCCCATTGGTAGTCTCGGCAATTGATGGCACTGTTCTCCCAGGGGGCCCTATTCGCTTCCAGACGCTACCCATTAGGATGTCGGTAGGGATTCTCCACCAGGAGTGGATATCCTTTCTTATTCTACCCAAGGCCTCTACCCCAGTTGTATTGGGCCTCCCTTGGCTACAGCTCCACTCTCCACATGTGGACTGGGTCTCTGGGCAGATCCTGGCCTGGGGTTCCTCATGTTTCTCGTCGTGTCTTCTCAAGGTGACCCCCAAGGAGAGTCTTCCGGTTGCTGCCACTTCTGTTTCTTCTGATCTTCCCGCCGCATACAGCGATTACCGGGATGTGTTCTGTAAAAAATCAGCTGAGGTGCTTCCTCCCCACAGGTCTTTTGACTGTGCTATTGATCTTGTCCCCGGAGCAACTCTACCCAGGGGTCGTACCTACCCTCTGTCCATCCCAGAGACCCAGGCCATGTCGGAGTATGTAGCAGAGAATCTGGAGAGAGGGTTCATCCGGAAATCCTCATCGCCTGCAGGGGCAGGGTTCTTTTTTGTTGCCAAAAAGGATGGTACCTTAAGACCCTGCATCGATTATCGGGGTTTAAATGCGGTTACTATTAAAAATCGATACCCCTTACCCTTAATATCTGAGCTATTCGATAGGTTGAAGGGTGCCTCCATTTTCACCAAGTTGGATCTCAGAGGCGCGTACAATCTCATTCGAATACGGGAGGGTGACGAATGGAAGACTGCATTTAACACTAGAGACGGGCATTACGAATATCTGGTGATGCCTTTTGGTCTGTGTAATGCTCCAGCCGTGTTTCAAAACTTTGTCAATGAAATCTTCAGAGATCTGCTGTACCAGTTTGTTGTCATCTATCTGGATGACATTCTGATCTTTTCTGAAAATCTGCTCGTCCACAGAAACCATGTCCGCACTGTACTTCAACGTCTTAGAGAGAACAATCTCTATGCCAAGCTGGAGAAATGTTCCTTTGAATGTTCTGAGGTCCTGTTTTTGGGGTGCTTTGTCTCATGTTCGGGGCTTCGTATGGACCCTGGGAAGGTCTTGGCTATCACCAACTGGCCTCTTCCTGCTAGCCTCAAGGCCACACAGCGCTTTCTTGGCTTCACTAATTATTATAGGCAGTTCATAAGGAATTACTCTTCCATTGCCGCGCCTATTATCGCTTTGACCAAGAAGGGTGTGAATGCCAGAGACTGGCCTCCCGAAGCTGTCTCTGCATTTCACAACCTGAAACAGGCCTTTGTTTCTGGCCCCCTCTTGAGGAGACCAAATCCTGGGAATGCATTTTTTATTGAAGTGGACGCTTCCTCAATGGGGGTGGGAGCTGTGCTTCTTCAAATCTTTGAGAAGAGACGCCAACCATGTGCGTTCTTCTCCAAAAAAATTTCTCAGGCAGAGAGGAATTATGCCATCGGTGATCGGGAACTTCTCGCAATTAAATTGGCGTTAGAGGAGTGGCGTCATCTCTTGGAGGGTTCCCCTCACTCCATAACGATCTTTACCGATCACAAGAATTTACAGTATCTACAGAATGCTAAACGTCTGAATCCTAGACAGGCCAGGTGGAGTCTCTTCTTTGCCCGTTTTAATTTCACGATTACCTACAAACCTGGTTCCTGCAACGGTCGGGCTGATGCGCTCTCTAGGTGATTTGACACTTTGGACGAGGAGTCCGCCCCTGAACCTGAGCCGATCATTCCCACCTCATGCATTGTTGCCCACTCTACCACCCTGAAGTCTAAAATTCCGCCTGGTAAGACCTTTGTCCCCACTGAGCTAAGAGCTAAGATCCTTCGTTGGGGACATGATTCCAAGGTGGCAGGGCATTCTGGATTCCTCCGATCCTTCCTACTCATCAGTCGTCACTACTGGTGGCCTAATCTCCGCTCAGACGTCAAAGACTACGTTAAAGCTTGTCATGTCTGTGCTCAGTCCAAATCCTCCACACAAGCTCCTGCTGGTCTCCTCATGCCCTTGCCTATTCCTAAGGAACCCTGGGCCCATATTGCCATGGATTTTATCACCGATCTCCCACTGTCTGAGAATAATACAGTCATTTGGGTGGTAATCGATCGATTCTCCAAGATGGCTCATTTTGTTCCTCTTCCTGGTCTTCCTTCTGCCCCTGCCTTGGTTCCCATTTTCATTCGAGAAATTCTCCGCCTACATGGGGTCCCTTCTCATATTGTTTCCGACAGGGGAGTCCAATTCACGTCTCGTTTTTGGAGAGCCTTTTGCAAATCCCTCAATATTGTCTTGGATTTTTCTTCTTCTTACCATCCCCAATCCAATGGACAGACTGAGAGGGTTAATCAGGAGTTAGAGGTCTTTCTTCGCACCTTTGTGTCTTCTCACCATGACGATTGGTCCTCTCTACTCCCGTGGGCAGAATTCTCCCATAACAATCATGTGAATACCAGTTCGCAGAAGACACCCTTTTTCACAGTTTATGGAAAACACCCTCAACTTCCTCTTCCTATGATCTGTTCTCCAGACATTCCAGCTTTGGCTTCGGTTCAGGAGTCTCTCAATTCCGTTTGGGGTCACGTTCATGATTCCCTCCGGGCAGCTGCTGAAAAATTCAAAGGCTTTGCCGACCGCCGCAGGCGTAAACCGCCTTCTCTTCAGCCTGGGGACAAAGTCTGGCTCTCTACCAGGAACATCAAGCTCCGAGTTCCTTCTCTGAAGTTTGCTCCACGATTCATCGGTCCATACACGGTAACTGCTAAACTGAATCCGGTTTGTTTCAAACTCCAGATTCCTAAGAGCCTTAAAATCACTAACTCCTTTCATATTGCTCTTCTAAAGCCTTTAGTCCTCAATAAATTCTCTCGTCCTCTTCCTACCGTGGCGCCTGTCTCGGAGGATAATCAGGAGTACGAGATCAGTCAAATTCTGGACTCCCGACTCTGTAAAGGCGTTCTTCAGTACCTCGTTCATTGGAAAGGGTTTGGTCCTGAGGAGAGGTCTTGGATCACTGCATCTGAGGTCTTTGCACCTCGTCTGTTAAAGGAGTTTCATCTGAAGTTTCCCTCTAAACCTGGGCCCAGGCGGGGAAGGGGGAGGCCTCGTAAGAGGGAGGGTACTGTCATGGATATGCATTAATGTCTGTCTGCCATCTTACCTTCCTCCTCATGTGTTCATCTAGAGACCAGACCTCCTTCACCTGGCTTCCTTTATAATCTCCTCCCAGCCTGACTCCACCCCAGGCCCTATCACTGAACACTATATTAACCTGTGCACTGCAAGCCTGCTTTGCTGATCAACGTGTTTGTTAGGCATTGTGTGTTTGGGTTCCTGCCTGCCGTGTGCTACGTCTGTCTCTCTGTTACGTTATTGGCTTGTCCCCGACCATCCCTGTCTGCTCGTGACCCTTGACCTTCGGCTCGTTCTTCGTTATCCTTGTCTGCTTGTGGCCCCTGACCTTCGGCTTGTTATTCGGTTCTCTCTATCGTGTGCTGCTGCTTCCCCTTATCCTACGGGGCGTGAGCTAGGAAACTCCAGGGGCCGCGACCTGGTCCCAGCCTGCAGCGTAACATCCTCACCACTAGAGGCCCTGGAGAAGACCAGCTGGGTCTTAGACTCCGCGCCCTGGGGAATCTTGGCTCTCGCTTCCGTTGGGATCCCGGTTGTGCTCCTCTGGTCCCGCTTTCCACAACCACCCAGTTTCCTATCCACAGAAGCCAGCCATAGGGTTCACTACCTCGCGGTGCACTCCTGTCCCCCTACGGTGTGCATCTGTCACCTGGCCACAGGTGACCCTGACACTACAATAGTGAATAGGTGTGAAAGAAAGGCAAGAGGGTTTTTGTTCGGGGCATAATATGTGACAATGGTTACTTCGGCATCTAATAATAAACCTGTGAGTATTAGGTATCGACCTTCAGGGTCTGCAATCTCATCCTGGAGAGTAAATGGTGTAGTGTTATGGAAAGCTATCATTACTCCCCTTTGTTTAGTTGAGGCTGAGGCTTTGAAAATTTGGGGATATCGACGATGGCAAAATTTGGGGGAGGAAAGAGTAGAAAAATGTGTCTCTTGTAAGCACACAATATGTGCTGAAAGAGAAGAGAAAAATTGAAAGGCTTTCGTTCTTTTAGGAGGGGAATTGAGACCCTGTACATTTAGTGTAAGCACATTTAGAGAAGTCATGGTAATAAATGAGTAAGCTTAAACAGAATATATATAGTGTGTAGGTAGTAGTTGGAGAGTTCAGGAGAAATGTACGTTAAATTGTTTAAAGCTAAGAAAATGGATATGAAAAGGTAAGTATCAGTTATGTATTGGGTAATTTTATTTTATTTCTTGGGAGGGGGGGGGGGAATAAATGAAATAATAAATCTGGTATTAATGTGATGGAGAGAAGTTTATTAATGTGTTAAGTATTTAAGTTGAGCTCCGAATTGGAGCTAGTATCCAATGTGTGGCAACAGTTACCACACAATGGGTACTATTTCGTCCAAAGGATGTCTGGTATATTATACCAGGCACGTAAGGAACGTTTGTGAGGTGCAGTGGGCTGTCTACGAGAACCGAACAACCTGTATAACTTTATAACATATAACTTATTGTACTGAACAAGTTTTAAAGGCAAATTTAAACAAAACAATAACCATTTAAGTTTCCTATTAGGATCTGTGTAGGATAAGAAGTGTAGTGTCCCATGCGCGAGGCAGAGAAATAATATAAAGATTATGTAATTCATTTAGAATAACTGGGATGTATATAATGACAGTGGAGAATTACTGAAGGGTTTCTCTGACTCACGCACGGGAGGTAACACTTTAGCAGGTAAACTATTAGAGGTGTATTCACAAAATCCATGCAGTTCTTTTATCACATAGATTTGTGACTCAGCTATATATATGTATAATGTGGTTGTAGTTAATTCTTCCATAGCTATTAGTCTATGAATATTATCACATGCAAAGTGGATAATTTTTGGAGAACCCAATAAAGAGTTAAACCAGCTGAGACAGAGGATAAGTCTGCCTCAGGGGTCACCATAACAGGTTATTAACCGAGTATCTAGATAATAATAATATTTTTTATTTTTTATATCACCAATTGGAATAGACTCAGTCCATTTGATCTTCGACAGTTTGTTGTGGAGCAGCTAAGCGGCTTCTTTTGTTAGTGTTGGAGAGGGCTTGAAGAGCTGACAGGTCTTGTTGTGCTGTGGGAGAACCTGAGGAAGCTCTTCTCTTGGATCCTTCTGAGGTATTTTCAGGTATGGATAGACGAAGTTCTTTAATTATGGAGATAAGATCTTCAGTTGATTTGCAGGTGTAGGAGTTACCTTTATATGTGAAACGTAGGGCAAATGGGAAGCCCCAACGATAAGGTATGCGATTGTGTTGAAGAATTAAAAGTTGAGGCTTCATCATCTTTCTTTTGGTTAGGGTTTGCTGTGAGAGGTCCTGGAAAACCTGGTATTTGTGCCCTTGGAAAATCAGAGCATCTTTATTGCGGGCTGCTTCTAGAAGTAGTTCCTTGGTATTGAAGTAGTGCAGCTTAATAACAATGTCTCTTGGGGGACCTTCTTCTTTTCGGGGGGCTAGTGTTCTATGGACCCTGTCCATCTCCAAGCGTTCAATAGGAACTGCAGGAATTAGTTCATGAAGGAGTGCGGTTATTGTAGGTTGGAGGTCTAATATAGATTCTGGTATACCACATATTCTTAGATTAGACCTTCTGGCTCTGTTCTCATATTCTTCTAAACGGTTGTTAAGGGAGATATTGTCTTCTCTCAATAATTCCAATTCGTCTGTGTTATATGCAGTTATTCCATCAATTTCATCCATCCTTTGCTCCAATACTGATGTTCGTCTGCCCACCTCACGGATTTCCCGCGTCAGTTTCTCTGTGATGGAATCTGAGGTGTTTTGTAGTGCCCTCTGTAAAACTCTTTCAAATTGGGCAATAAGGTCTGAATTTGGTGCTGTACTTTGTAGGATATTCGGACTCAAATTAAAGTCAAATTCAGGTTCAGGTTCTATATTATAAGCTGACTGAGCTTTACTCAGTTTCTGTGAATGAGGTAATGAGGAGCGGGAAGAAGAGGCTGCTGCCATTTTAGTCACAGCTTTCGTCAGCGCTTCAGGGACCTTTGGTGTTTTAAGCCTTGATCTTCTCCCACTATACATCATATATCTATGAGCCTGAGTGTATTAGCTATCTATCGGTTACCGTTCCGGTACAGTTAGCGTCTTCAACTCGTTTTATGTCGGTTGTCAAGTCCCGGTAGATGCGGAGCGCTAGGTGGACATTACCTGCCTAGTCAGCCTCGCGCATGCGCCTCCTACATATCAAATTCCAAGACAAAATATTGCTTGCATAGGATATGTATTTCAGCATACAAAAAGATACATCAAGGTATTAGAAGTATGGATATAAGGATGTATTTCAACAAATATACTTGGTATAACTCTTAGCGCTATGTGATAAACTACAAGGAAAAAAAAAAAAAGTTGGCATATTAAAGGGTCCCTGTCGCTCCTTTAGACTCCATGAGGAGGAAGAGGAGGGAACATAACCACGTGACCATCTGACAGCCTGTTCCATATCTTGGGCACCATAATGGTGAGATCTCTGTACCCAGTTCCCAGGGCTGTGTACCCACTGTGCTTAATATGAGGGGTTCCAACCATTCCTGTTCTGAGCTCCCATGTCTACACACCTGCCGTGCCCAATATGAGGGGTTCCCCCCATTTGTGTATGGATATTCCAGGTCTGCACACCTGCTGTGCCCATCGAGGGGCTCCCACCAACCCTGTGCCAACAGGTTCGTCCCAGAGAGATACAATAAACCAAAGACGGCCTCAGACCATCAATCTAAACTACTTACTGAAATGTAACTTCTGGATGCACGGATTCTAAACTACTTAAAGCCCAACTCTAGACAAATAGTTTTTTTTTTTTTCCTCTTTGGATAGAATCGGGAAGGGGTAGAACCACCATCTTCCCCTCACTTAAAATCCTAGACACAAGGAGTCAGAAGGTAAGCGATTGGAAATTGCTGAAAAAGGTCAGAAAACACAACATTAACATTTGGCAAAAGGTTCCATCCAATTTTAGGTTTTTAGGTTGTCTGCATCTCCCTGTAAGGGAGACTCCCATTCCCCTCATATTTTGTATCAGTGCCAACGGGACAGGAAGTCGAGGGAAACAGCCTGACAATTTGTTTTTAACTCTACTCGACCGTTTCTAAAACATGTATCACTGAATACTCACAGCCTGTCTCTGGGCAATGAAGAGAGAGGCAGCACAGTGATAAGTTTGTCTCTCTGTCATTCTGATCTCTCTTCCTATCAGTGTTCTTTTTGTTAGCACATGAACGGATTTGGTCACTTGTACTGCTTCCCCATCTCACATGCCAGCCTTGCTATGCAAGGACTGCAAGAGGCTCATTCAGGTACTTACAAAACTTGTATTAAAAATACATTTAATGATGTATTAACGATTACAGAGCTACAATAATTTGTTCATATCTGCTTAGAGTTCATCTTTAACCATTTTGTGTTTAAGGTAATATTAAAATTTTTCATAAATATTACGAAATTTTGCTAGAGACTTAAGCTGGCCATACATGGAATGAAATTTGCCCGTTGCAGCAGGGATTGGCTGCATTTCAATCTATGCATAGGGACAGTACCAATTGACTTCTGTACAACCACCAGATAAATGCAGCTCTATTAGTGCCACAGGCTATAGCTGGCAGTGCTGATCAGTGTATTCTGACGATGGGGAAGTCTCCCCATCGTAAGAAAACATTAGCTCAGCGGGAGAGATTTCCCTATCCACCTTGAATGTGTGGATGGAGAAATCAGGTCAAATTTTTTTTTGTTCAACCCATTGGTTGAATGAAGAAAAAACAAAAAGCTGAATCATCTATTGGCTGCGTAGTTTGAACCCCCAATTTTTAAATTTTCTGAAAACAGACACCCTATTGAATAAAGTGGTAGTTGCAATTTATTAAGTTGCATGTTTGCTAAACTGATTTATCAAACGCATTTTTTTTAGAAAAATATACTCTAAAATCAATTTTAGTACAAATACAATTAAAACACAAATTTTTTGGTAAAACAAAAAAAAGATTGGTATCTATTTACTTGATTCAACCCTAACATGTTGAGACTCAAAACTGTGTGTGTCAAATGGCAACAAAGTACAGTACATAACATTTTTCATTGGTGATGCTTTAAAAGTCTCTAGAGGTTATAATTTAAGTTAAAGCGGAGGTGCAGCCAGTTTAAAAAAAAAAAAAAAAAAGTCAGCAGCTACTAACAGTGTAGCTGCTGACTTTTAATAAGGACACTTACCTGTCCTACTCGCCTGCGATGTCGGTCCCGCCACGGCGATCGATCACTGCTGGCAGGTAATGGCTCCTCCATCCTGACTAAGTGAAACAGGCAGTGAAGCCTTACGGCTTCACTAACCGTTTCCTACTACGCACGCGCCACTCGCATGGCGCTTTGTGAATGGGCGGCTTGCCCCCTGGGATAAACACAGTTCCCAGAAGGCAGCGCGCCCCATTCACAAGAAGAGGAAACGGAAGTTCTCAATCCGAGGACAAGGAAGAAGAGGCACAGTAGAGGCAGATTAGGGGACTTCCGCATAGCAACAGGCATTTCAGGTGAGTATAATTTTTTTTCCTTTTTTTTTAGGATTTTTAAAGTAAAAAACATTTTTCTGGGTGGACCTCCGCTTTAACCATGAACTATGGCCCTCGAACCTCATGTGTGGCACAATCACTGCAGGCACTAAGTGTGTATCTTTTACATTTCTTTTAATTACTACATTTATTTTTCTTATTATTTGCAGCCATAAACTTGGTTTAACCACTTGAGATGCTCCCAAGTCCAGGATGGCAAGTGGTTGAAAAAAAAGTTTTGCCAATGTTTCTGCCTCACCTCTTTCCTCTTCTTGGAGGCAGTAAAGAGCAGATTCTGAGCAGCAGTTGAAGGAGATACGTAATCTTCAAACACATCTAGAACCAGAAACACAACAGGTCATAGACAAGGACAATTAGCATGGAGCATTACCGTGTGACATGTAACCAGTACACAACAAAACAACAGCCATGTGTGGGAAGGTGTGACATTGAACAAACTGACATCCTTGCTTGATGTACAGAACAAAATGGCAGAGCAATACTGGACATGGCAGTGGAAATGCAACAAAACAAAGCCCAAACATGGGGAGTAGTGCTCAAAAAAAAAGAATTAAACTACATATACAGCCAGCAGTAGTTAGTCACATTCAACTGGACTTTTGTAATGTTGAAGGGTTTTCATAGTTTATCAAAGCCATTTCTTCAGTTCTTATGAGTGGTAGGAACATACACCAGCATTTAAATCCACACAGGTAGCACTGACCCCTTAATCCAATCACCAAGGCATGTGTCAATGCTGATGATGATTGTCCAAGAACAGGATGGGAGGTGTGAAAGTTCTATTTACATAATCCCATCCTCGTGGCAAGAAATCTGAACAGCTGGTAATTCTTCAATTTACATGGCAGAAGGTGTGAATTGTTGTCAAAGATATTAAAACGCCATTATATGTGGAAGACACATGATGGCGAAGGCCCCCACCCCTGTTCCGGAATTATTGTACTAGTTTGAAATTTCGCTGTTCCGATTTAAAAAATTCACACAATAAGACATGTAAATTGAAGCTTTCACACCTTTGCAGGCTTCTCGACACAAAGGACAGGTGAGCTGTGTCGAACATCTGTCCCAAACCGCAACTACCTGCTCTTTGAGTGGCTACATGGAAACAGCAGCGGCCACTATCAGTTTGCCATTCGTTTAAATGGGCTGAGCGGCCACTGCTAATCACATGACCCACTCATTCCAAGAATCTGCCAATCCTTGCCACAGGAATCTGGTGGCAGCAGCTATCCAGCTGTGTGAAGGTGACCTTATAGACCAGGGGTCTCAAACTGGCAGCCCTCCATCTGTTGCAAAACTACAAGTCCCATGAGGCATTGCAAGGCTGACAGTTACAAGCATGACTCCCTCAGGCAGAGGCATGACGGGATTCGTAGTTCCAGCAACAGCTGGAGGGCCACCAGTTTGAGACCCTGGTTATAGACTAACTGCATATAAAAGAATATATAAAACCTGTGCTACATATTAATAATTGTTTTTGTGAACATAACATTAACAGTTTTGTTAGCTGTGTAAAAGGTAGAAGAAAAAGGCCAAGTAATAAACCAACTTTAAAATGCTCCATTCCCTTGTCTCCCCGTGGCCATGCACACATTTTATAACTAATCACAATGTAAATACAATTTTTTCTATGCAGTCACATATCTGCAAAGCCCCAATCTCTGCTGCATGTGGTCAGGCTGATGGGAGGGAACTCCCTCTTCCTCCAACAGTGCCCAAAGCAGTGGACACCATTACTGCCCTATGAGATTAATTCCTGTTATATGCCCACCACAATGCACACAAGAGCCAGAGCTTTGCAGTCACATGACCAAAAAAAAAAAGTGTTAAGTACCTGGTAACTCATTTTCGAGAAGTCTTCCAAGGCAGCATCTGAAAGATTAGGCTCCTCCCACCTGCAACAGTAAGCATCATCAACCATTATAAAAAGTCGTCACATACCTCTGTGTCTCAGCATTACAGAAGTAAAAAGCACCAAAAGGAATACCAGGTATAGTAAGGGCCCCCTAAGGGTGTGCCAAAGTTGTGAGTAAGTACTCTGCCGAGAGTCAGGACGGTATATGTGCTGCCCTGGAAGACTTCTAGAAAATATGAGTTACCAGGTACCCAACTACTTTTTTTTCTCAAGACGTCTTCCAGGGCAGCATCTCAGAGGATTGGCAAGGAATACTTACTTCGTGGGGGTCCACAGCCTGAAGGACTGGTCTTGGTTGGACAGGAAGTCTGTTTTGCAAAGGTTTTTAAAGCTTGTCAATGTTGTTGCCCTGCAGATCTAGTCTGGTGTAGCTCCTGCTTTCTTTGCATATGAAGATGCCATGATTTCTTTGGGTGGTACTTAATTCCAAAATTTGGTTATTTCCTTCAACAACGGGTAGAATTCTACTGTGTCCCTCTAGTATGGTGTCAAGGACAAACCTGTCCTCCTTAAAAGTCTGCCATTGTCTTGAGGATGCAGTGCGGCTCCCCCCACAGGTAGGCAGTTATTGTTTCCTCTGGGTTTAATGATGAACCCCTCTTTGCCTTCATACATTGACACAGGATGACCTTTTCTTAGACTCGTTTTGCCATTTACAGTACTGAGCCTTCAGAGGAAATGGGGTTTTTGTTTTGTTTCTTTTTGGGGGGGTGGGATCCTTTCTATCTGCCGACCTGTCCTGTATAGATTCTAGTTTGGGTCAGAATGGAATCCTGCCTATTTAGGTCTTGGAAGTGGTGCCTCCATTCCAAGCTTTAAGCCATAATGCTCTGTGAGCGGAGTTGATGAGGGCCGTCGACTGCACGGTTCTATTCACAGCTTCGGATGAAGATTCTGCAATAAATACTGTGGCTTTGTTTAAAGTTGGTAGTGTTTAAGAGATCTGCTATGACCGTGCCAGCTTCCAGGTGGGTCCGAAACTGGTTGAGCTAGTGCATAAACATCCGGGTGAGGCAAGTAGTTGCAAAGGCCAGATTTTTCTGCGAAGGACATAGGACTCATGGGGAAATGACTGGAAAGGTGCCACCGCCACTAAACACCTGCATAGTGGAAATGTAAGAAGACAGAGGAAACTGGGCATCCCCTGACATACCTTAGAGCCGTCAACGCCCGCATCGACCATGGAGTAGCAGGTTAAGACTAGGCTGAAGTACTGTGGCTATGAGAAGAGCACCAGAAGAGCCTGCCAAGGCAGCCTGTGGTTGGAGGAATAGCTGCATAGCTCCCATTGGAGAACAAACCTCAGGCTTGTAAGGAGATGAGAGGCAACACCACGAATGATGTGCCCAACAAGGTCCTGCTTGGGCAAGCCTGGCCTGCAGTGAGGCCATGGGAAGGCCGCCAGACAGGGAGGCCCCTGCAACAAGCATGTCGGCCTGGTTGTGAGAAAATAAAAAGACATCCCATGTCCTGTTGGTCCGGAGGAAATAAAAAAACTGAGGCACAGAGGTATGTGATGTGTTTCCTGTTGCAGGGGGAGGGGCCATATCTCTCAGATGCTGCCCTGGAAGACGCCTTGAGAAAAAAAAAAATGCTAAAAAAACAGGCATTACATTGTAATTTGTTTTAAAATGTATGCAGAGCTATGTGGGAAAAAAGGGGGAGGGAACATTTAATTGTTACATTATTACCTATCCTTTCCTTCTACTTCAAACAAAAAAATGTACTTACCAAACTTCATGCGAATGTACTCATATGGGTCGTCCTGCCACAAATCCTCATCTTCATCTTTGTAGCACATCAGGGGGAAAATCACCTCTTCGGAAATACTCTAAGACGCAAAAGGGGGGGGCAGAGAGTCTATGTATCAAATTTGTATAATCATTTGTTTGCACTATGTTTAACAAGTGGACACACACTGCATATATTACCCTGCTAACTTGTTTGATAATTTCATCTTTTTCCTGTGTCCAGCAAGGATGGATAAAAAATTAGTAGCCAAGAGGCAGATCACCTAAATGAATAACTAGCTGATAACTCACAGGAATCTTTTTTTTAGGGCCCATTCCTGTTATGGTGCATTATTGTGCGTTTCATTAAGGCAACTCATTTCTTTAAATGAGCTGTCAACATAACAGAATGCTTAAAAGACAAGTATAGGTTTTCTTTTTATTTAATAATCATACGTACCTAGGTGGATGCAGCATCGCCCCAGCACCTCTAACACTGAGAACCGAGCAATCTAACAGTGACGATTGCTCGGTTCTCAGAGCTCCCCCCCCCCCGCTCACTCGCAGAGAGGCTGAGCCAGTTGCTGGTCCAGGCATGTGGGTGGATTCCAAACCCCATCGTCACGATCTTGCCCGAGCTCTGTGACATCAGCAGACTACAGCCCGCTGTCTGCTAAAAACGGGTCACAGGAGTGCAGATTGAACTGCACCCCTGTGATCCACAGGTGAAGTAAAGCCAAAACGAGCTTTGATGGTACTTCTCCTTTAAAAAGAACTCTCAAGCGCCATTTTGGTGACCTTGCACACAGTATTTTATCCTGTGAAATGGCACTGCGGTAACATGCATTGCCACAATGCAAAAGTGTGAAAGGGGCCCTTAAAGTGGTTGTAAACCCTTTTGTGTGACTTTTACCAATAGGTATTCCTAGAATAAGACTTACCTATAGGTAGTGAAAATATCTCCTAAACGTGCGCCGTTTAGGAAATATTTCCCTTGTAGTGTGCCGATGATGTAATCGGCGCATGCGCTGTGATTATAATAGCCCATTGTGCTTTTAATTTGCAGGTAGCAAAAGAGGAAGTAAAACCCATCAGGGTTTACTTCCTCTTAAAGGTTCTTTGGCCCCTTAGATGGAACCTGTCACTTAAAAAACCAAGGGCTCTTTTACACGGGCGGACGGTTCAGATCTGCCTGAACAGACGCTCCATACATCTTTGTGGAGCGACGAATGTCAGCGGTGACATGTCCACTGACATCTGATCCACTAAATCCAGACGGATGGAAACCCCATTTTCCATCCGTCTGGCAGATCAGATGAAAACAGACTCTACGGTCTGTTTTCATCCGATCCCCCATAGAGGAAAGCGGAGATCTGACTGGTCTGTTTCTGCACAGTGTGCAAAGACGGACTTGTCATCCGCCGGCTCAGCGGGGATCAACGTACCCGTGTGAAATGGCCCTAAAACTGTTAGGGCTAAGACTCGAACACATGTCCCTTTCAACCCAGCTATGTATGATGGTATTCTCACCTGCATGTTCGGCTTCAGAACCTTCCAGGTGACAGCATGAGACACTCCCAGGTTCAGGTAGTTGAGAGTCTGCTGCAAAACCCGTGGGGCCACATACTGCTTTTGTCTGTGCTGCTCCAGGACTTTCAGCAGAACCTGAAGAAACAATGTAATGATGTAGTGTGACAATTCCTTCCAAGCGCAATAACTACTGAGCAAATGTTCAAGATGGTCAAATTCATGATCTGTCTGCATTGCATATAGAAGCAGAGACCTTGTGGGAATATAACTAGGACTAAATGAAGGTATATAATGAAAAACGGAAAGGTTTTATTTGAAAATTTTCACTAGCGTGTTGATCAGGGGGGAGGGAGGAACCAGGAAAATATTCAGCTTCATTTGCATTTTTCTAATTAGCAAGAAGTGCGTGTGGTTTTGGGGGAGATTTACTAAAACTGGTGCACACAGAGTTTGGTGCAGCTTGGCATCGTAACAATCAGCTTCCAGGCTTTAGCCCAGGTTCACACTGGGCTGCGGGAGTGAAGCCGTGCGAGTTCAGCTGAACTCGCACGATTTCAGCTGAACTCGCACGATTTCACTCCCGCTGGCAGTCCGGTTTCAGCCGCGATTTCAAAGACATCTGACACAGATGTCAATGTAAATCGCGGCCGAAATCGCAAAAAGTAGTACAGAAACTACTTTTTGAAATCGATGCGGCGTCGCACCGATTAAAACGGTGCCATTTCCAGCAATTTGCAGCAAATATCGCCGATTTGACATGTCAAATCGCACCAGTGTGAACCAGGGCTTATTGTCAAAGCTTAATTGAACAGCCTGAAGTTGGAAGCCGATTGGCTACCGTGCACAGCTGCTCCAGTGTTGGTAAATTGCCCCCTTTGTATGTATGCAGCTAAATGGTAAAACAAAGAATACAAAGTCACCTGCAATACTCCCATAGCATACGTTTTCACAAAAAATTCTGAGAACTCTATATATTCCTTGGTGACACTTCCAGGACTTCCATACCTAAAGAATACAAAGCCAAAATCAGTGATAGACACATCTTTCTACTGTCATTTTCAGGCAAGACATGAAGGAAAAAAAAAATATTTTTCAGTCTTGAAGCAGACCTAATTTCTGATATATTTCTTAATGTGACAAACACACGCAATGTATTGTAGGTGTGTAACATTTCCAGGTATTACCTCTCATACATATTACAGCACTTCTTCCGACAATGCTTACTTTCGATTTTCTTTCCATCTTTGTTCAGGCATTATCCTTGGTCACCATCACCATCTACTTCCTGGACTGAGATGGCAGCTCAGAGATGACACAATCATCTAAACGTTGATGCCTGTGCAGTTCTTGGCTTTGTTCAAAAATGCCTGACACAGATCAGCCCCTGCTGCAGCCTCAGACTGTGACTTGCAACAAACCTACAATCATTGCAGTCTGATCATTGGGGAGGGCAGTCTCTCAGCTTATACAGTCAATGGCCTGGAACTCAAGTTCAGCTTTTTAAAAATAAAATGTATGTTATTTTTTTTTACGAAAACTATACTGTTGCTGCATGTTGTCAAAAAGATCCCATGCAGCCCTGTAAGGTTACCAAAAGGTCCACAACTGTAATGTTAAACTGCAGAACAAAAACGGCCACCTCTACCTCTTACCAAACCAGCCAGCCTTAGTGAGAACTTGTCACACAAAACATATTGGATCCACTACAGCTCGCTTTTAAAAAGTGCAAGCTCCAGAGCTGTTATGTTCATTCTTATCCAGCCACATAGTAAGATGCTTCGACATTAAAAGGGGTTGTAAAGGTTCATTTTTTATTTTCTAAATAGGTTCCTTTAAGCTAGTGCATTGTTGGTTCACTTACCTTTTCCTTTGATTTCTCTTCTAAATGTTTTTTCACGCTGTGAATCGTCCTCCCACAGGGATGTAGTCCCAAGGAGCACACTGACTAACCCCCAGCCAGAACGGCTCGGATGATGTGGGCAAGCTTACTGAGGAGGAACAGGAAGTGAGAAATTCAGACAAAGAAAAAAAACATTTAGAAGGGAAATCAAAGGAAAGGGTAAGTGAACCAACAATGCACTAGCTTAAAGGAACCTATTTAGAAAATAAAAAACGAACCTTTAAAACTCTTTAAAGTGGTTGTAAACCCACTTTTTCAACTTGCACCTACAGGTAAGCCTAGATTAAGGCTTACCTGTAGGTGCAAGAAATATCTCCTAAACCTACACGGTTTAGGAGATATTTAGTTAAATGACAGGCGCCGCTGTCTACGGCGCATGCGCGCCGTAGACAACGGCGCATTCATGGGGTTAATCCCATTCACAAATTTGGCTACTTCCCAGCAATCGCTGGGCGTAGCGAATGTGAAGGCTCCCGCGCGCATGCGCAGAGTGACGTCTCCGCCGCTCCGGCCAATCACAGCGCCGGAGCGGCGCTGTGATTGGCTGGAGCGGCGATACCCGGAAGTAACCTTCCGGCTATCGCCGCAGAGATGGCTGCGGCTGAAGAGGGAGACGAGGACGGCTTCGGGGGCCCCGATCTAAGGTAAGTGATGCATAATGAGCTATTATGCTAGTCATATTAGCTCATTATGCCTTTCTCTTACAGGTCGTTTAAAAAAAATAATAAATTAAAAGGGTTTACAACCACTTTAAATACACATCTCTGCCAACTCCAGCAAAACAGTAGGATTTGGCAGCAGCAGAAAAGAAGGCCTGTATCTAGGTACTTGTATATTTGGACATACCATACACGGACTAACTAAGGTCAGCAACTAGTCGAAAGAGTTAAGCATGAACAGCTTTATAATATATGTGCTGACTTTACCGTTCAAAGAGCCGGGTGATGTTGTGAAGGGCCCACTTCTTGCACTTCCACCAGACTAGCTCTGGACGGTCATCTTCGTCCACCTGCAGAGTTTCCTATCAATAGGATCACAAGATCAGCACAGAAACATATTAAAAAGATATCCCATGTTGGGCTCCGTTCACACCTAGGCGTTTTTTGGCCGTTTTTTTTTTTTTTTTTTTTTTAAATCAAAACTTTTTTTATTGACAAGGAAGAAAAAAAAAGTGCTTGTACATTATAAAGTTGGAAGACATAGATGTCAACCATCAACACTTGCACTGAACATGGAATATAGGACCAGGTACATCACATCATATGTAAAAGCATATCCAAAACTTTTTTTTTTTTTTAAAACACAAAAACAGTAAAAAAAAATAAAAAACAGAGCAAACCAAAATAAGACAAAACAGCCCGAGTTTATTGTGGGACGTTTAGTCAGAAGTCTCCTTTGTCTACTCTCGGATGCGCAACGGAGAAATTCCCAAACTCGGTCTGTAACCATTATTTTGGCGTTTTTCTGCTCTAAAGCCTCGTACACACGGCCGAGAATCTCGTCAGGAAAAAACGGTCGTTTTTCCTGACGAGATTCTTGACAAGAATCTTGTCCCGGCCGAGTGTACACACGCTCCATTCTAAAGAACCGCCGTTCTTTTGAATGGCACGAACGCGGTGACGTCATAGACTACGACGAGCATGCTTTCGTCACATTTGATGCCGTCGCCGCCATCTTGCTTCACCCTACCTATGCCTAGGAAGCTACCACGCATGCGTCAGTCATTTCGAGCATGCTTGGGTTTCCACGGCGACAGGTAAGTATACACATGCTCGGGTTTCTCGTCGGGAAACAGGCCGACAAGAATCCCGACGAGAAAATAGAGAGCAGGTTTTTTCTCGTCGAGATTCTGGGCAGTTTTCTTCACGAAAAAACCTGAAAGCCTCGTACACACGGCCGGTTTTCTCGGCAAGAAAGCTCTCCCAGCAGTTTTCTTGTCATTTCTTGATGAGAAAACCGGCCGTGTGTACGAGGCCTAAGCCTCAGCTCTAAAAAACGCCCAACAAGACAAATCCCATTCATTTTAATGGCCCCTGTTCTAGGGCTGGGCGATTTTCCCCCCAAAAAAACTCGATTTACGATTCGATTAGATTTTTATTTATTATTATTATTATTAATTAAAAGTGCATCAATAAACAAAATTGCAAAGGCAAACCCTTTCTCTAACTGCAAAGTCAGTGTGCAACAAAGATTGTTAAACATCCAAATTATTAATACTGTATTTGGATTTAGCTAATAAAACAACAAAAAATCCTGAGGTTACTCTTAGTTGAATTGAACTGTGCTCATGCCTCACTGTGCCCATTCTTCACTGTGCCCGTGTCTCACTGTGTCTATGCTTCACTGTGCCCAATGCCTCACTGTGCCCGTGCTTCACTGTGCCCGTACCTGATGCAGATTTTCATGGGATACGGATTTTACTGCTACACCGGCGGCCATTTCAGTATTCAAAAGCTGCGCCTCCTCCTCGTCTGTGATAGGCGGAACACTCAATTTCCCAGAATTCAGTGTTCCGCCTATCATGGACATCCGCTCATCCTCATAACAGACAAGGATGAGAGGATGTCCGTGATAGGCAGAACACTGCCTGCTGTGAAATTGAGTGTTCCGCCTATCACAGACGACGAGGACTCGGGAGGCGCGGCTTTTGAACACTGCAATGGCCGCCGTCTGTCTGCATGACACGCTGATCAGGTAGGCAGACGGTGCCTTGCGGTTAGTTAGTGTTACATTACATCTACTCACGACGGCTGCAGCGAGTAGATGTAATTTGGGTAACGCCGCCCAGTGCCATTCCGGATACGCCCCCTGCAGCCCTGCTATGGAAACTTAAGGGAAAAAAATAAAAAATAAAAATCTAAAAAAATCGATTTTCTTCAAATCTGAATCGATTTGAACTCAAAACTAGATTCAAGATTAAAAATAATTTTTTTTCCCAGCCCTACCCTGTTCACATCTGAGCGTTCTGTCGCCTAAGGCAAAATGCCCGTCGCTCAAAAAAGGTACATGAGCTTCTTTGTTGGCAGATTATAGGCGTTTTATTTCTTCTACATTGGTGACCTTTTGAACTTCAAAACGCCTGTACAAAAACACTGTAAAAACGCTGCCAAAAACGTCTGTAAAATAGCAACGCCTAGATGTGAACGGAGCCTTAAGGGATAGTTCACCTTTCCCACAAAACTGCCTATGCAGATAAGAGGCATCTGTAGATAAGAACAAACTATGCAGCTCTAACTAAAATTGAATAAAGCCCTTGTTATTAGGGGTAGGACATTTACATACCCTATAAAGCCTGACTGGAATACTTCCAGAACGTTGCCAAGTGAGGCCTAGTCATCACTGCTCACAGGAGTGAGCTCCCAAATGCTGAGCTCAGAGCTACTGCATCAGGGGAGAGAAAGAGTATGTGAGGGGGTTCGAGTTAGAGAAAGAGCTCACTCCTGTGATGGAGGCGAGCAGTGATGACTAGACCTCACTTAGCAACGTCCTGGGAGTATTCCATTCAGGCTTCATAAGGTATGCAAATAGCCTACACCAGGGCTCAAAATTTCAAATCCTGAGCTACTAGCCAGACCTCAAGGGTTACTCGCCACCAGTTGCCGGGCCCAACCCCTACCATGCCCCGCCCCTAAACACGCCCTCAAATTATCTCATGAAATGACACTTAAATTGTTTATGCAGAATTAAGTTATAAAAATTAATATTAACAACAACTTTATCCATGTCAAAAACTAAACTGCAGCCTGTCCGTGTCCGCCAATGCAGCCATGTGTCCCCCAATGCAGCCATGTGTAGGTCCCCAGTGGCCTACTGTATCTGTGTAGGGAAAGAGAAACCCCCCCCCTTCTGTCTGGTTGATCAGCGCGCGGGGAACATAACAGCTTTCATTTCAATAGCTGTGTGTTCCCCGTCGAGCGCCATCATATATAGACCCTCCCCCTTGTCCGGGCACTTTGATAGACAGATCACCTGTCCAATCCTGGGGCGGGTGATATGTCTAGCAAAGTGCCCGGACAAGGGAGAGGGTCTATATATGACGACGCGCGACGGGGAACACACAGCTATTGAGATTAAAGCTGTCATGTTCCCCGCACGCTGCTCAACGTGGCGGCGGCGGCAGCAGCAGCTCTCCTCGCTCTTCCCCCACGATCGCCCCCGCTCCCAGGCAGCCCACACTCGCCCAGCCCTCAAAATCCACTCGCAAAATGCGAGCAGGCGAGTGGAATTTTTGAGGGCTGGCCTACACCTATAGCAAGGGTATTATTCATCTTTAGTCAGAGCTGCACAGTTCGTTGTAATCTACAAACATCCCTTAACTGCATAGGCAGGTTTTTTGTAAAGGTGAACTAACCTTTTAAAGTCAAACTCAACGTATTCCTCCTCTTTATTTTTTAAATAAATGAATTCCAAGTTCACAGTGACAAGAAGTAAGGGAACATTTGCCCAAACGGGTCACAGATGCAGAAATAAAAGCCTGAGAATTTTTAGCACTTTTCCATTTTATCCCAAACTAAAAATATATTTTGGCTGGAATAAGACCCTAAAAAAGGAACTGAAATGTGGAATCTGTGCCCAAACAAAGGCAAGCACAGACCAATGGCGAGTTATCAGTACTGTCTGCGGCCTACCTGCAGCTTTCCCCATTACGGACTTATCATGCCTTGCTCTGCATTACGTCTCTGTGTGGAGACAGCCATCTTGGTAAAGGCAGGGCTTTGATTTCTCATGTCACAGCTGCCTCATGATGACTGGTGATTTGATGAATAGAGGGGGAAAGAAAAATAAATAAAAATCAAGCAGCAACGTGGGGGGGCTGAAGCAGAAGCAGGGAAATCCTTCCTTTGCAGGTCCTCAGGTACACCCTCCTCTACAGCAAGCAGAACAGTGTGCAGCACAGTAGTGAAATCACCAAATCTCACTCCAAATCTGGGGATATTAGTAAGGATGAGCTCTGGCGTGTTCGCATAGTACACGTGCAGAGCCCGCCAGGAAGTCGGCACCGCGCTGCGCTAATCACAGCCAGGGAGACATTTACCGATCTCTGCAGCCAAGCATCGGAAAATGTCTCCCTGCCTGTCATTAGCGCAGGGCGGTGCCGACTTCCTGGAGGGCTCTGCACGTGTACTATGCGAACACACCGGAGCTCATCCTTAGATATTAGCAGTCAAAGGAAGCAGTGCCTTAGATGATCGCACACTGCAAATACACAGCTATGATGATAAAGACAAGCAGTTCAAAGGGTACATTTTTCAGGCTACTGCTTAGACACAATTAACATTTGTGATGTTCCCTATAACACGACAAATCCACCTTTTAAGTTTTGTAAATGTATTTTTACATTTTATACTCACAGGAGGAACATCCCGATCAGCAATACTGCTAAATATTCCCATCCACTGTGTCATGGTCTGATTGTTAACTAGCTGGAGTGGCAGAGTGTACTGCAAAGAGAAGGAAAAAAAAAAAAAACAATAGTCATCTATGTAAAATGTGTAGACACTGGTATAGTAGGCAATGTCCCCAAAGAACATTTTCCTGTTATAAGAAAATAATAAAAATAAATAAAATGGAGGAGCATTTTGCATACTGCCTGCCAAAGCCACTGGTGGTCCACCGCCCTTCCCATGTGATGGGACATTCTGAGTAGCAATTTGCCAAAAGGTCAGAGGGTAACTGTTCTGAATTGACACACTTGGTAGCTATGCAGAGCAAAATTTAAAATGTGTTTGGGTGATTACATTTATCACTTTATTTTAAAAGTGTATCCAAATCCAAAACCAAAAATATAATATATTGGCGCCATCATGGGGTCCATAGATGGTTTTTTTTTTATTTTTATTAAAAAATAAACATTTATCTTCACTATACAGACCTCTCCCTTGTCCCAATCAATGGTTTCCCATTGAAGGAAATTAAAAAAGATGCACCCTACCACTGCTTATAGCGTCAACCACTAAGCGGGCTCTATCTGACTTGCTGCAGTTTCTAATGCAGACCAATGCTAATGCCCACAGTGTGCAAGGAGATTAGAGTAAGCAATTTCAGTACAATAATGCATATCCTTCAATGCTCACCTGGATGAGGGCATAAAAGATCTTCAGAATCTGCTTCTGCATCAGCACAGAGTAGTGGGAGGGATCTGGAAGCAGCTGAACAATCTGCTGCTGGAGGCGGGGCAGGAAGATCTGCATGGCGGCGATGAGAGGAGCTCGCTCGTCTGACTTCTTGTACCTGAAAGTAACAGGAAAGGTTTTACGATTAAAAATGGTCGATTTTCTCAACCCCCCCACAATTATCGCAGTTCCTTTCCAGCTAATGAACAAAAAAAATGACACTCACTCATAAGTCTTCACCAGCTGGTACAGGCAGAGCAGACTGCCCAGCCAACTGGCTGTGTTCTGTGACTGCAGGTAGAAGCCGATCTTGTCCACTACACTGGTCCAACGCCCTGGGAAATCGTGTTTAATGATGACGCGTAAACAGAGTGTCAGCTGAGCCCTGCGGCAACATCAGACGCTGTGTTAGTTGATGCATTTACTATTGTATGTTATGGCGACACATTGGGACATATCTTTTTTTATTTTTTACCTTTTATAAGTATAGCAAAATCATACGCCAGAGTACTGTTAGGGAGGTAGAATAGATCATTAAAGGATTAGAACCCTTGTCAGGTCTTTACTGCTATCTGGGGTTCTGTTAGGTAAGCCATACGGGATTCATGTTTTTTTCCATTTAACCAGTGGGTTGAACTAACAAAATGAGCCGATTCCCCCATTGACACATTCAATGTGGATAGGGGAATCCTTCCTGCTGTGCTATTGTATCTTGCCGGTGGGGAGCCCTCCCATTTGGCAGAATACAATGATCAGTGTTAGCGGCTTTCCCAAACAAATCGATAGATGGACTTGTGTACAACCAGCTAGCCCATACATGTAGCGAAAATTCAGCCACTTCCTGCTGAACCAGCGCATTTCAGATCCATGTATGGCTGGCTTTAGAGATTTTCCTCACTAATGTTTTAGTAGAAGGAAAGCGAGGGGACCCCTGAAATAAAAATGCTTTTCTTTAGGAGAGCAGGGGAACCCCTGACCAATTTATTATATATATATATATATATATATATATATATATATATATATATATATATACACACACACATACGATATGTATATGGATACATTCTTTTTATGTATATTTTGTAGCCCTGATGAAGTGGGGAAGTTAGTCCCTGGAATGCGTTTGCTGTTCAAAGTGATCATATTACGAGTCATTACTACAATCAGGAGTCTTTCACCATTTGGTTTGGCACTTTTTGTGTTTTTATGCTTGTAGGCCTGGTTCACACCACAAAAACGCACTCCAGATCTGATCCGAATGCGTTTCTGCATGCGCATTTTTAACCAGTTTAGATGCGTTTCGGTGCATTTCCGGGTGCATTCCAGAAGCTTTTTTCTTCTTTTCTCTACTGTACTGGAGTCCGGTGTGTTTTTGATGCATTTCAGTGGGTTTATGCGGTTTACCACGTTCCAGTCCAGTGCAGGAAAAATGCAGCAGGTTCTTTTTTTTGTGGATATGGAAATCCCTGGAACTGATGGCACTGGTGTGAACTATGTTACTGCAAACCATATAACCTACTTCCCATGCGTTTGTGATGCAGAAAAAAAAAAAAAGCACTGGACTGCATGTGGTGTGAACTGACCCCGAGTCCTATTTCGGTTACCCACCAAGGGGAGACTTAGTAAGTGAGCAGCCTTACCAGAGCTTTGTAGGTTTTGCTTTCCCACTGCTTCATGGATAGATCATTTTGAAGATTTTTATTTTTGTTCCCTTTACAGATTTTCTCTCACTTCCTGTCTGGTGATGCCATTGTCAGCAAGAAAAAAAAAGTGAGGGGAAATTTTATAGATGGGCAACTCATATCCTAATATTGATAAGTGGCTTCAAAATAATTAAGGATGAGCTCAGGTGTGTTCGCAACTGCACGCGCCTGCCAGGAAGTTTACACTGCGCTGCGCTAATCACAGGCAGTGAGACATTTCACGATCCGCAGCTGAACAGATCGGAAAATGTCTGCGGAGTGTCAGCTTCCTGGCGGACGCGTGGAGTTGAACACGTTTGAGCTCATCCTTAATTATTTTGGAACCACTGATCAATATTAGGATAGGAGTTGCCCATCTATAAAATTGTATAACATTTCCAAGACAGTTCTGCACTGTTTTTGTGTGTACTGTATGTCAAATCAAAAACATCTTCCTTTTTTTTCTTCCTCTTATCATACACAAAAAGAAGCACTTGGCATCTTTCCAAATAACGCTTCTGTTTATTTGGCGCATTTGAAGTTTTTTTTTTTTGTTTTTTTATAACCATGCTCATGTAACCATATTATATTACAATTGTAGGCAGTACATATTCAGGTTACGTTTCTATGATGATCTAAGGAATGTGAATATGTAATAGAATAGAGTGATTATGTGCAAAACATTATAAGTGCCGTGTGCTGAATATGAGTGCAGCGCGCAAAACATAACCAAAGCATGCAACATAGAGGACAAAATGTTTTAAAAGATTTTAACATTTATTTTACAGAACAAAATGAAAAAGCAAACACAAAAGTCCTGCTTGGTCAAAAGATTACAAATATAAAAAAGGAAAATAAAAAGGTATAAGTCCCCTTACCCATTTCATGATCAGTGGTCACCAATGCAAGATGAGCAGATCTAGTTTAGCAGCACCGGTTATTGTGACAATAAGGACTCATGCACACAGACATAGCTGCAGCATTGCATAACACTTGGGAGCCCCAGCTGCTGCATAATTCTGCCCAAAGGAATAAAGTACAAAATACGCTGTATTCGGGAATGACCTTGTAATCACCGGTACTTGCATTTACAGGCACATGCTTATGATCAGAACGTCACCTATAAAACAAGTTCCAGCGTTTTTACATATATACCTGCATACAGCATATTTCGTCATACATTCCTATGGGAATAATTGCACAGCAGCTGAGGGTCTGAGAAGACTGAGGAAATGCTTCCTTCTGCCTGCAGCAGACTGATGACATCATCTCAGCCTAGGCAAAGTCACTGCTGGAGCTAAAGGATGTCTTTTAAATGAGAAATGGTGGAGCTTTTCTGAAAAACAATACGGTTGCTGTATATTGTGACACGTCAGGAATTTATTTTAAATGAATATTTAAAGTTACCAACAAATCCAATTTAGGAGGTGCCTTCACAGTGTCTAAGCCATGCAGTATTACCAAAAGGGTCTAACAGAGCAAGAGAGAGTGTTCCAGTATATAGGCACAGAACAAAATAAGTTCTTCACTATAGTGATGGTAACAAAAGGAAAAACAAAGGAGCAGAGCCCATACCAGGATAATAAAACAGGTTCTTGGTAGGCAGGGGCTACAGGAACAATATGAATCTAAGCTTTGACAAATAAGCAAAGTTAGTCCATACCTTACAAGGTCGGGCGAACGGATGATCCCCTCCACAATGTTCTCACGGATTTGCTGGCGGTCATTCTCGTGTATGTTGAATGGGAAGATGACTTCTCCCACCATGGGTTCCCGGTCAGGCCAGTACTGTGTCACCATGTTCTTTAGGTAGATGGCAGCTATGACAGAGGGGGGTCATTAAAGTGCATCTCAGTTACAAAACAACGTCAATTACTGCTCGCCCTATAATAGAATGACAGCTAAGTGGGAGCGATGCCTTCCCGGGTTAACGTCATATGACGCCCTCTCAGGAACGCACAATGCTGGACACGGCAAATGACAAATCAGTGTACTGGGCTGCTGCCGCTACCATGTGATTGCTGTGACAAATCACAGTAGATCACATGGCAATTGTACACAATGAATGGCTTCCATTCATAGCCATTCATTGTGTACCATTGTGTTGAGCTCTGTGATTGGCCCTGTCTGTACTATGTGATCACTGTGACCAATCACAGTGCCTCTATATCATGTGATAGCTGTGCCCAAGCACAGCTTCATAATAGTACGCACTGGATGAATGGATGCCATTCACAAAAAACTATTGTTTCTAACAGTTATCACTGTTATGAGCAATCATTGTGTGTAAAAAAAATAAAAGTCCTGCTGATAACGTTCCATGATTTGTACAGTGTCACTATGGTAACACTGTACTGTTCTGGTCACAGTATGTATATAAAAAAAAAAAAAAAACACAGAATTTGTAATTACTTCATTTCCAATTTCTTCAATTACAACTTCAAAAGAACCCACCATGCCTCTTACTAAATACCTTGGACTATCTACTTTCCAAAAAAGGGAAACTGTCCTGGCATTTTCAGGCCACAAGAAATGAGATAGGCCGCCAGTACATCAGGACTGAACGATTTTCAGTTATATATACTGTATAACATTGTTTGTAGACTCTCAAAAATTTCAGTATATTTTTGTTTATTTAGAAAAATTTTTTTTAAAAAGCCAGTAGTGATTAAATACCACCGAAAGAAAGCTCTATTTGTGTGAAGACAAATGATAAAAATGTCTTTGGGTACAGTGTTGCATGACTGCAGAATTGTCATTCAACATGTGACAGCGCTGAAAGCTAAAAATTGGCCTGGGCAGGAAGGGGTAAAAGTGCCCTGTATTGAAGTAGTTAAAGTGATTGTTTGTGGATTGAATTGGCCATTTATTGCATGCAACTTCTGTGCTATACATTCTTTCCTGGAAACGATAACGATGAGGGCACCTTAAAGTAGTATAAAGCCCAGAACCAAAAATGTAATATATTGTAGTTTATCAATCATTAGATGTGGTGGCTGCATTAGTTTTATTTTCTTTGGTTTTCCCCCCTCTGTTTTTACCTGGTGATCTGGCCAGTAACACACCACCTGTATTAGTGAGACAAAACTCTGGATGAATCAGAACAGAAGATAGCAGCATTGACGTTGATTTTTGCAGGAATACATAAAAGCTGATCATTTTAATCACTCCCACCAATGTTAAGTGGTTTGCCTCATCCATGTAACCTAATACATTGTGATGGCGTGCTTGTGAAAAACAACAGACTTGCTGGCTGGATTACCAGATGAAAATAGAAGAAAGCCTAAAAAAGAAAACGAATACAGCCATCACATGTGAAAATAAGTAAGCTGCAATATAATAAATGTTTGCTTATGGGTTTAATACTGCTTTACCACACAGGAACAGAATGACAAATCCTAGGTACACACTTACCTGCCTGTCGCACAGGAAACTCCACCTGATCAGACACAATGATTTGCAGCAAAGTGGGAGCAAAGCTGATGATCTTGTAGGACTGGAGAGAAAAGAAAAACATTGGATCCACGTCAGGAAATGTCTGATATTCTATTACCGTATATACTCGAGTATAAGCCGAGTTTTTAAGCACAATTTTTTGTGCTGAAGATGCCCCCCTCGGCTTATACTCGAGTCACCTTTTTGCGCCTGATCTCCTGGACTTTGGGGAGCCGGTACCGGCCGGCCGTAAGTTCTCTGGACCCCAAACTTGGCACATATATAGCCCCACTCTGCCTCTATAAGTGTGCGAAGTTTCTTGTCCAGGGAACCTACGGCCGGGGAGCACCGATTTTTCAATACCGGGCACCCCTTCCATAGACTCCCATGTTAAACGGTAATTTCTCTGGTGACTTTGGGGACCCGGTACCGGCCGGTCGTAGGTCCTCTGGACCCCAAACTTGGCACACATGTAGCTCCACTTTTCCTCTACAAGTTTGCAAAGTTTTTTTTCCGGGGGACCTGCGGCCGGGTAGCACCGATTTTTCAAACCCGGGCACCCCTTCCATAGACTCCAATGTTAAACGTCAGTCAAGTCATGGACACAGTGAGGCATGGACACAGTGAGGCACACCCTAGGCTTATACTCGAGTCAATAAGTTTTCCCAGTTTTTGTGGTAAAATTAGGTGCCTCTGCTTATATTCGGGTCGGCTTATACTCGAGTATATACAGTATATGTGAAGGAGATCCTGTGTGTAAATCTTAAAGCGGAACATTACCCATAACAATTTGATAAAAAAAAAAAAAGAATGTTCTTTAGCAAGGAACATTCCACATTAATAATTATGCTACCAAAAAAAGTGTGTGCTGTAAATTGCCTCCAGCATTGCTCCTATTTCTTCTTGCTGGAGGCGGCAATTTTGCTGAAGCCCAGAGCCCTGAACAGCAGTGAGGGCCAGTTCACACCAGACACAGTTCCGTGCGCTTTTTTTCTGCACAAAATGCATGCACAGTGTTTTCCATGTATTCCAATGGCTCTAGTTCACACCATACAGTCAGTTTCCAGGTCAGTTTCTGCACTGGAAACTGACTGCATGGTGTGAACTAGAACCAACAAGAGCCATTGGAATACATGGAAAATAATGTGCATGCATTTTTAGTGAAGAAAAAATGCGCACAAAACTGTAGGGAACTGCATCTGGTGTGACCTGGCCCTTAATCATAAAGCGGAACTAAACCCAAAATTTAACGGTTTCAAAAAACAGTTACATTCCTGGAATGCTGGGATTTCTAACTGTCACATTTGTTTGTGTCCTCAACCAAACTGTCAAACCATCAAATGACTGGTGTCAGAACTGATTACATGTGAAGCGCCATGGCAGTTGCAGATCAAACAGAAGCAGCTTCTTTGGCTGTAAAGGATTGGAGGGTTTAAATTCCACTTTAGGGCAGTCAGCAGATTGGCCTCTACAAACTCGGCAGTGCCCACAAATGGAGAGCAACTGAGCATGTGCCAAGCAGGGCGAGACATCGGGGATTATTTACTAAAGGCAAATCCACTTTGCACTATAAGTGCATTTGGGAAGTTTAGTCGCTGTAAATCTGAGGGGTAGATCTGAAATGAGGGGAAGCTCTGCTGATTTTATCATCCAATCATGTGCAAGCTAAAAAGCTGTTTTTTTATTTTCCATTTATGTCCCTCTCAGATCTACAGCGACTGCACCTCCAAGTGCACTTGTAGTGCAAAGTGGATTTGCCTTTAGTAAGTATGTATTACTGGATTTTAAGCAGTATGGGCACTTATTTTTTTTTAAATGTTTTACATATCTATATCTGCAAAAGGAGCCAGCCTGAAGTCATCTAGCAGGACCTAATTTTCTGACTGAAGTTCCACTTTAGGCTGGGTTCACACCTTTGCGGATTTCCCAGCATCCAATTCGCATGACAGGCGATTGATTGTAAACGGCTCTCTATGGAGTTGGTTCACACATGTCCGTGGTGGCCGCAGAGCGGATTGCACAGGGGTCCTGTGCGTCTTTGGCTCCATTTCAGGGCAGAATTCAGGCAAACATTTGGGCCCGATTTGTCCCTAAATTGGAGAACAGGAACGCACCGGACCCCCTGCTGTGAGCTGCATCCATATTCGGTGTAAACCCAGCCTTAATCATTACATCATTTCTACATATATGAATCTGGGGAAGCCATATCTGCCCTCTAAAGATAAAGGTTCTGAATCCTATAGAGAAGTGTATATTTATAAATGCATATAAAGCCCTGGGGAGATACAAGGGGATTTACACACCAAGGTCATTTTATCTGTGGCCTTGAGTCCTTCCATCTCTGGCAATAAGCATCACTCTCTCTAAAGCCACAGAAGACTATTACTGACAATAACTTACCCCCTCCCTTACACCATCACTCGGGGTGGGGGGCGGGGGTAATGTACCCTTCCTTTCCCTATTAGCCCCAGGGGTGTAGAATGATGTACCCCTCCTTTACATTAGCACCCCTAGGCTGAGGGGGGGGGATTATGTACCCCTTATACCTCCTCCCTTATCCTGTCTCCATTGGTGTGGGGGGCAGAATGATGTACCTTTTCTTTACACCGTTACCCCTAAGCAAGGAAGAATGAGGTGCTCCTCCTCTATACTGTCACTCCTGAGCATGAAGGGGGGAGGCAGAATTATGCACCCCCTCCTTACCCTACCAGTCCTAAGGGGGCAGAATGAAGTACTCCTAAAGGCAGGTGGGGGGGGGGGGTAAGAATGTACCTCTCCCTTGCACTATTACCCCTGTGGGGGGAGAAGAACGATGTACTCATCCCTTTATTACTTTTACTCCTGGCAAAGCAGCATGATGTACCCCTCCCCAACACTATTACCCCTAGGGTGGTAAAGTTGGTGTATCCCTCCCTTATGCTATTATCCCTGGGTTAGGGCCAGTACCCCCTGGGGAGAAGTATGATGTACCCCTCCTTTACTCTAATACCCTGGGGGGGAGGCAGATTAATGAACTACTACCTCTAACAGAGAAGAATGATGTACCCCTCCTTTACTCTAATACTCCTGGGGGAGGATGAGTGGGGGGTGGCACAATGGTGTACCCCTCCCCAACACCATTATCCCTAGGGGGTAAGAATGCGGCACCCATTTGTTACACCATCACCCCTGGGGTCACAATGATTTACCCCTCCATAATACTATCCCCCCCCCGGGGGGGGGGGGTGATTGAGGTACCCCTCCCCATTAACCCATTTGGGGCACAATGATGTACACTATCACCCCTGAGGTGGGGCAATGATTTACCCCTCCCCAATACCATTATCCCTGGGGGTAATAATGATGTACCCCTCCACAACACTATTATGCCAGTGGGGATGATGAAGTACCCTACTACCCCTGGAGGGGGGTGAAGAATGATGTACCCCTCCCTCACACAACTACCCCTGGAGGGGGGTGAAGAATGATGTACCCCTCCCTTACACAACTACCCCTGGAGGGGGGTGAAGAATGGTGTACCCCTCCCTCACACAACTACCCCTGGAGGGGGGTGAAGAATGATGTACCCCTCCCTCACACAACTACCCCTGGAGGGGGGTGAAGAATGATGTACCCCTCCCTCACACAACTACCCCTGGAGGGGGGTGAAGAATGATGTACCCCTCCCTCACACAACTACCCCTGGAGGGGGGTGAAGAATGGTGTACCCCTGCCTCACACAACTACCCCTGGAGGGGGGTGAAGAATGATGTACCCCTCCCTCACACAACTACCCCTGGAGGGGGGGTGAAGAATGATGTACCCCTTCCTCACACTACTACCCCTGGAGGGGGTGAAGAATGATGTACCCCTCCCTCACACTACTACCCCTGGAGGGGGTGAAGAATGATGTACCCCTCCCTCACACTACTACCCCTGGAGGGGAAGAATGATGTACCTCTCCCTTACACAACTACCCCTGGAGGGGGGTGAAGAATGATGTACCCCTCCCTCACACTACTACCCCTGGAGGGGGTGAAGAATGATGTACCCCTTCCTCACACTACTACCCCTGGAGGGGGTGAAGAATGATGTACCCCTCCCTCACACTACTACCCCTGGAGGGGGTGAAGAATGATGTACCCCTCCCTCACACTACTACCCCTGGAGGGGGTGAAGAATGATGTACCCCTCCCTCACACTACTACCCCTGGAGGGGGTGAAGAATGATGTACCCCTCCTTTACACTGTTATCCCTGGGTTGGAGGCAGTACCCATTTACAATATTGCCCCTGGGGGGCATAATAATGTATACTTTTACCCCTTGGGGAGCAGAATGCTGCACCCCTCCCTTCCACTGTCACCCCATGTAATAACAGTATTACCCCAGGATTGTGTCAGCCCAGTAATGTGCCCCCACCTGGTTGAGCTCATTCTCGGCCGCCAGCCTCATCTTGGGGTCTATGGTCCCCCGCAGGGCCTGGATGATCCGGTTCGGATCCATTGCTGAGAGAATCAGAGCTGATCACTTGGCTCAACAACAGATGCCGGGCATCAAGATGTCACTTTACGGCCGGACTCCTCACACTGCTGCCGCAAACTATCGCGCCGTACGGAATCCATTAGACGCTCCAGGCGGCCATACTGTACAGAGGAGCATGCGCAGTACGAGTCAGTGAAGCCAGAACGGGGTGAGGGAAGGGTGGTTTTGTTCAGAATGAGGTCATTGTACGGAGCAGAATGTCACAGAAGCAATTGTGACATTGTCAGTGTGTGCGGAATACTTTCATTCTATGATACAAAGTATAACATTAAAGGGGGAGAAGAATTTTGCTGACAGTGTTTTCATTTCTGTTTGTGACTTAAAGTGGAACATTACCCATAACAACTTGATAAAAAATAATGTTCTTTAGCAAGGAACATCCAGCCTGGGTTCACACTAGGTGTGGTTCGAATTCACAGCAAACCGCATCTAAATCGCAACCCGTCCATGCAAACCGATTGCAGAATGTATGTGAAGGTAATGACACCCCGCTTGCAAAACGCAGCACAATTTGCAGAATCAGATCCCATGGGTGTAAACACTGATGCGATCCGATTCTGGTGCGGCCAAAAAAAGGGTCCTGCACCAGTTTGGTGTGAATGTGGAGCTATTTCAGCCATACAAATCCATGGCTCAATTTGCACCCCAGAGACACTGCATCTAATTCGCACAGGAATGTGCTGCGATTTCTGTCCCTGTCCCACATTCCACATTAATAATTATGCTATCAAAATTAGTGTGTGCTGTAAATTTCATCCAGCATTGCTCCTGTTCCTTCTTGTTGGAGACTGCCATTTTGCTGAAGCCCAGAGCCACTGAGCAGCAGTAAATCATAAAGCAGAACTAAACCCATCGATTTAATGGTTTCAAAAACAGTTACATACCTGGAATGCTGGGATTGCTAACTGTCACATGTGCTTGTTTCCTCAACCAAACTGTCAAACCATCAAATGGCTGGTGTCATAACGGATCACATGTGCAGCGCCATGGCAATTACAGATCAAACAAAATCAGCTTCCTTGGCTGTAAAGGATAAGAGGGTTTAAAGTGGAACTTTAGTCAGAAAATGAAGTCATGCTGGATGACTTCAGGCTGGCCCCTTTTGCAGGTATAGATATGTAAAACATTGAAAAGAAGTGTCTATACGGTGAAAAATCCAGTAATACAATGTCTCACCCTGCTCTGCACATGCTCAGTTGCTCCCCATTTTTAGGCACTGCCAAGTTTGTAGAGGCCAATCTGCTGACAGCCTTAACGCGGAATTAAACCCTCCTATCCTTTACAGCCAAGAAAGCGGCTTCTGTTTAATCTGCAACTGCCATGGAGCTGCACGTGTGATCAGTTATGACATCAGCCCTTTGATGGTTTGACAGTTTGGTTGAGGACACAAGAAAACGTGACAGTTAACAATCCCAGCATTCTAGGAATGTAACTGTTTTTTATTAAACCATTAAATTGATGGGTTTAGTTCCGCTTTATGATTTACTGCTGTTCAGGGTCTCTGGGCTTCAGTAAAATGGCCGCCTCCAGCAAAAAGAAACAGGAGCAATGCTAGAGGCAATTTACAGCACACACTAATTTTGGTAGCATAATTATTAATGTGGAATTAATACATTAGCAAGTCCTTTGCTAAAGAACATTCTTTTTTATCAAATTGATATGGGTAAAGATCTGCCTTAACCACTTAAGGACCGCTCGCGGTATATATACGTCGGCAGAATGGCACGTACAGGCACAATCACGTACCTGTACGTCCCCTTTAACTGCCTACCGTGTGGTCGCGCACGCCGCCGGCGGCGCGCTCGCGACCCTGCAGTCATCCCCGTGAGTCGGACCGCGGGTTCCCCGCGATCGTCTCACGGAGGGATGAAGCGGGGAGATGTTAGTGTAAACACAACATCTCCCCGCTCGCCTACTGACACTGTCCCCGATCTCCGCTCTGTGTAATCAGAGCGGAGATCGGTGACGTGTCACTCATAGCCACGCCCCCCTTAGTTAGAAACACGCCCCTAGGCACACTAAACCCCTTCAGCGCCCCTAGTGGGTAAACCCTTCAGTGCCAGTGTCATTTTTACAGTAACCAGTGCATTTTTATTGCACTGATCGCTGTAAAAATGACAATGGTCCCAAAAATATGTCAAAAGTGTCCGATGTGTCCGCCATAATGTCGCAGTCACGAAAAAAATCGCTGATCGCCGCCATTACTAGTAAAAAAAAATTTTTTTTATAAAAATGCCATAAAACTATCCCCTATTTTGTAAACGCTATAATTTTTGCCTAAACCAATCGATAAACGGTGATTGCGATTTTTTTTACCAAAAATATGTAGAAGAATACGTATCGGCCTAAACTGACGAAAAAATTATGTTTTTTTATATATTTTTGGGGGATATTTATTATAGCAAAAAGTAAAAAATATTGCATTTTTTTCAAAATTGTCGCTCTATTTTTGTTTATAGCACAAAAAATAAAAACCACAGAGGTGATAAAATACCACCAAAAGAAAGCTCTATTTGTGGGAAAAAAAGGACGTCAATTTTGTTTGGGAGCCACGTCGCACGACCGCGCAATTGTCAGTTAAAGCGATGCAGTGCCGAATCGCAAAAAGGGGCCTGGTCTTTTAGCAACAAAATGGTCCGGGCTTAAGTGGTTAATGTCAGGCACACCACCGCCTATTCTTGTATAGGTGTTACAGGGGCAGGATATAGGGATAGGTCCCAAAACAGGTTAACCAACAGAAATAAAACCTGACAAAAATTGTTACTCTTCTTCATTGCAGTAAAAAAAGGTATTATTTAGGCTTGCTACCAAAGTATTTGAAAATGATTCCATTATATGTATAATAAAAGTAGAAAAAACGAAATAGAATAATAAAAGGGTGCCTCTTCTTGTAAATGGGAAGCTCTCTGATCCTCCGGCGTTGTTGTCAAACACTCACTTTTTTATTTGAACACAAAACACTGCCAGACGTGTCATGTGACCTGCTTTGCACGCTAATGCATCACAATAGGACTGTCTGCGTCCAAAGAAACACAACGCAAAGCAGGTCAAACGCAGCCTCAGAACCTTCATCCACAACAGAAGACTGAGGACAATAGGAATCTGTGGACCTGTGAGTGACCAGCAGGAGAGCCAAACCCAGCGACACCAACCCTTGAAGTAGAATTAACCACTTGCCTTTTGTTACTTTCACCCCCTTCCTGCCCAGGCCAATTTTCAGCTTTCAGCGCTCTCACACTTTGAATGACAATGTAAAAAAAGTTTTTCATAGTTTGATATAAAATATTGCAAACAAGTAATTTTTCTCCTTCACTGATGTGTATTGATGAGGCTGCACTGATGGGCACTGGTAGGCGGCACTGATGGGCACTGGTAGGCGGCACTGATAGGCACTGGTAGGCGGCACTGATGGGCACTGATAGGCAGCACTGATGGACACTGATAGGCAGCACTGATGGACACTGATTGGCAGCACTGTTGCCCGATCCCTGCCGCCGCTCCATGGATGCCCGATTCTCTCTGCCTAGATGGGGTAAGTGCTGGCAGACCGACCGGCGGACGGGGTTTGAGTTGCCGCATGGGGGTTCAGTTGTTTTGACGCCCCCCCCCAACAAAAAAACACCAGCCACCTCTGGATTGGACACAGCTGATCATGTGGTAAAAGGTCGCTGTGATTGGCCCTTTAGGCTGGATTCACACCTATGCCGTTTTAGTGCTTTTTGCATTTTGCAGATTTGCACTACCGTTCATTTAACATGGTTTCCTATGGATCACGTTCTGTAATGCAAAATGCACAAAAATGCATCGGTGTGTATCCAGCCTAAGGCCCGATTCACACGTATGCAGGTTGCAGTTTGCATATTGCAGGTGCATTTTGCTTTTTTCAATACACGCTTTTGATCCATTAAAGACTATGGAACCAAAAGTCTCTGGCCCTTTCCATAAAATGCACAAATGTGAACTACATCCATAGGAAACCATGTTAAATGGACTGTAGTGTGTTTCTGCAAAACTAAAAATGCACAGGTGTGAAAGGGGGGTCCTGAAAGCTTTGCTGTGACACTGCCAATATTCAGGAGTCTCCATGTCTGATTGACAGGTGATTGGTAGAATGTGTGCAGGTGTGGAGGGCGTGGCTAGATTTATGAGAGCCACGTTCCCCCTGAAGCCAATTTAAAGGCCTGAGAAGCAATCACCACACCTTAGTGGTTTCAGGAAGAGTTGGGATCGGTGCCTAGTGGAGGTTTACGGTCAGTAATGGCATTTATTCTGATGTGTAGGGGTGACACTAGGAAAGCTGGTGTGAATATGCTTAGGGTTTATTTACCACCTAATTAATGGGTTGCTGTGTTTGAGCTGGATTAAATGGCAAATTGCAAGTCAAAGTTCTCTTTGTACTAATCCCTATGCATGCCCAGTCCTATAAAGTATAACTAAAGTAGGGTGACCAGACATCCCTGGTTTCCGGGGACAGTCCCCGGATTGAGGACACTGTCCCCGGACAGAGTCTGTCCCCGGTTTTGTCACCGGATTGGATTTGAACAGGGACTGGGGCAATTTCAAAGACAGTCAGTGCAGAATAATAAAAAAAAAAAATCTGAATTACACACCCCCACTCCTACTAGCTTAGGGGGTGTATTTCTTTCTATTATCTGTTCCCCTTTCTGATGATCATGTGCTGGTTGGAGCGGAGGGAATATTTCTTCAGTTTCGGGTGCATGCCCATTCAGCTCCGCTCGCATGTTCTTCTGCCTTGACTCAAGTCCTGGCCAGCCGCCTGCCTGCTTATCTCCTTGCCTTCCCTGGCAGAGTCATCTTCCTCCGTTCCCCACCCAGTAGTAGCCGTGACTCGGAGAGTAACACTTGACAGGCTGTGAGTCGGGCGGCGGCGCCGATGGGCAGAGAGTCGCTGATTGCCTCCATTACTAGTAAAAAAAAAAAAAAAAAAATGTCCCCGGATTTCATTTTTAAAATCTGGTCACCTTAAACTAAAGGCAAAACTTTTTTTTTTTTTTTTTTTTGACAGTGGAGCAGGATTAACACTTGTCCAGTTTTTTTTTTTTTTTTTCCTGTCTGTGCCCTCATTAGGGAGATTCATCCTCTATTTGTCCTTTTTACTATTATCATTGAAAGTAAAAGTCTTGCCACATTTTGGGAAGAGGAAATCTTCCAATGGGGACACTAGTGGTGGCCTGTGGGACACGGATGGCCAAAAAAATTATCTGATGGGTTATAACCCTCCCTTGCTCTATCCAAAATGGAGGGGAGAAAAAAAACTGCCTATAGTTCTACTTTAAGTATTTTTCTCTAAAACCACTTTCACACTGAGGCGCTTTTCAGGCACTTTCACGCAAAAAAAAAAGCCTAAAAAGCTCACGGAAACTTATTTCCCTTAAAATCAATGAATGCTTTCATACTGGGGCAGTGCGCTGGCAGGGCTGTGAAAAACTCCCCTCCATTGAAATGAATGGAAAGCGCTTCAAAAGCACTCAGTGTTTTTACTGGCAGTTTAGAAGCGCCTGTGTGAAAGTGGCCTTAACGTTAAAGGGACAATCCCCAGAATGTTTGTTTTGGTAAATGCATGAATGAGCTGTCACCTAGCAGTTTGCGACTTTGCAGAGGTCTGGGGGGGGGGGGGGGATTCATAGACCTGCAGTCTGCTAGAAGTGCTGCTCTCCCTGCTGTATTTTAGTTCTGTATTAGGGCCGGTTCACACTGGTGCGATGTCAGAGATGGGATGTGATTGGATCTCTGTGCGATGCGATTTCAGCCATAAAAGATCGTATGTCTGAATTTGCATCAAACTCGCACAGGCCCCCTTTATTTGTCCGCAGCAGAATCGGATCGCCTTGGTGTTCATACCCATGCGATCCAATTCCTCATACCCATGCGATCCAATTCCTCATACCCATGCGATCCAATTCCTGTCCGAGTTAGCAGACGCACTGCGATATGTGAACTGATTTGGGGGTGTCCACTTTTAACTGACACACTCAGCACGTTTGCATAGGGCAGTGTGCGCTGCCACCGGGAAACATGCAATGCGGGAACCCGCAGTGGATTCGCAGGGTTCCCGCATCACAGCAGTGTGAACCGGCCTTTATAGCGAATGTAAAAGGAGTGGGCACACACCAAGCTGGCTGGCAAAAGTTCTCTATTACAGAGGTTCTATAGAAAATGTAGTGCTAGTTCTACTGTTGGCTTTTAAGCTTGCAAAGCTTTGGTGTGCTCACTAATGAATTTCTGGGAGGGGGCGGGGGGTGCATTTTATGGAAAGCTTGTGCCTATTTCAAAGGGTTTGTTAAAAACTTTTTGCTAGATGCTGGACAATTCAACTGCTAAGGCTCCATGCACACTAACGTTTTTCGTACCCTCAAAAAAAGCTTCTAGTATAGGGTGACCAGACATCCCCAGTTTCAGGGGACAGTCCCTGGATTGAGGACACTGTCCCCGGACCAAATCTGTCCCCGGTTTTGTCCCCGGATTGGACTTGAACAGGGGCTGGGGCAATTTCAAAGACAGTGCAGAATTAAAAAAAAAATCTGAATCACCCCCCCCCCCCCCTGCTCTGCCGCTCCTACTAGCTTAGGGGGGTGTATTTTTTTTCCATTATCTGTGCCCCTTTCTGATGATCATGTGCTGGTTGGAGCGGAGGGAATATTTCTTAAGCTTCGGAAGCATGCCAATTTAGCTCCACTCGCATGTTCTTCTGCCTTGGTTCAAGTCCCGGCCAGCCACCTGCCTTTCTCGTCTTCCCTGGCAGAGTGATCTTCCTCCTCTCCCCTCCCAGTAGTAGCCGGGGCCCGGAGAGTAAGACTTGACAGGCTGTGAGGCGGGCGGCGGCGACGGGCAGAGAGTCGCTGATTGCCGCCATTACTAGTAAAAAAAAAATGTCCCCGGATTTCATTTTAAAAATCTGGTCACCTTATTCTAGTAGCTTCTTGGGAGCGTTTTTTTGTTTTTGTTTTGTTTTTTCTGAAAAATGTCCAACAAACGAATGCAGCCACCACATCATACTGGCAAGCTGCAATATATTACTGTAGCACTACCCTTGTAGGAGTTGTCAATGTCGGTGCTCCCCACTGCTGCACAGCCAGTCACTCAGCATTTCTTAATTTCATCCAAATTTTATTTTATTAGGGGATAACTTGGATGGGATAGGGATTATGGGGTGCCCAATTTAACAGTAATGACAAAACCGGGGACAACTTCTTCCCTACTTACAGCTTCCACTTCTTCCTCTTGCACAAATATTGCTCCTTTGCACAGCTCTGCTGGGTTCACTCCTTAGAAGCCAACAGTCTTTTTGTTAGCTTACCAACAGCTTATTACAGGCTAGGAACTCTGTCCCTTTGGAAAAGTAGCACATGTGGAGTGAACTGTATCCTGAAACGCCTTCTGCTTCCCTGTAGACACTGATCCCAGCTCCACATCTGCAGAAATTGCCAGCCCACCTGGTTGCCTCAACTTCCCAGTCTTCCTGACTGGCACACTGGAGACTTCCCAGGGCAAGGATGGATGAAGACTTGACGCAAGTTATCCCAACACTTAAAGGGGTTGCAAACCCTCCGGATTTTTTTTCACCTTAATGCATCCTATGCATTAACCCCTTAACGGCCACTCACGGCATTTATACGTCGGCAGAATGGCTCGTACAGGCACGATCAAGTACCTGTACGTTCCCTTTAACTGCCTGCCGTGTGGTCGCGCTCGCGACCCTGCAGTCATCCACGTGAGCCAGACCGCAGGTCCCGCGGACTGAATCGCTGCGGGGATCGTCTCACGGAGGGATGGAGCGGGGAGATGTTAGTGTAAACACAACATCTCCCCGCTCGCCTACTGACGCTGTCACCGATCTCCGCTCTGTGTAATCAGAGTGGAGATCGGTGACGTGTCACTCATAGCCACGCCCCCTAACAGTGAGAATCCCTCCCTTAGGCATACTTGACCCCTTCAGCGCACCTAGTGGTTAACCCATTCACTGCCAGTGTAATTTTTACAGTAACCAGTGCATTTTTATTGCTGTAAATATGACAATGGTCCCAAAAATGTGTCAAATGTCCGATGTGTCCGCCATAATGTCGCAGTCACGAAAAAATTGCTGATCGCCGCCATTACTAGTAAAAAAAATTTTTTTTTTATAAAAATGCCATAAAACTATCCCCTATTTTATAAAACGCTTTAACTTTTGCTTTAACTTTTGCGCAAACCAATCAATAAACGCAGATTTGCGTTTTTTTTTTTTTTTTTTCACCAAAAATATGTAGAAGAATATGTATCGGCCTTAACTGAGGAAAAAAAAAATTTAATATATTTATTATAGCAAAAAGTAAAAAAATATTGAATTTTTTTTCAAAATTGTTGCTCTATTTTTGTTTATAGCGCAAAAAATAAAAACCGCAGAGGTGATCAAATACCACCAAAAGAAAGCTCTATTTGTGTGAAAAAAAGGACACCAATTTTGTTTGGGAGCTATGCCGCACGACCGCGCAGTTGTCAATTAAAGAGACGCAGTGCCGAATCGCAAAAAGGGGCCTGGTCTTTATGCTGCATATTGGTCCGGGGCTTAAGTGGTTAAAGTGAAAAAACATCTGATAGTTACAGGCGTCCCGAGTCCCCGTTTTACTTACCTGAGGCACAAATCTCCATGGGCGCGATCCCGCGTTGGTTTCCCCCAGCTCTTGTGGCCTCGTCATTGGATGATTGATAGCAGCGCAGCCATTGGCTCGCGCTGCTGTCAATTGCTGTCAATCAATGACGTGGCGCGCCAGGGGGTGGGGCAGAGTGATACACTTGGCGGCTATGGCCGCAACTGTATCACACGGGAGCGCGCCCCGCAAGCTAACCCCCTTGAGAGCCCTTCCCAGAAGGGGGTTAGCTTTTGCAGGGAGGAGCCGAGACAGCCGCCGAAGGACACCAGAAGACACCAGAAGACGAGGATCTGTGCAAAACTAACTGCACAGTGAAGGTAAGTATGGTATGTTATTTTTAAACTTTACACAACCCCTTCAATATTCCTGTTCTTTGTATTGCTTCCTTTATCTAAAATCCCTGGTGTTCCTGCCAGTCCCTTTGCTTTCCTATTAAAAACTGACATTACTAAGCAGGAGAGCACACCATAGTCCGTTCTCCAGCTATGCTGGGAAGTCTGTGTACTTTCCTCCAATGATCAGACATGTCCTGACATGCCCCCGCTGCACAGCCATTCACTGCTTCTCCTCTCCCAGCTTTTTCACAGCTGAGGACAGAGGGAATGTGATCGCTTATAAAGTGTTTTTTTTTTTATCTCTACAAACGTGTTTTGTCTTTACTTTCTACTTTAAACGAAATGGTTTGTTTTAAAAGGTCATCATTTACAATCACTTTAAGGATCCTGCTGTCTTCAAGAGAGACCTGCTACAACTGGCAATCTCTCCCCTTGTCTGTCCCTGTACCGTGCTGAATCTACTCACTGTCTGCCTTTCTGAAAAGCTTTCCTCCAACTGCCTCCCGTGGTAGGAATGCATACCTCCCCAAGCCGCGCCTCACGGATTCTGCGGGACCTCTTCCTGCATAGTACATCACCCCCCGCTTATCAACTTTAATGTCGGGTGGCCGGTGGCAATATCCCGCGGACACCCCCGCTCAACTTGGATGTCCTCTAAAAAAAATAAAAAATCGCTGTCGCTGTCCCACCCCCGCACTCAACAACTTTCATGACAGGTAAAAAAAAAATTGGACTGCATGTCCTGCAGTGCAATTTTTAAATGTTGGGAGGTATGGGAGTGGGCTGTACACCCCCAGTCCCGGTTCGTACCAGATCTTGAACAGGCAAAAAGTTCTGGCGAATTCTAATAGTCTATCGGACACTAGCATGAGAAATCAAAAGTCCTAATTTTTAACCACTTAAGCCCCGGACCATTTGGTAGCTAAAGGACCAGAGGTGAATTCAGAATTTTGCACTGCGCTGCTTTAACTGTAAATTGTGCGGACATGCAATGTTGTACCCAAACGAAATTTGCGTCCTTTTCTTCCCACAAATAGAGCTTTCTTTTAATGGTATTTTGATTGCCTCTGCGATTTTTATTTTTTGCGATATAAACGGAAAAAGACCGAAAATTTTGAAAAAAAATATTTTCTGCTTTTGTTATAAGAAAAATCGAATAAACTCAATTTTAGTCATACATTTAGGCCAAAATGTATTCAGCCACATGTCTTTAGTAAAAAAAATGTCAATAAGCGTATATTTATTGGTTTGCGCAAAAGTTATAGCGTCTACAAACTAGGGTACATTTTCTGGAATTTACACAGCTTTTAATTTATGACTGCCTATCTAATTTCTTGAGGTGCTAAAATGGCAGGGCAGTACAAAACCCCCCCAAATGACCCCATTTTGGAAAGTAGACACCCCAAGGAAATTGCTGAGAGGCATGTTAAGCCCATTGAATATTTTTTTTTGTCCCAAGTGAATAATGACAAAAAAAATTACAAAGTTGTCACTAAATGATATATTGCTCACACATGCCATGGTTATATGTGGAATTGCACCCCAAAATACATTCTGCTGCTTCTCCTGAGTATGGGCATACCACATGTGTGGGACTTTTTAGGAGCCTAGCCACGTACGGGACCCCGAAAACCAAGCACCGCCTTCAGGATTTCTAGGCACAAATTTTTGATTTGACTCCTCACTACCTATCACAGTTTCGAAGGCCATAAAATGCCAAAATGGCACAAACCCCCCCCAAATGACCCCATTTTGGAAAGTAGACACCCCAAGCTGTTTGCTGAGAGGCATGGTGAGTATTTTACAGCTCATTTGTTTTTGAAAATGATAGAGATATATATATATATATATATATATATATATTATTCTTTTTTTTTTTCAAAACTTTGTGACAAAAAGCGAGATCTGCAAAATACTCACAATACCTCTCAGCAAATAGCTTGGGGTGTCTACTTTCCAAAATGGGGTCATTTGGGGGGGTTTTCTGCCATCTGGGCATTCCATGGCCTCCGAAACTGTGATAGGCAGTGAGAAGTGAAATCAAAAATTTACACCCTTAGAAAGCCTGAAGGCGGTGATTGGTTTTTGGGGTCCCGTACGCGGCTAGGCTCCCAAAAAGTCTCACGTGGTATCCCCGTACTCAGGAGAAGCAACAGAATGTATTTTGGGGTGTAATTCCACATATGCCCATGGCATGTTTGAGCAATATATCATTTAGTGACAACTTTGTGCAAAAAAAAAAAAAAATATTTTTTTTCCGCAACTTGTGTCAACATATAAAATATTCCATGGACTCGACATGCCTCTCAGTATATAGCTTGGGGTGTCTACTTTCCAAAATGGGGTAATTTGGGGGGGTTTTGAACTGTTCTGGCATTTTATACACAACATTAGGAAGCTTACATCCACTCTTCTAACCACTTGACGACAAAGCCCTTTTTGACACTTTTTGTTTACATGAAAACATATTTTTTTTTTGCAAGAAAATTATGTTGAACCCCCAAACATTATATATATATATTTTTAAAGCAAAGGCCCTACAGAATAAAATGGTGGGTGTTGCATTTTTTTTTTCTACACAGTATTTGCGCAGCGATTTTTCAAACGCATTTTTTGGGGAAAAAATACACTTTTTTAATATTAATGCACTAAAACACACTATATTGCCCAAATGTTTGATGAAATAAAAAAGATTCTTAGGCCGAGTACATAGATACCAAACACGACATGCTTTAAAATTTCGCACAAACGCGCATTGGCGACAAACTACATACATATTTTTAAAAGCATTTAAAAGCCTTTACAGGTTACCACGTTAGATTTACAGAGGCCTACTGCTAAAATTACTGCTCTCGATCTGACCTTCGCGGTGATACCTCACATGCATGGTGCAATTGCTGTTTACGTATGACGCCAGACCAATGCTTGCGGTCGCCATTGGGCAAGAGCAGGGCAGGACAGGGGTGCTTTTTTTTTTTTTTTTTTTTTTTTTTTATTAATTTTGCTTTTTTATTTTTAAATTGTTCGTGCCATATTTTTTTTTTTTTTTTTTTTTTATTATCTCAGGGAATGTAAATATCCCCTATGATAGCAATAGGTAGTGACAGGTACTATTTTTTTGAAAAAACTGGGGTCTAGACCCTAGATCTTTCCTCTGCCCTCAAAGCATCTGACCACACCAAGATCGGTGTGATAAAATGCTTTCCCAATGGCGCTTTTTATATCCGGGGGGGGGACATTCCCTCCCACTGCTTGTAAAAGCAGTCCAGAGGCTAGCCACTAGGATTGCTTTTACATGAAAGCCGGCCGCTGGCTGAAAAGAATGATGCCAAGATGATACCTAAACCCGCAGGCATCAATCTGGTATAACCATTCAAGATCCATCAACATGCTGGTCCTTGTTGGACATGTATTGTAATCTTTTTTTTTTCATGCAGCCAGTTGGCTGAACGAAAAGAGATTGATCGGTGGGTATGCCCACCATTAGAATACCGCCCTTCATCCACCCACTTCTAATGATGGGCATACATGCACCATTTATATATGCCGAAGCATGGGGGCATCCTCCCGCAAAAAAGTTATGCCGCACACACATGGTCGGACTTTTCCACGGGCAAGCCTCCGTCGGAATTTCGACTGTATGTACGTGGCATTAGGAGCAAAATCACTCCTCCGCCCCTGCTGCCCCAATGCTTCGGCATATTTGCTTTTTTTTTTTTAACTGTGGTGGTGAAATCACCTCCTACAGCACTGGAGTCGCAGGGATCAGGCCTGTCTCTGCGAACGCTGCAGTTATGTGTGTTGTGTTTTGCAAGTGACAGTGATCGATCGATCGATACTGCACTTGGGTGGCCTGGGCTGGACTGAGGGGCAAAACGCAGGTGCTAGCAGGTATCTGGGCTGATCCCGCTAACACTGCGTTTTTGGGAACCCTAAACTGCTGGGGGACGCTGGTATAGAGCTGATCAGATATTGATCTGTTCAGATACTATACCACTAAGGAGGGTGTATGCTTCACGCGTGGGTGTTAGCGTTACTGGCACTAACCTGACGCTGCCTGGGGTGTGACGCAGACCCTCTCTGACGCTAAAACCTAATTGATATCACCCGCCGGGCGGTCAGGGGGTTAAACCTTTATTGGGTTATATATATGGCGGGTGCCCTGACACTATAAAAAGCAAACTAACTAACCAGCGTCACCCGTAACACTTATATGATGATCACTGGTGAAAGGGTTAACTAGGGGCAATTAGGGGGTTAAAACCTTTATTAGATAATATATGGGGGTACCTGACGCTATAAAAACCTGCGGCGAACCTAAAAAAAATTACTGGCTACCGATCTGCATCACCGACGCTAAGACAGCGATCAGAAAAATGATCGCTTAGCGACAGTGGTGATAGGGGGTGAAAGGGTTATCTGGGGGGTGATCAAGGGGTTAAACCTTTATTGGGGGGGGGGGGGGGTTAGGGGGCTACACTGGACCTAAAACTAAATGTAGTGACACTTTTACAGTCACAAATGTCACTGATTGCAGTGATCAGTAAATAAATGGTCACTGCAATCAGTGACACTGTGACTGGGGGCTGGGGGGTGATTTGGGGGGGCCTGGGGGGGGGGCGATTTATGTGCCTATGTGTGCTGGTGTTAGTGTAGTGTTTGTGCACTAACCTTGATGTCTTCTCTTGTACGGCGCTCGGTATATGTGAGCGCCGCACAAGAGATGACATCACTTCCTCCTGCTTCCTCTGCCTGTGTTTACATTACACAGGCAGAGGGGGCATTCTCATTCGCCGGGAGCGATCGCGGTGGGGTGGCCGGAATCGAATGGTCGCCCCCCCCCATCTCGGATCGCTCCCAGACGAATTCCGACCGCTCACTGTACAGAAGGGGGGTCCGATTGGACCCCCCAACTGTACAAAGGCAATCACGTATACTCTACGTGATTGTGCCTGTCGGTGCCATTGTGCCGACGTATATATACAGTGAGCGGTCGTTAAGTGGTTAAAGGCTTGTAGGCAAGTTATTGCCATAAAGTGTATGGAGATCCAGGTACTGCTCTAGGACCTGTATCAATGCAAAAAAGTTTTTAAGACTATTTTAATGCTGCTTAAAGTGAAACAATAAAAATTAAATCTCCCTTTAAATTTCGTGCCTGGGGGGTCCCCTTAGTGCGCCTGTAAAGTGGCGCATCAGTACAATGTATAGAACATGCCGCAGCTTTTACATTTCTAAAGGAAAAAATGTCATATAAACTTGCTTGTGGTTGTAATGTATTGCCGACTCCCAGCAATAGATGAATATGAAAAAAAGCGTGGAGTCATTCGTGTCTGGTATGGATTTTAACTGCTTCCCGACTAGCTGCCGAAGTTATACTGCGGCAGGTTGGCTCCCCTGGGAGAGCCATTGTAGCTGTACGTCGGCCGCTTTAAGACCACTAGGGGGCACTCTAAGCCGGAGGCCCACGGTGCGACGACTGAGCCGATGTGCGTGCCCGGCAGTCGTGATGTCCACCTAGCACCTGCGATCACTCCACACAGACAGAACGGAGGTCTATCAATGTAAACAGACAGATCTCCGCTATGTCAGGGGTGAGTAGACTGATCAGTTGTTCCTAATGCTTAAAAACAACAATCGGTCTCCTCCACCAGGCAGTTCCATCACTCCCTAGGACACAATTAAATCCTTTATGCCCATTAGTGTTAACCCCTTCCCTGCCAATTACATTTATACAGTAATCTGTGACTATTTTTAGCTCTGATCGCTGTATAAATGTCAATGGTCCCAAAAAGTGCCAAAAGTGCCCGATTTGTCCACCGCAATGTTACAGTCCCAATAAAAAATCGCAGATCATCGCTTAATATACGCCAATTTTGTTTAACGAAAATATGTAGAATACGGCGTAAACTAAAAAAAAAAAATCAAAATTGACGCTTTTTTTGTTCATAGCGCAAAAAATAAAAATCGCAGAGGTGTTCAAATGCTGCCAAAAGGAAGCTCAATTTGTGGGAAAAGGACGTCAACTTTCTTTATGTAAAACCTTGCACGACTATGCAATAGTCAGTTAAAGCAACAGTGCCGTATCGCAAAATGGCCTGCTTATTAAGGGGCCAAATCTTCCGGGGCTTAAGTGGTTAAGGGGAACCCCACGTCAAAATTAAAAGAATTGGCTTGGGGTCCCCCCAAAAATCCATACCAGACCCTTATCTGAGCATGCAGCCTGGCAGGTCAGGAAATGGGGAGGGAGAGATGAGCGAGCGCCCCCCTTCCTGAACTATACCAGGCCCTCAACATGGGTGGGTGCTTTGATGTCACATGAAGGCGGGTCACCCGGTTGCGTCACCAGGTGGCCCTGCCCTTGCCTATATAAGTGCTGTCAAAGTGAAGAGGGCAGGAGGCCTCCCTGGAGACGGAGCGTTCTCCATTTTTGCTATTTTGTGTGTCAATCGGGCAGCATGATTGACAGTGGATTTACATCGCAGGACACTTTTTTTTTCTCCCCTAATCGTCTTTCAGGACAGCCATGAGACCTTGGCTCCCCTCTGTAGGAAACACCGCGCCAGCCTTCTTTAAATTTCCTTCTCCCCTGCTGGCTCCTCAGTTATTTTGCGTTTTCTCCAGAGGGGAGACACGACCTGGAACCGAGCCAGGGAGGCTCAGGCAGAAAGTCTTGAAAGGGGGCAGAGGCTCCTTAGGCAGACCAGGTAAAAACTTACCTGGTAAAGACACCACCCCCACATTTCCTGAGAGATGGAGGTCGTGGGGGCCTTCGTTTTTCACCACTGAGTGCGATAGTTGGAAGTGCAGACCCAGGCAGTGGTTCCGGACCTGCGGCAGCACCGTGGTAAGGCACATAGTGCAAAGACCATGTCGGGCTCTGAGACCGCACAGAAGGCGGGTGACATCACGTCTGGCAGAAGGGGCGGGCACTTCCGGTTGACCTGCGGCTTCCGGTTCTGGCCGCGGGATGTGAAAAGAAGCCAGGCATGGGTGGGAGAGGGGCTGCAATTGCTGTGGAGATGGCACAAGCTCCTGTGGCGGCGCCAAGATGTCTGAAGCAGAAGGAAGGGACCAGACTGCTCCAGCTGAGGCCAGCTCCAGCCACGCTAAGGTAACGGGAACCTAGGGTGGAGCTGCCCTTGCCAGAACCCACCCGCCATGGGACTGAGGGGATAGGGAAAGAGTCCCTCTGGTGTCCGAGGGAGGTTCATGGGGCCTCTGGTGAGGCAAGCCCACATGAAGACTGCTGCACACCTGCAGTTTACTGCAGGGGGACATGTAAAGATGTAAAGTCTTTAATGCCTGTGGGTCTCTATGTCTTTCAGAACAAAACGGACAAACCCAGGCCCCCTCATAGCTCTAAGAGGTGGTGTCCCTCTTGTAAAAATTCACCGTGGGACTCATGTGGGGAGAAACACTCTGCAGAGTATATTAACAAATTGGTACAGGAACATACCACTGAGCAGGGCAGTGAGTTGGCGGCATCAGTAAAGGAACTGTTTAGTACTTTCAAATCATTAAAACCTTTTTTTAGGTGTTTCAGATCCCGCAGCTTCAGACTGCTAATCTTGCAACAAAGCACGTAGTGTTACTAAAAACGCAATTGTTACCATCCACTAGTGCAGGCCCTCCAGTTGTCTCCAGGGAAGAGACCGTAGAGGAGCCAGATAACGCAGCCTCCGACCTCCCAAGAATCTGAGGGAGAAGCTCTGGAAGGTGATTCCAGAAAGCCGTTCTGGTACAAATTGTCACTGGAAGAGGTGGACAATCTCTTGGGGGCCATTTATACCACATTAGGTATGCAAACCGAAAAGAAACCCCTATCTCTATGTAGCACACAGACCTTTTTCCTGCCTGGCTCACTCGCAAGTTAAGGCACACCATGCTATATGCCCGTACGTTCCTGTTTGAAGAGGTTAAGCGGTGTTTACAAATTGTTGGGTCCTGCAGTGAGTTACCTCCCCTCAGCTGGTTCTTATCCCCAGAGTGTAGGGAAAAAGTCTGTTGTTTGCGTATCAATAAGGCCAATGTCCAGACTAGGTTAAACCTCAATGAGCGAAGGTTTATTTTCTATATGCTTGGAAAGTTGAAGAATAAAGGAACATAAAGGCGGTGACTCCCTTCACCTGTAACCCAGGCTCCCTCTCCAGAACGGGTCACCCTCGAGTGCCCTGGAACTCCTCTTTCGGGGGGTAGGTCAGCTAAAGGTGCTGAACCCACATTAAGAGATGCAGCCCCAGGCCAAAGGTGCCTGAGACTGATTCCCCCATATGCACCCCCATGGCCTGGAGGGCCCTTGAGGCGCCGACAGACTCCTCCTCGGTACTGCTCCTCAGTACCCCTCCTACTCCCCCATATCCTCTCCCAGCATGCACAGCAGGCCGACCACGCCCACTGTACCGCCGCCGAGAGGGGACATTCAAGGGCACGGCAATGCTACCTGTGGTTCAACCCAGACCTGTTATGACAGCGCCACCCACAGGCCACAGGGAACTGTACACCAGCAACATCACTTAACCACTTAAGCCCCGGACCATTTGGTAGCTAAAGGACCAGAGGTGAATTCAGAATTTTGCGCTGCTTTAACTGTAAATTGTGCGGACATGCAATGTTGTACCCAAACGAAATTTGCATCCTTTTCTTCCCACAAATAGAGCTTTCTTTTAATGGTATTTGATTGCCTCTGCGATTTTTATTTTTTGCGATATAAACGGAAAAAGACCGAAAATTTTGAAAAAAAAATGATATTTTCTACTTTTTGTTATAAGAAAAATCGAATAAACTCAATTTACTCTTTCGTCCATGGACCGACACAGCTTCTCTATTGACAAAGTGGGTATTATCCGTTAATTAGGAGTGACTAGGCAGAAAAACTTGTAAAAAGTGTTGCACCACACCTTCTACAGTACCGCCCAGGGGGCGGACCCTCTGGGTATACCCTCTCAGTCTGCATCTTCGCAGATCAGTTTTTTTTCTGTCTAGCAAGGAGTAGGACATGGCTCCCTTCGGGCCCATTGGTCCGGGGATAAAAGATATATATATATATATATATATATATAACATTTGTTGTTTCCTGCGAGCTTCGATCAACTGCCGACTGGGTGACAGGCTGGATCCTTGTAGTCTCCCCAGTTTCGGCCATCGAGCGCGTGCCGACCCTAGCTACGCGCTGGGTTTTCTACGACATGCCCGTCGCTCCACGGGTGGCCGGTGAGCTTACGCTCCAGGGCCTGCATCGGACCGCTCAGCTTCGGCTGACCTTACGGCCGAGTCGCAGCAGCCTGACCGGTGAGCTTACGCTCCAAGGCTTGCATCGGACCGCTCAGCTTCGGCTGACCTTACGGCCGAGTCGCAGCAGCCTGTCCGGTGAGCGTCATGCTCCAGGGCATACATATGATCGTCCCTTCTGGGTCCAATCACAGCATGCCTGGCCAACAGTCACCTTCCGTGCGTGGACGATGATCTGTTTGGAATGTCTTCCAGCAGAATACATGCAGGATAGGTAAGTAAAACTCCCCTGCCTCGGCTGGGTGATTTAGCTGGACATTCCTGGAGAGATCAAGTAAGTGGTTGTGGCCCCTTTCTTCCCTCTCTCCCTGCCTTTCCCTCCTCCCTGGGCTTCTAGCTAAAGGTTGCTGGGTGCTGGGGGTCACCTAGGGGGTCCCACTGGAGCGGGGCTGGCTGTAACTAACATTTAAAAGAAATGTCATTTTTTCTTACCTGTGTTTGTGTCCTTCCTCCTCCATGCTGTCGGCGGCCATTTTGAGGTGGTCCATGCCAAGTTTGGCCTCTTGTGACTGCCCGGCGGCCATCTTCCTGTGGTTTGGCCACACCCACTGGCCCCTATCAGCTGATCGGCGGCCATGTTTGTCCACCCTGTATGCAGATATTGCCGTTCGGCGGCCATCTTTTTGTGGGCTATGGATGCTTGACCTCTATCTTCTGTCGGCGGCCATTTTCTTAGAGCCCACATTATCTTCCATACAGACGTTTTTGGCAACCATTTTGCGAGAGCCTCCGGCCTCTAGGGTGCATTACACTGGCGCGAAAATTCACACAGGAAGTGCTGATAAAAGAAGCAGACTGACACAGCAGCAGGGGACAGCATCACAGGTGCAGCATAGCAGTACCTATCCAGGGTGGTGAGTCCTCTGGGTGACCCAGCCTCTCTGCAGCACAGGAGGGTGGCCTATTGATATCTTGCCTGGAGCCCTGTGGGTGTCAGCGTGTGGTCAGCATGGCATCTGAGCCAGATGTCTTCTCCCCTGAAACACCAGATTTAGCAGCTGGTGTCCCTGAGGTGTCTATGGACGCTATGTCGGCAATCCTAGAGGCATTTGCTGCCAGGGTGGAAGCAGCACACGGGAATACAGGGGGTAATAAACGCCCCCGTCCCCTGCAATCTTCTGGGGATATTTCTGATGCAGAACCAGGTCCAGCTACGGCTCATGGCCCAGATTCTGATGCATCAGAGACTGCAGACCGTGACCGATCGGACAGTGAGGAGGACTCCAAGTCCAGGTCAATACGCGAGACTGCTTTGGTATCTGACCTTATTACTGCAGTGCGGGATACGCTAAAGTTGGAAAAGACTGCAGAAGTAGCAGATACTCCAGTCCCCTTTGGGTTTCGTAAACCTGCCCGCACTGCTAAGGTGTTCCCTTGTGTGTCTTTTGATAAACTCTTATACAAGGAATGGGAGAACCCACTGAGGGTCTTTACAGCCCCAAAGAGGTTCGCAGTACGGTACCCCTTTGAGGAGAGTTTTCTGAAGATATGGACCTCTCCCCCTATAGTAGACCCTTCGGTGTCCAGACTTAATAGAGCCACCACTATTCCAGTAGAAGGGGCTCGTTTTCAAGGACCCTGTGGATAAGAAGGCTGAAGCACTCGCTCGCTACCTATACTCAGTGGTAGGCTCGGCAGTACGTCCGGCATTGGCGGGGGCCCTAGTGTCTCAGACACTTACTGAATGGGCAAAATTGCTACTCCAGGGGTTAAAGGAGCGAGATGCTCCTCCTAATGAGATGACTTTGGCCGACCAGTTGGTCCAGGGCCTTAAGTTTGTCTGCGAGTCAGACATGGATACTATTCCCCTGCTGTCAAGAGCTTCGGTTTATGCAGTAGCAATACGCCGCCTGATCTGGCTAAAGGGCTGGTCTGCGGACCAGACTTCCAAGAAAGCCCTGTTAGATCTGCCTTTTAAGGGCGACAGACTTTTTTTGGGGCTTCTCTGGATGACATCATCAAGGATGCCACAGGAGGTAAAAGCACTTTGCTTCCCCAAACTAGCAAGGGTAAGGGACCACGCCAAGGGCAAGGGCCCTCCTTTACTGCACGTAAGCGGTTTGTTCGCCCCCTTAAGGCGACAGGGAAAAGACCCCAGGCCGATAAAGCGCCTGCCCAAGGACAGAAGCGTCCTTGGTCCCGCAGACCCAACAAGCCTGCGGACAAATCTGTGTCCACATGAAGGTCCGCCCCCACCCAGCTCTCGGGTGGGGGGACGTCTTCGCAAATTCGCGACTCAGTGGACTGCTCTAGTTTCCGACAGGTGGGTTTGCGAAGTAATCTCCTCAGGCTACAAGATAGAATTTCTCTCTTGTCCACCAGACAGATTCATCACCTCCAGCTACTACCGACCCGTCGGGAGGCCCTGTATGGGGCGGTCCAGGGTCTACTGGAACGCGGGGTAGTTATTCCAGTTCCAGAACAGGAACGGGGTCGCGGTTTTTACTCAAATCTGTTCATTGTGCCGAAGGAGGGGGTTCGTCCAATCTTGGATCTCAGAGCCCTCAATTGCTTTGTGAAGGTACATAGATTTCGGATGGAGTCGGTTCGATCTGTAGTCACGGCTCTCCATCCAGGGGACTTTCTGGCCTCCTTGGACATCAAGGACGCATACCTGCATGTCCCCATATACTCCAGACACCAGAGGTTTCTGCGATTTGCTATCGGCAAGGACCACTACCAGTTTGTGGCCCTCCCGTTTGGCCTTGCCTCAGCACCCAGGACGTTCACAAAGGTGCTCGCTCCGATTCTGGCACTTCTAAGACAGCGGGGTATCGCTATCACAGGTTACTTGGACGACCTTCTGCTGAAGGCCCCTTCAAGGTCAGAATTAGAGGTAAGCGTGTCCATTACCTGTCAGACTCTTCGAGACTGTGGTTGGATACTAAACACGCAAAAGTCAGTATTGGTGCCGACTCAACGCCTAGTGTACCTGGGGTTGATTCTGGATTCCTCAGAGGCAAAGGTATTCCTCCCTGTGGAGAAGTTGCAGACCCTCCGGGCTGCAGTACGGCAGCTGACTTCCAGGAATTGGTCGTCACTCCGTTTTTGCATGTGAGTGTTGGGCCTCATGGTAGCCTCCTTCGAGGCGGTCCCATATGCTCAATACCACACTCGAGTGTTACAGAAGGAAGTTCTGTCCAGATGGAACAGATGCCCTTCATCTCTGGATTATCAAATCCGAGTGAGCCACCTAGTCAGGAGATCCCTGGTATGGTGGCTGACAGCACCGGCTCTAATGGCCAGGAAGTCATTTCTTCCGGTTTACTGGATAGTGATCACGACTGACGCCAGCCTTACAGGTTGGGGGGGAGTCTGGGGTGTCCAGTCGGCGCAAGGTCGCTGGACCCCAGAGGAAGCCCTCCTGCCGATCAATGTCCTGGAGATCCGGGCGATCAAGCTGTGCCTCTTCAAATGGTCTGAGGCTGCAAGGGCGTCCAGTCAGGATCCAGTCAGACAACGCCACAGCAGTGGCATATGTCAATCATCAGGGAGGAACAAGAAGCTCAGCTGCAGCATCGGAGATCGCTCGCATCCTGAAGTGGGCAGAGAGGAGCGTACCGGCACTGTCGGCCGTGTACATTCCGGGTGTGGAAAACTGGCAGGCGGACTACCTGAGCCGCCAGATGCTGGACCAGGGAGAATGGTCCTTACACCCGGAGGTGTTCCAACTCCTCTGCCAAAGATGGGGCACGCCAGACGTAGATCTTCTGGCTTCCCGACTCAATCGGAAGGTATTGAGATTTGTGGCCCGGTCAAGAGACCCATGGGCAGACGCAACGGACGCGTTGGTAGCATCGTGGGGTCAGTATCGGCTAATCTATGCCTTCCCTCCCTTAAGGCTTCTTCCTCTTCTGCTCCGCAGAGTGGAGGCAGAGGGAATTCCAATGATCCTAATCGCTCCAGATTGGCCTCAGCGTCCTTGGTACGCCGATCTAGTACGTCTGGTAGCAGACGTCCCCTGGCGCCTACCACTACGGAAGGACCTGCTATCGCAAGGTCCCATATTCCATCCTGCTTTACAGTCATTGGCTTTAACGGCATGGCTGTTGAGAGCTAGTTACTGAGAGACCGGGGCCTGTCAGACTCAGTAATCTCTACTATGAGAAGTGCTCGAAAACCGTCCTCTAGGAAGGTCTATCACCGCACTTGGAGGGCCTACATCTCCATGTGAGGAAATGAAATGGCATCCGCGTACCTATTTGGTTTCCAGAATCCTGCTGTTTTTACAGCATGGGGTGGACCAAAGGCTTGCCTTAAGTACGATTTAAGGGACAGATGTCTGCCCTGGCTGTCTTTTTTCAGCGACCCCCTGGCGACTCACTCTCTCGTGAGTACATTTGTGCAGGGGGTCCGACATGTGGCCCCTCCGGTCCGTCCCCCGTTACCTCCGTGGGACTTGAACCTGGTCCTCTCGGTGCTCCAGAAGGCACCGTTTGAGAATATTAGAGATATTCCCCTGTTGACACTTTCTCAGAAAGTGGTCTTTTTGGTGGCTGTTACGTCAGTTAGACGAGTCTCTGAGCTGGCAGCCTTGTCCTGCAAGGCTCCCTATTTGATTTTCCACAAGGATAAGGTGGTGCTGCGGCCGCAGCCTTCCTTTTCTTCCGAAAGTCGTTTTCGGCTTTTCATCTCAACGAAGACATTGTACTTCCATCCTTGTGTCCCCAGCCGTCGAATCCTAAGGAGTCGGCGTTGCATTCCTTGGACGTTGTCCGAGCTTTGAGAGTATACCTATCTGCTACTTCCCTGTTCCGGAAGTCAGACTCACTGTTTGTTTCGGTGGCTGGTCCCAAGAAGGGCCAAGCAGTCTCATCGGCCACCATCTCTAGGTGGATCCGACAGATAGTAATCCAGGCTTACGCCTTAAAGGGTCAAGCGCCCCCCTTCCCGGTCACGGCGCATTCGACCAGGGCAATAGGTGCCTCTTGGGCTTTCCGACATCAAGCGTCTGTTTCCCGATTATGTAAAGCGGCGACTTGGTCGTCCGCTCACACTTTCACAAAATTCTACAAAATTGATGTAGGTGCATCTTTGGATGCCGCTTTCGGCCGCAAGGTTTTACAAGCAGTTGTTTAGAGTTGCAACTCCTCCGTTGGAGTGCTGCTTTGTGTTTGGGGTGAAGTTTATTTTTATGCTGTTACCACCCCTCGTTTTTTCTGACACTGCTTTGGGACGTCCCACTCTGTCAATAGAGAAGCTGTGTCGGTCCATGGACGAAAGAGTAAATAGGATTTTTTACTCACCGTAAAATCCTTTTCTCTGAGTCCATGGACCGACACAGCACCCACCCCTCCTTTTAAGTTTGTACTGCTTTTTGACGAACTGATCTGCGAAGATGCAGACTGAGAGGGTATACCCAGAGGGTCCGTCCCCTGGGCGGTACTGTAGAAGGTGTGATGCAACACTTCTTACAAGTTTTTCTGCCTAGTCACTCCTAATTAACGGATAATACCCACTTTGTCAATAGAGAAGCTGTGTCGGTCCATGGACTCAGAGAAAAGGATTTTACGGTGAGTAAAAAATCCTATTTTAGTCATACATTTAGGCCAAAATGTATTCAGCCACATGTTTTTAGTAAAAAAAATGTCAATCGTATATTTATTGGTTTGCGCAAAAGTTATAGAGTTTACAAACTAGGGTACGTTTTCTGAAATTTACACAGCTTTAAATTTATGACTGCCTATCATTTCTTGAGTAGTGATGAGCCGAACACCCCTGGGTTCGGTTCGCACCAGAACCCGCGAACGGACCGAAAGTTCGCACGAACATTAGAACCCTATTAAATACAATGGATGCGAATGTTCGGTTTCTAAAGTGCTAATTATAGCGACTATTATCCATGTTATTGTCCGAAACAGAGTTTGGGAACCCGGGTTCTGCACCAGGGGACATGTATCAATGCAAAAAGAAGTTTTAAAAACGGACGTTTTCCGGGAGCAGTCATTTTAATGATGCATAAAGTGAAAAAAAAAAGTCAAATATTCCTTTAGACACCCCCCAGGTACAATATTTAAAGTATGCCTGTGAAGTGCCATGTGTTTCCCATGTTTCAAACTGTCCCTGCACAAAATAACAACATTTCTAAAGGAAAAAAAGCCATTTAAAACTGCTTGCGGCTTTAATGCAATGTCTGGTCCCGGTAATATGGATGAAAATCTTTAGGAAAAATGGCATAGCTACCCCATCAACCCCCCCCCCCCTACCCCAGCCCATTACCAGCCCCTTTGGGTCTTGTATGGATATTAAGGGGAACCCCGCACACAAAATAAAAAAGGCCCTATATACTCTGAACAGCCGTATACAGGCGGTGCATACAAGACAGGGACTGTAGGTTTGTTATGTAGAATCTGTTTGTAATTTTGAACAGCTGCATTGTTTAAGTGTAGCTCCATGCCAAATTCCTTTTTTTTTTTTTAGCTTTTTGGAAAACATAGGGAACGGTTATCACCCCTGTCACATTTTTTTTGCTGTCTGTGCCCCTGTTCAGAACATTTCACCTCACTTTGCGTCCCAATGACAACTGTTTTTGAAATGTGGTGTTTGTATTGAAACAAGGATTGGTGATAAAGCATCAGTAGAGAGGAGACACCTTTCTCCCATATTAATTCTTACAGGAGAGAATTTTCCTTCCAAGGGGTAGATTTCCTCTCACTTCCTGTTGTCTTCTTCCGTTTGCAAGTAGTAGTCGTTTGTAAGTTGGATGTTTGAAAGTAGGGACCTGCCGTATATACTCTGCAGAAATTGGCCCCTTAGGTGTTGGTGTTGGCACAACACTGAAAGCACTCAGTTATTCTTGGTGGGTGCTGGAACGCCCTGCTGTCAACTATTATATCAGGAATTGTAATAACATATAATTGTTGATCAGTGGTACTAAAAATTGGGCCTTTGATGGTGGTGCTGGTGCCACAACACTGTAAGACCTGACAGTTACTCCTGGTGGGCGCAGCAATGGGCCCTGCTGTGAATTATTAGATCAATAATTATAATTGCATGCCCCTGTTGAACAGGGGCTGAAAAATTGGGCCTTAGGCACTGGTGGCACAACACTGCAACACCTCACAGATACTGTACTTGGAGCACAGCAATGAGGCCTGTTGCAAAGTATTGCATCCAAAATTTTAATTACACGCCCCTGTTTAAACAGGGGCTGAAAAATTGGGCCTTAGCCACTGGTGGCGTCACCCATAAACCAAAATGATCTTCCAAGCTATCATCATTAATCGTATCATTGAGGAGGAGGATAGCCAGTCAACATAACAGCACAGGCACTCAGCATCAGTCTTGAAGAGATGTGACATTTTAAAATCAATTAGTCTGTTATATCAGCATCAGGTGTGTGGTAGCTGGTGGTGATCCAAGACTGGTTCATCTTGATGAAAGTCAGTCGATCAACCGAGTCGGTGGACAGGCGCACCCTGTGATCCGTGACAAATCCTCCAGCAGCACTGAATGTGCGTTCTGAAAGAACGCTGGATGCAGGACAGGCCAGTAGCTCAATTGCATACTGTGCAAGCTCTGGCCAGTGATCCATCCTCAAGACCCAGTAAGCCAGAGGATTTTCGGTGGGGAAGGTGTCCAAGTCTGACCTTGCCCCTAGGTATTCCTGGACCATGTATATCAGACGCTGGCGATGGTTGCTGGAACCGATCATACTTTGGGGCTGTGGACTAAAGAATTGTCTGAACGCATCGGTCAGACGGCCACCTTCCCCACCGCTCCTTCTTTGACTGCCCGAAGCCTCAGCAACTCGTTGTCCAGGACCAGGAGTTTGTAACCTCCCAGTCTCTGGGAACGCGTTGCACAGACCTTTCTGCAAGGCCTCCCGGAGTTGTCTCATCCTATGCTCCCTCTGCGACGGTAAGATAAGGTCCGCAACCCTACCCTTGTACCGTGGATCAAGGAGAGTGGCCAGCCAGTAATGGTCCCTCTCCTTGATCCGAAGAATACGAGGATCCTTCCGCAGACTTTGCAGGATCAGGGAGGCCATGCAGCGTAGGTTAGCTGAGGCATTCAGTCCGGAGTCCTCTGGGTCACTAAGGACGACATGATCCGCAGCCACCTCCTCCCAGCCACGTACAAGTCCACTGGTTTCTTGGGACTGTAAATCATCCCTAAAAGACTGCTGCTGCTGAGTGCCAGCCTCCACCTCCATGTTGACACAATCCTCCTCCTCTTCCTTTTTCTTTTTCTTTTTCTTTTTCTTTTTCTTTTTCTTTTTCTTTTTCTTTTTCTTTTGAAGTCCTCCTCTCTGCCTCAAGTGTCCTGTCCATTATTCCACGCAGCGTGTGCTCCAACAGGTGGACAAGAGGTACAGTGTCACTGATGCATGCACTGTCACTGCTCACCATCCTCGTGGCCTCCTCAAATGGTGCCAGGATAGTGCATGCATCCCTGATCATGCCCCACTGGCGTGGTGAAAAAAACCCGAGCTCCCCTTTCCTGGTGCCGTAGTCGCACAGGTACTCATTGATGGCCCTCTGCTGCGTGTGCAGCCGCTGCAGCATGGCCAACGTTGAGTTCCACCTGGTGGGCATGTCACATATAAGGCGGTTCTTGGGCAGGTTCAACTCCTTTTGCAGCTCAGCCAGGCGAGCACTGGCATTATAAGATCTGCGGAAATGCACACAGACTTTCCTGGCCTGCCTCAGGACATCCTGTAAGCCCGGGTACCTGCCCAAGAACCGCTGCACCACCAGGTTAAGGACGTGAGCCATACAGGGCACATGGGTCAGTTGTCCCTGTCGGAGGGCGGAGAGGAGGTTGGTGCCATTGTCGCAAATCACCATTCCTGGCTTAAGCTGGCGTGGCGTCAACCACCTCACGGCCTGCCCCTGCAGAGCAGACAGGACCTCTGCCCCAGTGTGGCTCCTGTCCCCCAAACACACCAGCGCAAACACGGCATGGCATCTTTTTGCCTGCGTACTTGCGTAGCCCCTTGACCGCCTACGGAGCACCGCTGGTTCCGAGGACAAACCACAGGAAGAGGCCATGGAGGAAGAAGAGGGGGTGGAGGAGAGAGGTGTGTCACAACCAGTAGTAGCATTTTGGAGGCGTGGCGGTGGAACAACCTCCAACACTACTGCACCTTGTCCTGCATCCTTCCCAGCTGCCAAAAGAGTGACCCAATGGGCCGTGAAAGAATGGTAACGTCCCTGTCCATGCCTGCTGGACCATGAGTCAGCGGTAATATGCACCTTACTGCTGACCGCCCTGTCCAGCGAGGCCAAGACATTGCCTTCCACATGCCTGTAGAGAGCCGGAATCGCCTTCCGTGCGAAAAAGTGGCGTTTGGGAACCTGCCACTGAGGAACCGCACATTGCACAAACTCACGGAAGGGGGCCGAGTCTACCAACTGAAAAGGCAGCAGTTGAAGCGCTGGCAATTTAGCCAAGCTAGCATTCAACCGCTGGGCATGTGGATGGCTGGGAGTGAACTTCTTTCGACGGTCCAGCAGCTGGGGCAGGGAAATTTGCCTGCTAGAATCGGACGTCGGTGTACTGCTAGCAGAGTGCCCGCAAGTACTTGGCTGTGACACACCTAATTCTACACCTTCATTCCTCTCAGAGCAGGTTTCAGAGAGGACTGAAGGTATACTGGGGTTGGAGATCCCAGCTGATGCGGTGCAAGGAGAGGTCCGCTTTGTTCTTTGGTGTGGGTCTTTAAGGTAGGCTTGCCAACGAGCTGCATGGCAGGTCAACATATGTCTGATCAAGTATGTGGTGCCCAAGCGGCTGATGTTTTGGCCACGCGATATACGCTTGAGACATATGTTGCAAACAGCAGCTGTGCGATCTGATGCACTCGCCTCAAAAAAGGCCCACACCAAAGAACTTTTTGAATGACGGCAGAGGCAGCGCCCTGCACAGGCGGAGCTCTGCGGTGTGATTCCATCGGTGTGCTGCCCATACGCTGGCCACTCAAGGGCATCCTGCCTCGTTGATGTGCCTCCTCATCCTCCTCCTCCTCCTCTCTCCTATTAGGCACCCACGTGGAGTCAGTGACCTCATCATCCCCTCCCTCCTCATCACTGGAGCCAATCTGGCAGTATGCTGCAGCTGCTGGAGCATGACTGCCAGATTGGTGTCCTTCTTGAGCATCCCCTCTCTGCTCTCACGCTACTGCCTTCCTCTAGCTGGGTATCATAATCAGATCCTTCGAAACGCTGGGCATCCTCCTGGAGCATGTACCCAACACTGTGCTCAAACAGTTAGGGGGACTCCTCAGGAGGAGGACATGGTGGGTCTAGGGAAGGATTGACTAATGAAGATAATGATACCAGAGAAGAGGACGCTTTGGCAGCTGCTTTGCCAGTACCCTGAGCCTGGGTGAGAGAGGATGAGGATGAGGTGGGCTTGGTCATCCACTCTACCAAGTCTTCGGCATGATGTGGCTCAACATGTCCAGCTGCCGAAAAGGACAAGCGTGTCCCATGGCCATGTGCTGATGACAATGCACCGCGTCCACGACCAGCACTGTTGCCCCCAGACACAGAGCCTGCTTGCCCTCTTTTTTTGCCTCCTGACTGTCTGCCTCTCCTTGTTTGCCTTCCAGACATTTTAATGGATGGCCTGCAGGGAGATGGGGAAAAAGAGCAATAAGGGCTACCTTCAGGTGTATACTGTGCAGGAGGCTTAGCAACACTGACACTGTCCCCTGCCTATCCTTCTGTCCCTAAACTCAAGGATTTCAAATATGGTTCAGCAAAATTGGTTTAGAACAGAATAGCACACTGTCAGTTTCACTCACTGTCCTACTGTCCCTACAAACAAGATTTAGCACAGAATAGCACACTGACACTTTCCCTCACTGTACCTCTCTGTCCCTACAAACAAGGTTTAGCACAGAATAACACACTGACACTCTCCCTACCTATCCTTATTTGTCCCTAAACACAAGGAATCCAGGATTAGTTAAGGAAAAAAATGACACTGTCCCTGCCTATGCTTCTCTTTCCCTGCTCCGGAACACACTACACAAGGCCGCCGCGCTGGCGGCCTTTTATAGTGTGGGGCGTGTACTAAACCCCCTCAGCAATAATTGGCCACAGGCATCCTGCCTGTGGCCAATCATTGCTCTCCTCGCTGCCGGCGCTGTGATTGGCCAAGCATGCGGGGTCACAGTGCATGCTTGGCCAATCACAGCGCCTGGATGACACTGCGATGATGTAGTGCATTGTGGGCCGTTCGCGTCACTCGAATTTGGCGCGAACGGCCCAAATCGTTCGATCTTCGTCGAACGATCGAACAGCCGATGTTCGAGTCGAACGTATGTTCGACTCGAACACTAAGCTCATCCCTATTCTTGAGGTGCTAAAATGACAGGGCAGTACAAAACCCCCCCAAATGACCCCATTTTGGAAAGTAGACACCCCAAGGAAATTGCTGAGGCATGTTGAGCGCATTGAATTTTTAATTTTTTTTGTCTTAAGTGATTGAATAATGACTAAAAAAGAAAAATTACAAAAAGTTGTCACTAAATGATATATTTCTCACACATGCCATGGTTATATGTGGAATTACACCCCAAAATACATTTTGCTGCTTCTCCTGAGTACGGGGATACCACATGTGGGACTTTTTAGGAGCCTAGCCGCGTACGGGACCCCGAAAACCAAGCACCGCCTTCAGGATTTCTAGGCACAAATTTTTGATTTCACTCCTCACTACCTATCACAGTTTCGAAGGCCATAAAATGCCAAAATAGCACAAAACCCCCCCAAAATGACCCCATTTTGGAATATAGACACCCCAAGCTATTTGCTGAGAGGCATGGCGAGTATTTTACAGCTCATTTGTTTTTGAAAATGAAGAAAGAGAGAAAATATATATATATATATATATATATATATATATATATATATATATATATATATATATATATATATATATATATATATATATATATTCAAAACTTTGACAAAAAGCGAGATCTGCAAAATACTCACCATGCCTCTCAGCAAATAGCTTGGGGTGTCTACTTTCCAAAATGGGGTCATTTGGGGGGGTTTTGTGCCATCTGGGCATTCCATGGCCTCCGAAACTGTGATAGGCAGTGAGAAGTGAAATCAAAAATTTACACCCATAGAAAGCCTGAAGGCGGTGCTTGGTTTTTGGGGTCCCGTACGCGGCTAGGCTCCCAAAAAGTCTCACACATGTGGTATCCCCGTACTCAGGAGAAGCAACAGAATGTATTTTGGGGTGTAATTCCACATATGCCCATGGCATGTTTGAGCAATATATCATTTAGTGACAACTTTGTGCAAAAAAAAAAAGAAATTGTCGTTTTTCCGCAACTTGTGTCAACATATAAAATATTCCATGGACTCGACATGCCTCTCAGTATATAGCTTGGGGTGTCTACTTTCCAAAATGGGGTCATTTGGGGGGGTTTTGAACTGTTCTGGCATTTTATACACAACATTAGGAAGCTTACATCCACTCTTCTAACCACTTGAAGACAAAGCCCTTTTTGACACTTTTTGTTTACATGAAAACATTTTTTTTTTGCAAGAAAATTATGTTGAACCCCCAGACATTATATATATTTTTAAAGCAAAGGCCCTACAGATTAAAATGGCGGGTGTTGCATTTTTTTTTTTCTACACAGTATTTGCGCAGCGATTTTTCAAACGCATTTTTTGGGTTAAAAAATACACTCTTTTATTTTTAATGCACTAAAACACACTATATTGCCCAAATGTTTGATGAAATAAAAAAGATGATCTTAGGCCGAGTACATAGATACCAAACACGACATGCTTTAAAATTTCGCACAAACGCGCATTGGCGACAAACTACATACATTTTTAAAAGCCTTTACAGGTTACCCCAGTAGATTTACAGAGGAGGTCTACTGCTAAAATGACTGCCCTCGATCTGACCTTTGCGGTGATACCTCACATGCATGGTGCAATTGCTGTTTACATAGGACGCCAGACCGACGCTTGCGTTCGCCATTGGGCAAGAGCAGGTCAGGACAGGGGTGCTTTTTTATTTTTTAATTGTTCGTTCAAAGTTTTTTTTTTTTTTTTTTTTTTATTGTGATCTCAGGGAATGTAAATATCCCCTATGATAGCAATAGGTAATGACAGGTAATCTTTTTTGAAAACTGGGGTCTATTGGACCCTAGATCTTTCCTCTGCCCTCAAAGCATCTGACCACACCAAGATCGGTGTGATAAAATGCTTTCCCAATTTCCCAATGGCGCTTTTTATATCCGGGGGGGGCATTCCCTCCCACTGCTTGTAAAAGCAGTCCAGAGGCTAATTAGCCGCTAGGATTGCTTTTAAATGAAAGCCGGCCGCAGGCTGAAAAGAATGATGCCAAGATACCTAAACCCGCAGGCATCATTCTGGTATAAACATTCAAAGTCCAGCAACATACCAGTACGTTGCTGGTCCTTGTTGGACATGTATTGTAATCTTCTTTTTTTTTCATGCAGCCAGTTGGCTGAACGAAAAAAGAGATTGATCGGTGGGTATGCCCACCATTAGAATACCGCCCTTCATCCACCCACTTCCAATGATGGGCATACACGCACCATTTATATATGCCGAAGCATGGGGGCATCCTCCCGCAAAAAAGTTATGGCGCACACACATGGTCAGACTTTTCCACGGGCAAGCCTCTGTCGGAATTTCGACCGTATGTACGCGGCATTAGGAGCAAAATCGCTCCTCCGCTCCTGCTGCCCCAATGCTTCGGCATATATGCTTTTTTTATTTAACTGTGGTGGTGAAATCACCTCCTACAGCACTGGAGTCGCAGGGATCAGGCCTGTCTCTGCGAACGCTGCAGTTGTGTGTTTTTGTTTTGTAAGTGACAGTGATCGCTCGATACTGCACTTGGGTGGCCTGGGCTGGACGGAGGGGCAAAACGCAGGTGCCAGCAGGTATCTGGGCTAATCCCGCTAACACTGCGTTTTTGGGAACCCTAAACTGCTGGGGACGCTAGTATAGATCTGATCAGATCAGATATTGATCTGTTCAGATACTATACCACTAAGGGGGGTGTATGCTTCACGCGTGGGTGTTAGGGTTACTGGCACTAACCTGACGCTGCCTGGGGTGTGACGCAGACCCTCTCTGACGCTAAAACCTAATTGCTATCATCCGCCGGGCGATCAGGGGGTTAAACCTTTATTGGGTTATATACGGCGGGTGCCCTGACACTATAAAAAGCAAACTAACCAGCGTCACCCGTAACACTTATATGGTGATCTAGGGGCAATCAGGGGGTTAAAACCTTTATTAGATAATATATGGGGGTACCTGACGCTATAAAAACCTGCGGCGAACCTAAAAAAAATTACTGGCTACCGATCTGCATCACCGACACTAAGACAGCGATCAGAAAAACGATCGCTTAGCGGCAGTGGTGATAGGGGGTGAAAGGGTTACCTGGGGGGCGATCAAGGGGGTTAAACCTTTATTAGGGGGGGTTAGGGGGCTGCACTGGACCTAAAACTAAATGTAGTGACACTTTTACAGTCCCAAATGTCACTGATTGCAGTGATCAGTAAATAAATGGTCACTGCAATCAGTGACACTGTGACTGGGGGCTGGGGGGGTGATCTTGGGGTGTCTGGGTGGGCGATTTATGTCCCTGTGTCCTGGTGTCAGTGTAGTGTTGTGTGCACTGACCTGATGTCTTCTCTTGTACGGCGCTCGGTATATGTGAGCGCCGCACCAGAGATGACATCACTTCCTCTGCCTGACAGACAGAGGGGGCATTTCTATTCGCCGGGAGCGATCGCGAGGGGGTGGCCAGAAACGAATGGCTGCCCCCTCATCCCGGAACGCTCCCGGACACTTAGCCACCGCTCACTGTATAGGAGGGGGGTCCGATTGGACCCCCCAACTATACAAAGGCAATCACGTACACTCTACGTGATTGTGCCATTCTGCCGACGTGTATATATACAGTGAGCAGTCGTTAAGTGGTTAAAAGAAGCAAAGAGCAAACCTAATAATTAAAGCGGTCTGAGCCTGACTACTAACTCAGACCAACCCCTAAATTTAGACACATAGTACCCCTGAAAGTAAAGGGGGCTGCACTTACATGACCAAATGTATAAGGGCATGGAAGAACAAGAAAAGAGAAATTTTCCAGTCCATGAGGTCTTGATAGAGGCAATAGAATGGCAGGATCCAGAAAGGTAAACCGTTCTTTTCAAAAGCGTTAGGTTTCCATTTACAGATGATCCAGTGTCAGTTTGGAATAGGACCCCAAAACTAGACTAAGCATTATCCCAAGTGTCGAGGCACACAGACTTAACCTTTGAGGACATGGGGGTCCTGTCTGACGCAATGGACAAGAGGATGGACTCCCTCTTAAAGTCGTGGGACTCCACGGTGGGAAGCCTAAAATCAGCTATGGCAGGAACTGTAGTGGCCTGAAATGTAGAGTTTTGGATTACTCAGATACTTGCCCACGTTGAGGGAACTGCAAAAGAGCAGATTCTATCTTTCCCCATGCTCCTGCGAGGCATATCTTGTATCGTAGATGCATCAGCTGAATCCGTACGGATGGCAGCCAGATCCTCCGCCTTATCTAATTCCGCAAGAAGAGCCCTGTGATTAAAGACATGACAGGGGGACTGTGCGTCTAAAGCCAAACTTTGCGGGATCCCATTCACAGGGAACTTGCTCTTTGGACCAGGGTTGGAGAAAGTGCTGCATCGCACGGTGGACAAGAAAAAAGCATTTACGCTAAAGCGTAAACCAGCCTGGGGAAAGCCACAGCAAAATAAAAGGCAGAGGGGACACAAGGTCCTGTTTCAAAGCACCCAAGGCTGAAAACCAAAAAAAGACCTTGGGTACAGGGAGGAAAGGGCAAAGAAGGGGTGATTTTTCGTCGTCCTGAACAAGCCTGCAACAAACCACGACAAACCAGTCATGGGGGGGGGGGGGGGCGGAGACTGGGGGCCTTCCTCTCACAACGAAAAGATATCCTCCAATCAGTTCATATTAAGATAGGAGACGAGTATCACTTGGAGCTCTCAAGATCACCACCAAACAGGTTTTACATCACCAAACTCCCAAAAAACAAAGGCCAGAGGATTTATAAAAGCCATAAAAACACAGAAAACAGTCATTACCAAAGTCCCAATAAAAGAGTGAAGATATCCCACCAATCACATTAAGAGTTTGACAGTCACCACATCCCTAATTGGAAGAAAGCAAACAACCCCCCTGGGAAAAATGGGACTTTAAAAGTGGCTGACAAACCAATGGTAAAGAGTACAAAAATATATTTATTACATTTGACAAACAATCATAAAACTGTTTCGATACATATGTTACAAGACCATATGGTGGGTTTGATCAATACGAATGCCTGTAGGCGTAGCTCGTGGCACCTGACCCAACATTTCTGGCGAAAAGCCCTTCAGGGGTTTATTTCAAGTGTATAGAGCAGTACCATATCAGACATTCCACCCATCGATGTGATCAGACAATGGCCAGAAATTGGCTAAAAAATGGTGTGTAGACCAGTCAGGGCGTCCTAGATATTCCAGCGAGGATCACAATGTCTGAACACGGAAAAAAATCGAGATGTAATATAAAATAAGAATTATGATGGACCCATAGAGGAGTCTCTGCTGAAATATCAAAAAGACCCAGAGGATAAGGCAATGGTCCTCGGATACACCTGGTATATCTGCAAAGAATTCCCAGAGATGCGTGTTCCTCTGACAATCGGAGAAACCAACTACAGGAGAGACATCAGTCTTTTAAAGACTGCTGCAGCAACGGCGCCACTGTCTGAGGTCCTTGTTACCTGCATACTTCATATTCCTGAGGATCCAATTGCTTCTTCCCCTGGGTGTATGCGGAACATACTATCCGGTCTTCTACACCACTGACGCATTATTTTCGATTCTTTAAAAGATATACCAGGTGTATCCGAGGACCATTGCCTTATCCTCCTGGGTCTTTTTGATATTTCAGCAAAGACTCCTCTATGGGTCCATCATAATTTTATCTTGCATCTCGATTTTTTTTTTTCCGCGTGCGGTCATTGTGATCCTCGCTGGAATTTCTGACGCCCTGACTGGTCTATACACCATTTTTTAGCAAATTTTTGGCCATTGTCTGATCACATCGATGGGTGGAATGTCTGATATGGTACTGCTCTATACACTTGAAATAAACCCCTGAAGGGCTTTTCGCCAGAAATGTTGGGTCAGGTGCCACGAGCTACGCCTACAGGCATTCGAATTGATCAAACCCACCATATGGTCTTGTAACATATGTATCGAAACAGTTTTATGATTGTTTGTCAAATGTAATAAATATATTTTTGTACTCTTTACCATTGGTTTGACAGTCACTTTTTTAAAGTCCCATTTTTCCCAGGGGGGTTGTTTTCTTTCTTTGAATAAAAGAAAGAGGTCAGGGCTTTTACTCCCACATATTTGGGGTATAAAAACACTCGAAAGGTCAGACCGATACTCAACCTCTAAACTTATCCATAATCTACAAAAGATTCAGGATGGACTCCATATACTCAGTAAAAGCTCTATTACCTCCAAACTGCTATTTGGCTACCCTGGATCTAAAGGATGCGTACTTGCACATCCTGATCAGTTACCAAAAATTTCTAAGATTAGCAATAAGAACAGGGCTCTACCCTTCAGCCTTTCCTCTTTACCCCAAATTTTTACTAAAAATCTGTGTATTAAATCAGGAAGTGTTCAAACGGGTCATGCAAAAGTGGGGAAAGCCTCAGATGGACTTATTTGCCTCAAAAGAAAGCGGGAAGGTTCAGGCTTTCTTTTCTCTGAAAAGGATAGTGCGTTGGGAGTAGACGCACTAGCACAGAAGTGGGCATTCAACAAATGCTATGCCTTTTCCCCCACCAGTGCTCCTACCAGCAGTAAGAAAATTTCGTACAGAGAACATGACACTGATTCTTACTGCACCACACTGGCCCAGGGGACTGTGGTTCTCTATGCTCAAAGAACTTGCTGTAGAACCCCCTTGGTTTCTACCAATTCAGAAGGATCTCCTCTCCCAGAGCCCAGTGTGTTGCCCCCAAATGGAAAGGTGGTTTCTGAGGATCAGCTCCTGAAAGCAAAAGGATTCTCAAGCCTCTTAATTGATACCCTGTTGAAAAGCAGGAAAATGGAGACTTGCACCATTTACCTGAGGATATGGAAATGGTTTTAATTGTGTACAGAAAACTCCTTTTTATTTTTTGTGAATATTTTAACTTTTATTGAAAAGCAGTATGACATAACAGAAGATGACAAATAATTGTGAAATCGCGGACGCAGCCGCTATGTAAAGTGTACAGGTAAAACATAAAAAAAACAGCATCATTTAATCAGGGGGGGTATACAATTCCAGGAGAACAGAGCACGGCTTGAATTGTAATACAGTAGAAGTATTAAAGATAAGGAAACGGCATGTGGCTATTCAATCGGCTAACTGTTGTAGGGGGTCAGCGAGAGTATTGGGGTGATGGATCTGATAGATACGTGTCAGTGTGAGGACCTTACATTTAAGAGTATCGCATTTAAAAATGAGTGGAGGTAAAACGGAAGAAGAGGGGGTGGTAGTGGCAATGGGTGGTGGGGGGGGGGTTCCGAGGAGGGTATCCTAGGTTGGTGCCACACATGGAGGTCAAATAGGAGGCGCTATATTGGGTGGGGGAGGAAGCGAGCCAAACTAGATTAGAAAGGGGGGATAGAAAGTAGGGGGTAGATTTCTCAAAATACTCGCCTCTCTACCACAGCTCCCACTGATCACTCATGTTACGGATTGTTTAAATTCGTCTGTCGTGGTAAAGTATATCCAGCAAGACCAGGATTGGTAAAACTTAGAGGGCGTGTCTTGTGCTTAATGTATCAGCTCCTCCCTTTCCGCTGTCTTTTGTATGCGTTGGAACCAATCAGTCTTGGATGGCGGATCGGGGAGCGTCATTTGGCGGGGATGCACATCTTTGCCGCGTTGACCATATGCATGGCCAGAGAGCGTACGTAGGCCTGTTTAGGTAGTGTGGAATGGTGTAACAGAAATTGTGCTGGTGAGAAGTCTAGTTGGTAAGTGGTTATCTGACCAATGAGTCGGTGGACCTCCTGCCAGAAAGGTTGTAGCTTAGGACATGACCACCAAATATGTAAAAGTGAGCCAATTTCCGACCCACATCTCCAGCAGTTTGGGGGGTGTGAGGGGTAGGCGTGGTGCAGTCTAAGGGGGGGGGGTTCTGTACCATCTGGAAAATATTTTGAAGGCGTTTTCCTGCGCATGTACATTAACTGTTCCCTTGTGTATATGCTTTCCCAGGCTTGGTCTGTTAGGTCAATGGATAGTTCCCATTCCCATTTATGGCTGGCCCAGTTCAGTTTGGGTTTCTGTTCAGAGAATAGTAATGTGTATGTGTACGAGATCAGGTGGTTTAGGGGTTCAGTACTCAAAGTGATTCAAAGGGGGTAGTTGGTCTGGACCATTCAGGGCTTGGCTTTGTTTTATCCAAAAAATATCTGATTTGAAAGTATGTCCAGAAGGGGAATGTGCCAGTTGCCATTTTAGCGGCTGAAGAGGCGTGGGTGATGAATTGATCCTTGTCAAAGAAGTGTTCTGCACGAACTGTTGTGTGAGGCCATACTGCTGTTAAGAAGGAAGGGGAATTTCCAGGTGTAAAGTCCGGGTTCTGCCTTAGTGGGGTCATTGGGCCTAGGATCGATGATATGTTATATTTGCTACAAGTATCACGGAAGGAAGTCAGCGTAGGGTAAATGAGCGGGTGTTTTTTACACGTGAGAGGGGTTCTATTTGGTGCAATCCAGGGGTTTGGTAGAGTGGAAGGGTTGACATAGAATGTTCAAGACGAACCCAAGCTTTGTGTTTTGGGTGTACGTTCCAGTCAATTATCCTAGCTAAATGGCAGGCTTGCTGGTATTTGCGGAGGTCCGGGAGACCGATGCCTCCCTTAAGTTTAGGGATGGTGAGTCGGGCATAGCTTATTCTAGGGCGTAGTTTGCCCCAGATAAAGTCTGTGCACGCTTTTCGATACGCTGCAAAGAAAGCAGGTGGGAGTTTGATCGGGACTGTTTGCAGTAGGTATAAGAATCTGGGTAGGACGTTCATTTTAATTATGGCAGCTCTGCCAAACCAGGAAAACGGCCCCATTGGACCATTGCTTCAGGTCTTTTATTATGGTTTGTAGTAATGGGAGATGGTTGGAGTATAAATTTGATAGGGAGGAAGATAGTTGAATGCGTAGGTATGTAATAGAGTGGGGATTCCATTTAAACAGGAAATTAGCTTGGCATTGTTTGCAGGTGTCAGGGGGTAGTGTGATGTTTAGGGTGTCAGACTTCGCAAAGTTGATTTGTAGGTTAGTGAGATACCTAAAAGTGTCAAAGTCTTTAAGTAAGTTTGGGAGTGTTGTGAGAGGGTCAGTGAGGAATAGAAGGATGTCGTCAGCGAAGGCTGCTATTTTGTAATTGCTGCGGTTTATATCTATCCCTTTTTATTTCAGGGTTTGCTCTGAGGCGTCTGAGTAGTGGTTCAAGGGTCAGAACTAGTGATGAGCCGAACACCCCCGGGTTCGGTTCGCACCAGAACCCGCGAACGGACCGAAAGTTCGTACGAACATTAGAACCCTATTAAATACAATGGATGCGAACGTTCGAATTCTAAAGTGATAATTATAACAACTATTATGCATGTTATTGTCCTAAAAAGGGTTTGGGAACCCGGGTTCTGCACCAGGGACATGTATCAATGCAAAAAGAAGTTTTAAAAACGGTCGTTTTTCGGGAGCAGTCATTTTAATGATGCATAAAGTGAAAAAAAAAAGTCAAATATTCCTTTAAATATCGTACCTGGGGGTGTCTAAAGTATGCCTGTGAAGTGCCACGTGTTTCCCGTGTTTAGAACTGTCCCTGCACAAAATGACACTTCTAAAGGAAAAAAAAGCCATTTAAAACTGCTTGCGGCTTTAATGTAATGTCTGGTCCCGGTAATATGGATGAAAATCTTTAAGAAAAATGGCATAGCTACCCCATGACCCCCCCCCCCTACCCCAGCCCATTACCAGCCCCTTTGGGTCTTGTATGGATATTAAGGGGAACCCCGCACATAAAATAAAAAAGGCCCTATATACTCTGAACAGCCGTATACAGGCGGTGCATACAAGACAGGGACTGTAGGTTTGTTCTTATGTAGAATCTGTTTGTAATTTTGAACAGGTACATTGTTGAAGTGTAGCTCCAGCCCAAAAATCTATTTTTAAACTTTTTGGAAAACCTAGGGAAGGGTTATCACCCCTGTAACATTTGTTTTGCTGTCTGTGCCCCTGTTCAGAACATTTCACCTCACTTTCCGTCCCAATGACAACTGTTTTTGAAATGTGGTGTTTTTCTTGCAACAAGGATTGCTGATAAAGCATCAGTACAGAGGAGACACCTTTCTCCCATATTTATTCTTACAGGAGAGAATTTTCCTTCCTAGTGGTAGATTTCCTCTCACTTCCTGTTGTCTTCTTGCGTTTGCAAGTAGGAGTCGTTTGTAAGTTGGATGTTTGAAAGTAGGGACCTGCCGTATATACTCTGCAGAAATAGGCCCCTTAGTTGTTGGTGTTGGCACAACACTGTAAGCACTCACAGTTACTCTTGGTTGGTGCTGGAACGCCCTGCTGTCAACTATTATATCAGGAATTTTAATTACATATAATTGTTGAACAGTGGTAGTAAAAATTGGGCCTTTGATGGTGGTGCTGGTGCCACAACACTGTAAGCCCTGACAGTTACTCTTGGTGGGTGCAGGAATGGGCCCTGCTGTGAATTATTAGATCAAGAATTGTAATTGCATGCCCCTTTTGAACAGGGGCTGAAAAATTGGGCCTTTCGTGGTGGTGGTGTTGCCACAACACTGTAAGCCCTGACAGTTACTCTTGGTGGGTGCAGCAATGGGCCCTGCTGTGAATTATTAGATCAAGAATTGTAATTGCATGCCCCTGTTGAACAGGGGCTGAAAAATTGGGCCTTAGGCACTGGTGCCACAACACTCCAACCCCTCACAGATACTGTACTTGGAGCACAGCAATGAGCCCTATGGCAAATTATTGCTAAAAAAATTGTAATTGCACGCCCCTGTAAAATAGGGGCTGAAAAATTGGGCCTTAGCCACTGGTGGCGGCACCCATAAACAAAAATGATCTTCCAAGCTATCATCATCAATCGTATCATTGAGGACTCGGAGGAGGAGGATAGCCAGTCAATTAAAATCAATTAGTCTGTTATATCAGCATCAGGTGTGTGGTAGCTGGTGGTGATCCAAGACTGGTTCATCTTGATGAAAGTCAGTCGATCAACCGAGTCGGTGGACAGGCGCACCCTGTGATCCGTGACAAATCCTCCAGCAGCACTGAATGTGCGTTCCGAAAGAACGCTGGATGCAGGACAGGCCAGTAGCTCAATTGCATACTGTGCAAGCTCTGGCCAGTGATCCATCCTCAAGACCCAGTAAGCCAGAGGATTTTCGGTGGGGAAGGTGTCCAAGTCTGACCTTGCCCCTAGATATTCCTGCACCATGTTTATCAGACGCTGGCGATGGTTGCTGGAACCGATCATACTTTGGGGCTGCGGACTAAAGAATTGTCTGAACGCATCGGTCAGACGGCCACCTTCCCCCACCGCTCCTTCTTTGACTGGCCGAAGCCTCAGCAACTCGTTGTCCAGGACCAGGAGTTTGTAACCTCCCAGTCTCTGGGAACGCGTTGCACAGACCTTTCTGCAAGGCCTCCCGGAGTTGTCTCATCCTCTGCTCCCTCTGCGAAGGTAACATAAGGTCCGCAACCTTACCCTTGTACCGTGGATCAAGGAGAGTGGCCAGCCAGTAATGGTCCCTCTCCTTGATCCGAAGAATACGAGGATCCTTCCGCAGACTTTGCAGGATCAGGGAGGCCATGCAGCGTAGGTTTGCTGAGGCATTCGCTCCGGAGTCCTCTGGGTCACTAAGGACGACATGATCCGCAGCCACCTCCTCCCAGCCACGTACAAGTCCACTGGTTTCTTGGGACTGTAAATCATCCCTAAAAGACTGCTGCTGATGATGCTGAGTGCCAGCCTCCACCTCCATGCTGACACAATCCTCCTCCTCCTCCTCCTCCTCCTCTTCCTGTGCGATGGGTGGGACAGAAGGAACACTGTCTGGGTAAAGGGGGCCTTGAGAGGCAAGGAAGTCCTCCTCTTCCTGCCTCTGTTCTGCCTCAAGTGCCCTGTCCATTATTCCACGCAGCGTGTGCTCCAACAGGTGGACAAGAGGTACAGTGTCACTGATGCATGCACTGTCACTGCTCACCATCCTCGTGGCCTCCTCAAATGGTGCCAGGACAGTGCATGCATCCCTGATCATGCCCCACTGGCGTGGAGAAAAAAAACCAAGCTCCCCTGACCCTGTCCTGGTGCCGTAGTCGCACAGGTACTCATTGATGGCCCTCTGCTGCGTGTGCAGCCGCTGCAGCATGGCCAACGTTGAGTTCCACCTGGTGGGCATGTCACATATAAGGCGGTTCTTGGGCAGGTTCAACTCCTTTTGCAGCTCAGCCAGGCGAGCACTGGCATAAGATCTGCGGAAATGCACACAGACTTTCCTGGCCTGCCTCAGGACATCCTGTAAGCCCGGGTACCTGCCCAAGAACCGCTGCACCACCAGGTTAAGGACGTGAGCCACACAGGGCACATGGGTCAGTTGTCCCTGTCGGAGGGCGGAGAGGAGGTTGGTGCCATTGTCGCAAACCACCATTCCTGGCTTAAGCTGGCGTGGCGTCAACCACCTCTCGGCCTGGCCCTGCAGAGCAGACAGGACCTCTGCCCCAGTGTGGCTTCTGTCCCCCAAACACACCAGCGCAAGCACGGCATGGCATCTTTTTGCCTGCGTACTTGCGTAGCCCCGTGAACGGCTACGGAGCACCGCTGGTTCATAGGACAAACCACAGGAAGAGGCCATGGAGGAAGAAGAGGAGGGGGTGGAGGAGAGGTGTCACAACCAGTAGTAGCATTTTGGAGGCGTGGCGGTGGAACAACCTCCAACACTACTGCACCTTGTCCTGCATCCTTCCCAGCTGCCAAAAGAGTGACCCAATGGGCCGTGAAAGAAAGGTAACGTCCCTGTCCATGCCTGCTGGACCATGAGTCAGCGGTAATATGCACCTTACCGCTGACCGCCCTGTCCAGCGAGGCCAAGACATTGCCTTCCACATGCCGGTAGAGAGCCGGAATAGCCTTCCGTGAGAAAAAGTGGCGTTTGGGAACCTGCCACTGAGGAACCGCACATTGCACAAACTCACGGAAGGGGGCCGAGTCTACCAACTGAAAAGGCAGCAGTTGAAGCGCTAGCAATTTAGCCAAGCTAGTTTTTAACCGCTGGGCATGTGGATGGCTGGGAGTGAACTTCTTTCGACGGTCCAGCAGCTGGGGCAGGGAAATTTGCCTGCTAGAATCGGACGTCGGTGTACTGCTAGCAGAGTGGCCGCAAGTACTTGGCTGTGACACACCTAATTCTACACCTTCATTCCTCTCAGTGCATGTTTCAGAGAGGACTGAAGTTATAGTGGGGTTGGAGATCCCAGCTGATGCGGTGCAAGGAGAGGTCCGCTTTGTTCTTTGGTGTGGGTCTTTGAGGTAGGCTTGCCAACGAGCTGCATGGCAGGTCAACATATGTCTGGTCAGGCATGTGGTACCCAAGCGGCTGATGTTTTGGCCACGCGATATACGCTTGAGACATATGTTGCAAACAGCAGCTGTGCGATCTGATGCACTAGCCTCAAAGGCCCACACCAAGGAACTTTTTGAATGACGGGCAAAGGCAGCGCCCTGCACAGGCGGAGCTCTGCGGTGTGATTCCGTCGGTGTACTGCCCTTACGCTGGCCACCAAAGGGCATCCTGCCTCGTTGGAGATGTGCCTCCTCCTCATCCTCCTCCTCCTCTCTCCTATTAGGCACCCACGTGGAGTCAGTGACCTCATCATCCCCTCCCTCCTCATCACTGGAGCCAATCTGGCAGTATGCTGCAGCTGCTGGAACATGACTGCCAGATTGGTGTCCTTCTTGAGCATCCCCTCTGTCTGCTCTCACCCTACTGCCTTCCTGTAGCTGGGTTTCATCATCAGACCCTTCGAAACGCTGGGCATCCTCCTGGAGCATGTACCCAACACTGTGCTCAAACAGTTCGGGGGACTCCTCAGGAGGAGGACATGGTGGGTCTAGGGAAGGAGTGACTGATGATGAGTCTGACATTGATACCAGGGAAGAGGACGCTTTGGCAGCTGCTTTGCCAGTACCCTGAGCCTGGGTGAGAGAGGATGAGGAGGAGGAGGAGGGCTTGGTCATCCACTCTACCAAGTCTTCGGCATGATGTGGCTCAACATGTCCAGCTGCCGAAAAGGACAAGCGTGTCCCATGGCCATGTGCTGATGACAATGCACCGCGTCCACGACCAGCACTGTTGCCCCCAGACACAGAGCCTGCTTGCCCTCTTTTATTGCCTCCTGACTGTCTGCCTCTCCTTGTTTGCCTTCCAGACATTCTAATAGATGGCCTGCAGGGAGATGGGGAAAAAAGCAATAAGGGCTACCTTCAGGTGTCCTTCTCTGTCCCTTTACTTAAGGATTTCTAAATATGGTTGAGGATTATTGCTTTTGCACAGAATAGCACAACGACAATTTCCCTGACTGTCCAAAAAACAAGGATTTCAAAGATGGTTGATGAGGAATGCTTTGGCACACTAGCACAAGGAGAATTCCCCTCACTTTCCTTCTTTGTCCCTAGAAACAAGGACTGGCACAGTGAAAGAAACTGACACTCTCCCTACCTACAGTTTTCTGTCCCTAGAAAAAATGTTTTTTTAAAGCACATTATAGCACAAGGAGAAATCCCCTCACTTTCCTTTGTCCCTAGAAACAAGGACTCGCACAGTAAAACACACTGACACTCTCCCTACCTATCCTTCTCTTTCCCTAAACTAAAGGAATCCAGGTTGAGCAAGAAAGAAATAAATGTCACTGTCCCTGCCTATGCTTGTCTTTCCCTGCTCCGGAACACACTACACCGCTGTGCTGGCGGCCTTTTATAGTGTGGGGCGTGTACTAAACACCCTCAGCAATAATTGGCCACAGGCATCCTGCCTGTGGCCAATCATTGCTCTCCTCGCTGCCGGCGCTGTGATTGGCCAAGCATGCGGGGTCACAGTGCATGCTTGGCCAATCACAGCGCCTGGATGACACTGCGATGGCGTAGTGCATTGTGGGCTGTTCGCGTCACTCGAATTTGGCGCGAACGGCCCAAATCGTTCGATCTTCGTCGAACGATCGAACAGCCGATGTTCGAGTCGAACGTATGTTCGACTCCAACACGAAGCTCATCCCTAGTCAGAACAAAGATTAGGGGGGAAAGGGGGCAGCCTTGTCGGGTTCTGTTAGTGATCGTGAAGGCATTCGATAGGTGGCCGTTTACTCGGACTCTTGCAGTAGGATTAGCGTAGAGGGCGAGAATAAAGTTAACCACTTCCCTACCCAGCCATAGTCAAATGACGTCCACAGATGGGATCTCCCATCCTGGGTGGACGTCATATGACGTCCTCGGCTTTGTAGGGGGATATCTGAATGATGCCGGCAGCTAGAGGCATCATTCAGATATCCTTTTGAAGTTCCGGCGATTCTGCGCACCATAAGAATGATCATAGCGGCGGTTCCGCCACTTGATCGTTCTTACAGGCGGCGGGAGGGGACATCCCCCCCCCCCCTCCCGCCGCCATCCGGTGCTTCTCCGGGCTCCCCGTGCGATCGGGGACCCGGAGCGAATCTTCCGGCGTCGTTGGTGGGGTCACGTGATGAGCATAGAGATGACTGGTGACCAGATGGTCACCAGTCATCTCTATGATCGTCGGAGGCCCGGGCGCGATGTGATGACGTCACGCCCGGGCTTCAAATGTAAACAAAGCCGCCATTGCGGCTGTAAGTATGAGATCAGTGAAAAAAATTTCACTGATCTCATGCTTTCCAGCCTGGAGGAGAGATGTGGGGTCTTATTGACCCTGCATCTCTCAATAAAGAGAACCTGTCACACATATCCTATTACAAGGGATGTTTACATTCCTTGTAATAGGAATAAAAGTGATCAAAAAAAAAAGTTAAATAATTGTAAAAAAATAAACAAGTAAAAAAAAAAAAAAAAAAAATTAAAACGCCCCTGTCCCCGGTAGCTCGCGATCAGAAGCGAATGCACAAGTAAGTCGCCCACATATGTAAACGCCGTTCAAACCACGCATGTGAGGTATCGCCGCGTGCGTTAGAGCGCATGCAACAATTCTAGCACTAGACCTCCTCTGTAATTCTAACCTGGTAACCTGTAAAAAAAATTAAAGCGTCGCCTATGGAGATTTTTAAGTACCGAAGTTTGGCGCCATTCCATGAGTGTGCGCAATTTTAAAGCGTGACATGTTAGGTATCTATTTACTCGGCGTAACATTATCTTTCATATTTTCCCAAAAAATTGGGCTAACTTTACTGTTTTGTTTTTTAATTCATGAAACCATTTTTTTTTTTTTTTAAAAAGGCGTTTGAAAAATTATTGCGCAAATATCGTGCAAGAAAAAATGTTGCAATGACCGTCATTTTATTCCCTAGGGTGTCTGCTAAAAAAACATATATAATGTTTGGGGGTTCTGAGTAATTTTCTAGCAAAAGAATGATGATTTGTACATGTAGGAGAGAAGTGCTAGAATAGGCCCGGTATTGAATAGGTACAAAAAGCCCTGTATTGAAGTGGTTAAGCATATGCTGGGGGAGACCCAAGATTTGTAATGCTTCCGTCATATAGTCCCAAGCCACTCTATAAAATGCCTTTTCAGCGTGAAGCGAGAGAAAGAATCCCTGTTTATGGTGTGTTGTGAGCCAGTGTTGGATGTTGATGACTTTGAGCGTATTGTCCCTAGCTTCCCTGCCAGGGATGAAGCCAACTTGATCAAGGTCAATCAATTGGGGGAGTAGGGGGGAGTAGTCGGTTTGCAAGCATTTTGGCATACCACTTGAGGTCTACATTCAGCAATGAAATGGGTCTGTAGTTCGTGACCGAGGATGGATCCTTGCCTGGTTTCGGGATTACAGCTAGGTGGGTGACGCAAAAGAGTTGAAGGCTGAGAGAAAAAGGCATACGTTTTATAGTATCCTACCGTTAATCCATCGGGGCCAGGGCTCTTGCCTGATTTTATGTGTTTCAGGGCGAAGGCAGCTTCATCAATGGACAAGGGGTTGTCTAAGTCTTGGGCTAAGGAGTCTGATTGGGGAGGGGCTATATTGTTGTAGAAAGTCCCTAAGTGCTTGGGTTCTAGGGGTATGGTCCAGGGAGGGGTCCGGTGGGTGAACGTTGTATAATTGAGAATAGTAGGTGACAAACTGTTCGGCTATGTCTGGAGTTGAATTCAGTTTGCGACCCTTCGGGTCTGATAGCGAGAGTATGGTTGACGCAGCTCGTTTAGCTTGTAGGGCCTTCGCTAGGAGCTTGCCCGCTTTGTTACTGTATTCGTAGAAGACTCGTTGGGAGAGAATGTATTTGCGTCTCAGTTGTTTGCCTAGCACTTCCAGCAAGTTGTTTCTGGTTTGAATGAGGGTATGTAGGGTGCTTAGAGCCCGAGTGCATTTATGTGCGCATTCCAGTTGAATCTGGGTAGCGAGTGCCAGAACGTGCTTCTGTTTCTCTCGTCTCTGTTTAGCCGCTGCTGTCATGAGGACACCCCGTATCACAGCTTTGTGGGCTTCCCAGGTGATGAGGGGGGGAAGTATCAGCGGGTTTGTTCTCTGAAATGTATTTAATGTGGAGCTCCACTTCAGCTATGGGGGATCTGAGAGCAAAGAGGGGTCTAGCTTCCAGGATTGTGGACGAGGACGCACTTCTGGGAATGCAAGAGTCATGGATATATGGTGATGGTCAGACAGAATCATGGGGTCAATAGATGTGTGTCGGAGGATGGATAAATCGTTTTGTGAGATGAACAGGTAATCAATCCTGGAATATTTGTTGTGTGGTGATGAGAAAAAGGTGTAATCCCTGCCATTGGGGTTTAGGGTTCGCCAAGAATCGTGAAGCAACAAGTGTCGCAATTGTGATTTAATGGAACGCAGAGCAGCGTAGGGGAGAGATGACGCACCGGATGAGGTGTCTTGGAGGGGGTTGAGAGGGACATTAAAGTCTCCACCCAAGATGAGGATGCCTTCATGATTGGAGTTAAAATAGCAGCGATATTGCGAAAGAAGGTAACATGGTGGGAGTTTGGGGCATAGATGTTCGCTTAAGTGATTTGTCTACCGAGTAGTGTCCCTTTTGAGGAAGAGATAGCGTCCGTTGTCATCCGAGAGCGTGTCTGTGAGTTGGAATAGGCAGTGTTTTGCTACGAGAATGGAGACTCCCTTAGACTTGGAAGTTTGGTTTGTCCGCATGAAGCGCAGTTGGGTAATGATTCTGTAGCTTTGGCATGTAGTCAGTTCGGAAGTGCGTTTTCTGTAGGAATATAATGTCTGCCTTGCATTGTAAGGAAGAGTTGGGAACGTTGTTCCGGAATGTTAAGTCCCCTTATGTTGAGGGAGACCATCTTGACAGGGAATTTGTCATCTGCAGGAGGGGTGGTAGTCATTTCCAGAGTATTAAGGTAAGGCCTTTAGGCTATAGAAAAGGGAGACCCCGAGAGCTGTGGTAGAGAAGAGAGAGTCGCGTAGGAGTGGTGCGGAGCCGGGGGCCGGGCAGAAGGTGGAAGAGAAGGAAAGAGGTAGATAAGTGTAGCTGGGTAGCGTGAGGAGGGGGGGGATAAAGGACGGAACAGTAGGAAGAGTTGCGGGGTGGGGTTTGTTCCGGCGACAGGCGAACTCGCTCACTTGTCCAAGTGTGGGATATTCCGTGGATGCGGAGTAGCCGGATTAGGTCAGTGGCTTAGGAAGTAAGTGACTGTACAGTTAAGGGTAGCACAAGAGATTACCACTGTGTGGGTGGTGGCTTGTCGTGTAAGAAAGAATAAACAAGATGGTCCTACAAACTGGTAGCCGTATTGGGTGTAAGCTTGCGGGGGTATGTCGCTCCGGCTAGCATGTATTACTAGCTTGTAAAGTCGTTAGCGTATGTTGCTGGAGCCATGGAAGCACTATTCAGGAATGTTAAATTTAGTCAATAGGTCAGGGCATAATTCAGAGGGATAAACAACATGAGAAGATTAACAAGGTCCCTAAAGGGGCATGGCCCGTGGGTTCGAACACTGCAGGCCAATGGTCTGTGAAACAAATAGGTGAGAGCATAGGAATGTTGGACATAGATCTAGAACTGGGATCCAGGCAGATAAGACCTTGGTAGGGGCATTGACAATAAAAGAAAAATACGTCAACATGACAACTTATTAAACCAAGTAGCTGGCATTGGAAAGTAAGGAGGATGAAAAGGGGGTTTGCTCTCCGGTGATAATTATGAGGGCAGAGTGCCCCAAGTCAGTTGACCATCGCTGCTTATATATGTCAAGTCAAACAAATAACAAATAGACCCTTGGCTGGCTTAGTGCGGGTGAGTCAAGTTAGTGGGGGGAACCAAACCATTATCACTGGTCGGGGAGGTGGGTAGTGTGGGGAGGTGCAGTGAGTACGGTTAGCTAGTGTATGTTGTGGGAGTCAAGTGGAAAGAGGACATAGAAGCTGTGACGGTAATGCCAGGGTAGTGGCAGCAGGGTGGCGACAGTAGATAACAAGTCAAATCAAATCAAAACACAAAGTATGCAGAGAAAAGCACCTGCTGGTACAATGTAAATAACGGTCATGTAATTGTGCATAAGAACATATGCAGAGCATTAAAAAAAACGGAAAGAAAAAGAAGGGAGAGCAGAGAATTATAACATCTAGGCATGTGCGGTCTCACCTTAGCATGAAGTAAAGATTTGCATAGTAACAGTCTACCCGAGGTTATAGTGGCATATAGTATGAGTCTTAAAAAAAAATAAAAAATCATTACCGTTTGGCATGGAGGTTCCCCCGCAGGTTTAGGCAAGCGGCAGTTTCTCAGGGGCGAATGTAATTCCTTCAGGCAAAGATGACCCACAAGTCTACGTGGAGTGTTAGGGCTCCAAATAATGGAAGGTTTCGTGTTCACTGACAGTTGGCGTAAGGCTGCGGAGGCACAGGGTGCATCATGCCTCGGTACGCGAAGACCAAGATCTCCATAAGAGGTGTAAGCGAGACTTCTCAGGCACGGTATCCGGACGGGGTGACAGGAGAACCTGGAAGCTAGGGGATAGAGAGTGCAAAGGAGATAGCAACCTGTGAGGAAAGAATGCTCGTCCCCTGCAGAGTCTCAGGTTGGGGTCGGAGTAGGAGGAGGCTGATCCCTGAGGGCTGTAAGTATCAGGGGGCAGAGGAGGTGATCTAATGGCAGCTTGGGACCCATGCAAGTGGTCGGGGGGAGCGAGCAGAGTTCCCTTGGAGCGGTCAGGGTGGTCAAAGACACAAAGCGGTGCAATACATCAGCAGTGACTCAGTACACTGGGTTAACAGGGTGGTAAGCAGGGGGGGCGAAAGGAAGAAGGGAGAGGGAACTTGGGTACTTATCTGGCCTGGGTATTAACAGCGGAAGGTAGCTCAACGATCCCGGCGTGCCCTACGAGGCAGAGGAGCTGTCGTGGGGCTTGAGAGAAGCTGACGGGGCATCAGGGCCGAGATGGATCTAGCTGACGATGGAGATGAACGGCGGTCTTCGGTAGCGAGAGTCTTGCACTTCCATCGGTTCTTCTCTAGGCTGGTGACGATCTGGGCTGGAGATGTTGAAATCCGCGTACCAGTTCGGAACCTCAATGAGCAGTAGGTCGAACGTCTGGCAGAAGTCATCAAGTTCCTCCGGGACCCTCAGGAGGGCGGAGCGGCCTTGATGGGAGGCAGACAGGCCGAAGGGGAACTTCCATTGATAGCGGATTCCTCTGGCTCTCAAAACGTCCAGAAGGGGACGAAGATCCTTGCGGTGCCTGAGTGTTATGGCAGAGAGATCTTGGTATATGTGGATCGCATGTCCATCATAGTCCAGGGGTGTAATTGTGTGGGCTTTCTGAAGGATTTCTTCCTTGACCTTAAAGTCAGTGAGGCAGCAGACAATATCCCTCGGGGGGTCGGTATCTTTTGCCTTGCGGTCTCAGGGCTCTGTGTATGCGCTCCATGGCGATAGGTGTTTGGCGGGGTTTGTCGAGTAGATTGTTGAACAGCTCTGTTACTGCGGGGGAGGACATGGTCAGGTTCCACCGACTCGGAGGCCTCGCATTCTCAGGTTGTTGCGACGTCCTCTATTGTCGAGGTCCTCGACGTGCCTCTGGAGATCACGGAGCTGCAGGGTATGTGTATCAACTTTGTGGTGAACCCTCTGGATCATGGTGTGCTGTTGGGCAGCTGCACGCTCCACCTCATACACTCTGCCCGCGATAGCCTGGATTTCATGGCGGAGATCTGTAATAGCCGCAAATAGTGTTCTTGATGTCAGCCGCTACCGAGTGGAGGTCATTCAGGCTCTGTTGTTGGAGCAGAGGATGAGGACCTTCCTTAGTGGAGGGATGTTGCTCTGTGGGAGTAAGGGTAATCCCAGTGAGGTGTTGTGAGGTAGCCGCAGCCGCAGAAGAAGACGCCGCCGCCATGTTGGCTCTCTGGGTCCGGAAGATCTTCGGTAAATTCTGGCTAATGGGTTCACTGTTGTCCCTCGGAGAGCAAGAATGGGATGCCGATCTGCGGGATGATGTCCCCATAATCCCAAAAGTTCAGGTAAGATCCCCGTAAAAGCTAAAGGTTAGCTACAGTCTGACGGAGCTCGTGGATTAAGCGGCCATCTTCCTCCAAGGCAAACCACGCCCCCCAGAAAACTCCTTTTTTAAAACAAGTTCAGTGGCGCTTTTAGAGTTCCTGCAGAGTGGAGCAGAATAAAGGTCTAAGCCTCAGCACACTGAAAAGTCAGGTTTCAGCCCTGTCCGTATATCGGGAAATAAAACTAGCGTCCAATCCATGGATAATTAGACTCTTTTTAGATACTTGAGCAGGCAGAGACTGATACAAAGTCTGGCCTTACCAAAATGGGACCTTTAATTAGTGCTACAAACTGACAGTGGAATTGTTTGAGCCACAGGAAAATTGCAGTTTGAAGATGCTGACACTTAAAGCAGTCTTCTGGGTAGCAATTACTACAACCAGAAGGGTCTGTGAGATAGAGGCCCTATCGATCAGACCCCCATTTTTTCAGATCTTCACAGATCGCATAGTTAAGATGGATCCCACTTTTTTTTTACCAAAAGTGGCCTCAAAATGTCAGAGGCCAAGATATCATTTTACCTTAGTTTTGTACAAATCCTTCCAGGGAACAAGAGATTAAGTTCCATATGTTGGACATCAGGAGATGCATCCTACATTATTTAAATGAAACAAAAGCTCTTATAAAGACGGGCTTACTTATTCTAATTTCAGGGGCCAGGAAAGGGCACAAGGCCTCAAAATGCACCATACCCAGGTGACTAAGAGGCTATTGGGCAGGCTTATACAGTGGGAGGCATGCAGATTCCAGAGGGTATGGGGGCACACGCCACAAGATCAGTGGCAGCGTCGCTGGCAGAGAGCTGGAGCAACGCTGTGAACAGATTTGTAAAGCGGCAACATGGTCCGGCTTCACCACTTTTGTAAGACACTATAGTGGATCTTTGGTCTGCAAAGGATCAGACCTTTGAATGTAAGGTCTTACAAGCTATAGTCCCGCCCTAGGGGGTAAGTGCTTGATTATCCCCTCTGGTGGCTGTCCTGAAAGACCATTAGGGGAAAAACGAAGTTACTTACTGGTAACGTTCTTTCCCGGAGTCTTTCAGGACAGCACGGGTACCCACCCAAATGTATTAAAATACTTGAGATTTCCGTACAGGAAATGTCATATTGTTTGACTATATGTATGTAGCGGGGTCCTCAATTTAGGGGTAGTTTGCGTGATTGATAATGTCCTAACAATTTAAGTGTTTGAGCATGACAACCATTTTGTGTCTGCAGGAAGAGTATCGGTGTACTGTTCCCTGTGGCCTGCAGGTGGCGCTGCCATAGTGGGCCAGGGTTGAACCGCTGATAGTGCTGTGCCTTGTGTGTCCCCTCTCGGCAGCCATACAGTGGGAGTGGTCGGCCTGCTGTGTATCCTGGGAGAGGATATAAAAGGGCAGACGCTGCCTGTGCATGGTCGGTCGTCGGGAGTCCTACTCCCAGGGACTGTGTTCCTGTCCGCCCTGGGCACCTTTGGCCCAGGGGCGGTGGTCGGTGAAAAAGTCCCAGGCACCTTTAGCCCTGGGGCTGCAACTAAAGGCCTTGGGCCCAGCACCTTTCGGCTGGGGCCCATCAAGGAATCTCAGGGTGCCGCCTTGCGAGGGGACTCATCTTAGACGAGGAGGCCTGGGAAAGACCATTCCGAGGGACTGGTGAGAAGTCACAGTGAAGGAAGGGGCCCGGTAACTCTGGAGG